>OY997270.1:620835794-621158294 GCA_963921465.1 Triticum timopheevii
CTAACAGTTGTTCCATCTATATATTTACTAGTGACTTTTCTACAACACCCATCACAGAGTGTGGTGTGACGAGAAAACTAGCTATTTGATACTTTGATATCGTGGATGTGGCTGATATATATTGACTGATGAAGACAAATATATGTTGCTCTCAATGCTAGTGATGGTGTAAGGTGCGATAGGTGGTGCTTTACTCTGAAAGTACGGTTTCATACAAAAATGGGGAAAAGTATTACAGATATGATTCAGTAGCCATGTACTCCCTTTGTCCCGAATTAGTTGTCTTATTATTCTTTTTTGCTTATACTGTGATCCTTGGTCCCTCCACCAATTATTCTTTCTTGCTTCCACATTCTGGCATGTCATCTCCTACTGTTGGGATATCCTCCTCATGTGGGCTGTGAGGAGATGACCATTTGAGGCCTTTTAGGCAGCCCAAAGAGGTGCATAAGCCCACTACCCATTAGGGTTATGACCTAGGGTCACTTTGGACTTTGCACATGTGTGGATGGGGATGCTTTACCCTCCATCCAGCAGCCACCACCAAGGGTGACGAAAATCAGTTCATCCTCCAAGAGAGAAGAAGAGAGAAAACCAAGAGAGCAAGGGAAGAAGAGGAAGATTGAAGGAAGAAGCAAAGGGAGCTCCTCCCCAATGTTGTGATGGTCCAGATCCACTACCTTGCCTCCTTCAAGCTTCGGTTCCACCATCCTTGGTGAGATTGTTCCAATCCCTAGTTCTTGAGCTCCAAATCCTGTTGTGTTCATCCAAGATTCAGAAATCTTGATGTATGAGATCCTCTAGTGCTGTCTAGAGAAGAACTTGTTGTATCCCACGTTTGATAACAGTGGAAGAGGATTTGGGTGGCTTCGGCCCGTGGTTTTTTCCCTCAAGTTGTTGGGTTTTCCACGTAAAAATCTGGTGTCTCTTTGTTGATGCTTGATGCTGTCAGGAAAACTTACTCCTACCACAAGACACTAGGCTGAGGAGTGTCTTGCCTGCTGAGTAACATTTTCTGCCTCCATATGTGCTGCTGCATATGTTTCCTTCCGTGCTAAGCAACGATCCTTGAATTAGTACAGGATGTGGTGCTGAGATTACTTGTTTCCGCTGCAGTTTTCAGTTAACCACAAGTGCATTTGTGTGCTAATTCTCAACGGAGTGGCATCAGAGCCTTGGTTGCTTAGAAGGTTGCAAATCCCAGTTGCTTGATTGTTGCTGGAAGAGTTGTTCACAATGGCTTTGGACGAAAGCGCTACTACAAGTGGCATGATAAAACTTGATTCTTCGAATTACTCATTATGGAAGCCCATGATGGAAGACATCCTTTATTGCAAGGATTTGTATGAGCCAATTGTGAAAGACAAGATACCCATGGGTGTCACGGAAGAAGAATGGAGAGTGTTGCACAGAAAGGCAGTAGGTATGATTCGGTTGTACATCAACCACAATATTTTCCACCATGTTGCAAATGACACAAATGCATATGAGATGTGGCAGAAGTTAGAGTCCATGTATGAGAGGAAGACATCAATGAACAAAGCCTCGGTGATCAAAAGACTTGCAAAGCTTGAGTACCGAGATGGCACAAGTGTGATTGAGCACTTGAATGTCTTCCAATGCCATATAAATCAACTTTCAGCCATGAAGATCAACTTTGAGGATGAGGTGCAAGCATTGTTGTTGCTGAGTTCTATGCCTGATAGTTGAAACACGCTTGTTGCGTCACTTAGCAATTCAGCTCCGGATGGGAAGCTGACTTTGGAGATGGTGAAGAACAGTATGCTGAATGAAGAAGCCAGAAAGAAGGAAAAGGGTGATGCCTCTTCTTCTGATGCGTATGTGGCTGAAACCCATGGGAAGAATGAGAACCGTGGACGCAGCAATACAAGATTTCAGCAAGGTAAAAGCAAATCCAGGGGGAGATCAAAGTCAAAACAGAGAAAAGATATCACTTGCTTTCATTGTGGCAATCCGGGACACATAAAGAGCGAGTGCAGGAAGTACAAAAGAGAGCTTGCAGAGGGGAAACTCACAAAGAAAACCGAGCAAAAGGCTGAGAGCAGTTCAGCCATGACTGCAACAGATGAGGACTATCTAGTCATTAAAGATTGCTATAGTGATGTTCGTGATGATGCCATGAGTTGGGTTGTGGATTCAGGTGCGTCCTTTCACATCACATCACACAAGGAGTATTTCACATCTTACACTAGTGGTGTTACTGGCCAAGTGAGGATGGGAAATAGTGGTTCGTCAGCAATTGTTGGCAAGGGCTCTATATGCATTGAAACAAACACAGGTTGCAGATTGGTGCTCGATGATGTGAGGCATGTTTCCGACATAAGGCTGAATTTGTTGTCAGTGGAAAGCTTGATGATATCAAACATCCTAGTTATTTTGGTGAAGGAAAGTGGAAGCTCACCAAAGGCTCTTTGATTGTGGCTTGAGGAAGTAAGCAAGGTAATCTCTATGTGACTAAAACCAAGTTGTGCAATGAGGTGTTGAATGTTGCGGAAAAAGACACTTCGGTTGAATTGTGGCACAAGAGGCTTGGGCATATGAGTGAGAAGGGCATGCATGCTCTTGCTCGCATGGAGTACCTCCCTGAGTTGAAAGGTATATCCTTGAAATCCTGTGCACATTGTTTTGCTGGCAAACAACACAGGGCTGCATTTCGTACACTCTCTCCACATCGTGCAGATAATGTTCTTGATATTGTGCACACTGACGTTTGCTCCATGACTGAAAAATCTCATGGTTGAGAATTATACTTTGTGACTTTTATTGATGACCATTCCAGAAAGGTTTTTGTGTATGTGCTGAAACACAAATACCAAACGTTTGAAGCCTTCAAGGAGTTCCATGCCAAAGTTGAAAGAGAAACTGGCAGGAAATTGAAGTGCGTGAGATCAGACAATGGTGGTGAATACAGAGGTCCTTTTGTAAGGTATTGCAAAAATGTTGGCATCAGGCTTGAGAAGAGTCCACCAAAGACACCCCAGCTCAATGGTCTTGCAGAGAGAATGAAGAGGACACTCACAGAGAGGGTCACAGCTATGCTCTCTCATGCTCATTTACCTAATTCATTTTGGGCTGAAGCTTTGATGAATGATATGTATGTGGTTAACCTATCTCCATCAGTTCCTCTTGCAGGTGATATTCCTAAGAGAGTTTGGTCAGGGAAGGAGGTATCATACAAGCACTTGGAGGTCTTTGGCTGCAGGGCATTTGTACATGTTCCAAGGGACGAGAGATCCAAGCTTGATAGCAAGACAAAGCAGTGCATCTACCTCAGCCAACCAAGTGAAGAGTTTGGCTACATGTTGTGGGATCCAGCCAATAGAAAGATTGTGAGAAGCCGAGATGTGGTGTTCATTGAAGATGAAACAATAAAAGATATTGGGAAACCAGAGAAGCCAATGACCAAGACACCTCAGGTTGACATGGATCCAATCCGTCCTCCTCTCGTGCATGACAATCATGGGGGAGATGATGACACTGAAGACAGTGGAGATGCAACTGATCAAGGCAGTACAAGTCAAAGTGACGAGCAGCCATCAAGTGATGATGATGATGAAGTTGGTAGTGATGATGCCAACGAAAATCCACCTGATTCACCACCAGTGCAGCAGCAAAGAAGAAGTAAAAGAGGTCGCATTCCTTCTTCTAAGTATCCACCACATCAATATGTGTTGATGACAGATGCAGGTGAGCCCTCATGCTATGAGGAGGCAATGTCTGATGAGAACAAAGAAGAATGGTCAGAAGCCATGCAAGATGAGATGAATTCCTTGTATGAGAATGATACTTTTGAGTTGGTGAAACTGCCAAAGGGCAAGAAAGCACTCAAGAGCAAGTGGGTGTACAGAGTGAAGACTGAAGAAAACACCTCACATCCAAGGTACAAAGCCAGATTGGTTGTGAAAGGATTCAGTCAGGAAAAGGGCATTGATTATAGTGAGATATTCTGTCCAGTGGTCAAGATGTCTTCGATCCGAGTTGTGCTTGGCATGGCTGCCACCATGGACTTGGAAATTGAACAACTTGATGTGAAGACAGCTTTCTTGCATGGTGACCTAGAGGAGGAGATATACATGGAGCAGCCAGAGGGATTCATGGTTGTAGGCAAGGAGCACTTAGTTTGCAAATTGAAGAAGAGCTTGTATGGCTTGAAGCAAGCTCCTCGGCAGTGGTACAAGAAGTTTGAGTCTTTTATGACTGGGCTTGGTTATCATAAAGCACAACCTGACCATTGTGTCTTTATGAAGAGGTACGCCGAGGGTGACTTCATTATTCTCTTGTTGTATGTTGATGATATGCTGATTGTTGGAAATGGCACAAAGAGGATTTCTCTCCTCAAGAAGGCATTGAGTAAATCATTTGCCATGAAGGATTTAGGACCAGCTAAGCAAATACTTGGCATGAAGATCTCCCGTGATAGATCAAAGAAGCTGCTTTGGCTCTCACAGGAAAAATACATTGAGAAGGTACTTGAAAGGTTCAATATGAAAGATGCAAAATCTGTTTTCTCTCCGCTTGCAGGCCATCACAAACTGAATTCTAAACAATGTCCTACAAGCAAGAAGGAGAAAGAAGAAATGAGGAAAGTACCTTACCAATCTGCTGTGGGCAGTTTGATGTATGCCATGGTATGCACTAGGCCTGACATTGCCTATGCAGTTGGAGTTGTTAGTCGGTTCATGACAAATCCAGGTAAAGCTCACTGGGAAGCAGTGAAGTGGATTCTCAGGTATCTCAAGGGTACTCCTACATCTTGTCTATGCTTTGGAAGTGGTGATCCTGTATTGCAGGGCTATACAGATGCAGATTACGCAGGTGACAAGGATCGTAGGAAGTCCACATCCGGATACCTGATGACTTATGCAGGGGGAGCAGTGTCATGGCAATCAAGATTGCAGAAATGTGTTTCTACATCAACTACAGAACCTGAGTACATTGCAACAGTTGATGCTGGCAAGGAAGTTTTGTGGATGAAGAACTTCTTGCAAGAGCTCGGCATGAAGCAAGAGAAGTATGTTCTGTTTTGTGACAGTCAGAGTGCTATTCATCTTGCCAAGAATTCAAGCTATCACTCTCGAACAAAGCACATTGATGTGAGGTACCATTGGATTCGAGATGTTGTGAGTTCCAAGTTGTTGAAACTTGAGAAAATCCATACCGACAACAATGGTTCGGATATGATGACGAAGATATTACCAAATGAGAAGCTACAAGCATGTGGCAAGGTAGCGGGCATGGCGGTGCCCCCCTCATGAGTCGGAGGGGGAGATTTGTTGGGATATCCTCCTCATGTGGGTTGTGAGGAGATGACCATTTGAGGCCTTTTAGGCAGCCCAAAGAGGTGCATAAGCCCACTACCCATTAGGGTTATGACCTAGGGTCATTTTGGACTTTGCACATGTGTGGATGGGGATGCTTTACCCTCCATCCAGCAGCCACCACCAAGGGTGACGAAAATCAGTTCATCCTCCAAGAGAGAAGAAGAGAGAAAACCAAGAAAGCAAGGGAAGAAGAGGAAGATTGAAGGAAGAAGCAAAGGGAGCTCCTCCCCAAGGTTGTGATGGTCCAGATCCACTACCTTGCCTCCTTCAAGCTTCGGTTCCACCATCCTTGGTGAGATTGTTCCAATCCCTAGTTCTTGAGCTCCAAATCCTGTTGTGTTCATCCAAGATTCAGAAATCTTGATGTATGAGATCCTCTAGTGCTGTCTAGAGAAGAACTTGTTGTATCCCACGTTTGATAATAGTGGAAGAGGATTTGGGTGGCTTCGGCCCATGGTTTTTCCCTCAAGTTGGGGGGTTTTTCACGTAAAAATCTGGTGTCTCTTTGTTGATGCTTGATGCTGTCAGGAAAACTTACTCCTACCACAAGACACTAGGCTGAGGAGTGTCTTCCCTGCTGAGTAACATTTTCTGCCTCCATATATGCTGCTGCATATGTTTCCTTCCGTGCTAAGCAACGATCCTTGAATTAGTACAGGATGTGATGCTGAGATTACTTGTTTCCGCTGCAGTTTTCAGTTAACCACAAGTGCATTTGTGTGCTAATTCTCAACACCTACTAGCTTCCGACAGTCATTCATGTCATTTCCGTTGGGCCTTCGGCTGTTTATAAAGTTAGGGCGTACAAAGTGGCGTCCTCTGAAGCCATGAATCAGTACAAACTAACTGACGCCGTGAGATCAAGTTTGAACTGATTTCTCCGATTTTGAGTACGATGTGGGGGGCCTCAAATAGGAGCACGCACTTGGAGCAGACGAACGGCCCGCCTGTTGCTGGTTTACTAAGGACGAAGAGAAAGGCGCAATTGGCATAAATACCCCAATTAGATAGTGCATCGTCCCATGACGCTTCGCCGGTTGCCGCCGTGGGCTGCTTCCCGTCGTTGCTGGACGAGCTCTTGGGCCACTAAATCGCGCCCTGCTCGTCTTTATTCCAGACTGACGCCACCAGCTCCGTCTCCTCGATGCATCCTCCCCTCGCCGCTGCAAATGTGCCGCTGAGCAAAGCCCTTGTGATGGCTGGCAGCGGGGCAACGATTTGGAGTTGCTCTCGGCGATGACCACTTTGGTTGCACATAAGGAGGTGGTATGGTAATGGTGGGTCTGTGTGGCACAGAGGAGGCTTTGCCGGATGCGGCGGGCGTATGCGCGGCTTCTCGTCGGATTGTATGACCTCAATTGCGATTGCGGTGGCCACCGAAAGTCTAGTCTTCAGATCCAATGGTTTACTTTCGACGGGAGATGCAAACTATGTACAACAGTTTGACGCAGAGGAATGGTTGTGCAACGGTGGTGATTATTCATCGCATGTGGCTGTTGGAATCGCGGAAAAGTGATGGGGACAACACTTGTGACATCCATGGTGGTGCTACTCGAGCACCCGGTCTCGAGTCCCGGGGTGAAAACCTAGGGCTGGCCCAAGTTGGTTATACCTGGCAATGGCGACATTTTTACATCGTTACCTTGTTGAAGGCATTGTTCGGATATGCTCAGACCGATTCTTCAGGGTGAAAGCCTAGATTCTGACCTTGATTGGTTGAATCCGGTGACGGCGGCGCTTGAGCGTTATCCCTTCTTGAAGGCGTTACAGTTGAAGAACCACGGAGTCCGTGTGGTGACATGAGATAGTTGGTGCAGATATGATCATTGTTATAGTTTGCCAATTGCTGATCTGATCACTTTAATCTTTCTTTTTTTTCCTCGCCTACGCATAGCTTTGATCATATATGATTTTGCTATTTGTTGGTGTGTGTTTTGTGTGAGTGTGTTGGTGTTGGCTATGTGCATCTTAGTTATGCAGAGGCCGGGTGTGTGCTCATTATGTTTGTATCTACTTGATGCTCCATTTTGAGTTAGTAAAATCCATCCTTTATCGGAAAAAAAAAGATAGTGCATCGTCACTTTAAGCCATGGATCGCTGTTCCTGTCAGTTTCCAGTGATTTTAATCGTTCTGGAAGCTCACCGGAGTTCAAATAGACGGCGGCACCAAGGCAGGTTAGGTAAATTTATCATCCTAACAAAATCAGCTGAAGTTTCTGTTGGACAGAGCAAGGATGAATTAGTGCTTAGGCAGAGATAATCGCACTTCAGCAACACACGAGTAGGACAAGGAAAACAACAAGATCCTCAAAGAATCACATTATTCGCACTTCAAACATTACATCAATCACCTTATAAATCTGTAGAGATTCAGGCTTGCGAGACGTCGAGATGGACATACAGGCACTAGTCTACTGTGTGATAAGCTTTTGAACATTGCTTTTACAAGATTATGAATTCAACATTCTGGGTGAGAAATGGCTCGTAAGTACAGTGTTAAAAAACACTTTACTTTTGACACTACACTAGTGTTAAAAAACGTCTTACATTATGAGACGGAGGGAGTAGTTAACATACAGTTGGAGTTGGAGTACTTTTGCTCCAGAACTCTCTAAATGATTATTTCCTGAAGCAGATCATCATCTCGATCAACAGACATATTGAGGTGCGCCCATTCTCTGAACATTGACAACTCTCAGTCCCGAACACATGCATGCATGAGAGAAAATACTTAAGCCAGGCTGCAGGTGGACGTGGGCTGCCCTCAAGGCCTCAACGCCCACATCCAAGCCCACAAAATCATCCTCGTGGGCTCCCACCTACTACGTCAAAATTATATGTGCCTTAAACGCCGCTGAAAGGCAATTTCATACAGGGCGCAGGGCGGCCCATATTCTTCCTGTTTATACTCCCTCCGTTCCTAAATATTTGTCTTTTTAAAGATTTCAACAAATCACTACATACGGAGCAAAATGTATGAATCTGCACTCTAAAATATGTCTATATACATCCGTATGTGATAGTCCATTTGAAATCTCTAAAAAAAATATTTAGGAATGGAGGGAGTAATTTTTTTATGCATTTTCCACTTGGATTCTACGGGATTTTTTTTCATTTTCCTCTTTCTTTCTTCTTCTCTTTTGTATTACTAAATAGGTGCACTTTTTTCTAAATCGATGAACTTTTGAACTTTTTTCAAAATCGATAAACTTCTTTTCATAATCATGTTTTTTTTCAAAATCGCTGAACTTCTTTCCCAATATCCGTGAACTTTTTTCTCAAGATTGTAAAAAATCTGTCGGTTTTTGTGAACTTTTTTCATTTATTTGGATTTTTGGATATTTTTTGCTTTTCAAAAAAATAGTGGTTGACTGGTCAACTGTTCAAGCATGGACCTGTCAACCATCGAACGAGGCGAACCAGGTGCGCCCTAGGTGAGCGATCAGCCGCGCGTGGGCGTCAGAATCCCTAACCATCACAGAAGGTGACAGTTAGGAGGACTCCTTGCAGGATGTCCCACTAAACCCCCAAAGAAGACAAAACCCACCTATGCCATACGAAGTCCCCGTTCTCTACCGCCAAAGTCGCTGGCCACCGCCTTGACAACGATGGCCAGCCACCTGCTAGCTCACCGCCAGGTCCCCAAATCCAAGCGGCAACGCAATGATATGGCAGGTTTTGTGTTCTTCTTTTAAGTAGAAGAAACTATGTTCTTTACCTAGCCCATTGTTGGATAATATAATTTCTTTGCACATCAATGTGGATGTTGTACGCATGATTCGTTGATATTTCTATTACTATTGTAGGAGTAGCCGTCGGAAAGGTGTTTCTTCCATTTTCGTTCATGCACTTCAAAAATCAAAACTCGGTCCACTTTCAGGCAACTTGATGCACCTGGGCCCTATGAAGTTCCTCTAGCATGAGATTACTCTTTCCCTGCACCAAATGCCTTTCACATGCGGTGTTGTAGCAGCGGTTTCACAAACGGCACTGGAATAATCATGGTACTGTCAGAGAGTTAATGAAGCCACTGTTTCGATTAGTTTTACTCTTTTAAATCGATTAGTTTCACTCTTTTAAATTATTTTCTTCTGAGAACATCTGTTGTATGCATATTTTTTCTCAAATGAAAAAGGGATTGGAATAGTTTCAGCAAATAAAACCAACAATCACATGTAGATTGTTTTTACTAAGCAACCTTTGGTCACGGCAATGCATACAGGTATTCAGGGCCGGCCCATTGGCCCGGCAAAGAGGGCGACCGCCCCGGGCCCAGGAGAAGGAAGGCCCCAAATATTAAATATGGTACAAACCACTATAGTATTATCTATTAAGTCATATTATCTATTATGTTTAAAATATTATTGCAAACATGTAAATTAAAATTGTAATTTTACATGAGCAAATCAACATCACATCAAACTAGCAACCAGTTTGATAGGCTATAGTGAATATGATAGGTGAGAATGAGCTTGGATAGATTCTAAGTTTAATCTGTACAAATGCTTTTATTTTAGATACTGGCATGAGCTCTTTGTACACACAAGACGGAACCAAATGTCTAGATGAGCATACCAAATAAATAAATTGTAGGTAAACATAGATGAATCGGCGATATGTTACGTTCGTCAGTGAATATTTTTAGTACCATGCATATCTTGAATTCGTTACAGTATCTAACATTAGCAAATTTGCAAATGGTACAGTTTATAGATTCTAGAAATATGCACACCTAACACACTAGAAACCACTACAAAAATATTAGTTATATATTATTGTTTAGAAACCTCTCACATGATATTTAATGAAAATAAACTATATATGAGCATAGGCACATTCATACAAATATGTAGGTGTGCATTGTGCTATTTTTCAATTGTCACAAAAATAACTCAAAGATAAATTATATCATACCACTTAATATAAATTTACCATAAACAAAGTGACAGGTCATATACATTACTAGTCACAGCGAAGAGCACGGGTTAATTGTACCGACTAAATTATGTGATTAACTATACCAACTAAGATTAAAATTATACTTATTAATATTGTAGTAAGATAAAAACAAACAAGTACAAAAGTTTGATATAAAACTATCAATTCGCTCCAGGCCCCAAATTCGTTTGGACCATTCCTTCAGGTACTAATTGCACATTGTTTAGTTTAATTAGTTCTGAAAATTGCAGAGTAAGTTGTGGTTCTAGTAATTATTCTTTAACTTCAAATGAATAACCGTATCGCAATAAACGTGATCAAATCATATTCACGCGCAACACAAACGCTAAATAACATTTATTTAGGTTTAACACTAATCTTGAAAATATAGGGAGTGTGCGATGATGACCATATCAATCTTGGAACTACTTCCAACACTCATCGTCACTTTCCCTTCAACTAGTCTCTGTTTATTCTGTAACTCCCGTTTCGAGTTACTAATTTTTAGTAACCGAACCAGTATCAAATACTCAGGGGCTACTATAAACACTAGTAAGGTACACATCAATAACATGTATATCAAATATACCCTTGTTCACTCTGCCATCCTTCTTATCCATCAAATATTCAGGGTATTTCCGTTTCCAGTGACCATTTCCTTTGTAGTATAATCACTCAGTTTCAGGCTTTGGTCCAGCTTTGGGCTTCTTCGCGGGAGTGACAACTTGCTTGCCATTCTGCTTGAAGTTCCCTTTCTTTCCCTTTGCCCTTTTCTTGAAACTAGTGGTCTTAGCAATCATCAACACTTGATGCTCTTTCTTGATTTCTACCTTAGTCGATTTCAGCATCACGAAGAGCTCGGGAATTGTTTTTGTCATCCCTTGCATTATAGTTCATCACGAAGTTCTACTAACTTGGTGGTGGTGACTAGAGAATTCTGTCAATCACTATCTTATCTGGAAGATTAACTCCCAGTTGATTCAAGTGATTGTAGTACCCAGACAATCTGAGCACATGCTCACTAGTTGAGCGATTCTCCTCCATCTTTTAGCCATAGAAATTGTTGGAGACTTCGTATCTCTCAACTCGGGTATTTGCTTGAAATATCAACTTCAACTCTTGGAACATCTCATATGGTCCATGACGTTCAAAAAACGTTTATGAAGTCCCGATTCTAAGCCGTTAAGCATGGTGCACTAAACTGTCAAGTAGTCATCATATTGAGCTAGCCAAACGTTCATAACGTCTGCATCTGCTCCTGCAATCGGTATGTCACCTAGCGGTGCATTAAGGACATAATTATTCTGTGCAGCAATGAGGATAAACCTCAGATCACGGATCCAACCCGCATCATTGCTACTAACATCTTTCAACACAGTTTTCTCTAGGAACATATAAACATATGAAAGCAACAATGCAAGCTATTGATCTACAACATAATTTGCAAAATACTACCAGGACTAAGTTCATGATAAATTTAAGTTCAGTTAATCATATTACTAAAGAACTCCCACTTAGATAGACATCCCTCTAATCCTCTAAGTGATTACATGATCCATATCAACTACACCATGTCCGATCATCACGTGAGATGGAGTAGTTTCAACGGTGAACATCAATATGTTGATCATATCTACTACATGATTCACGCTCGACCTTTCGGTCTCCGTGTTCCGAGGCCATATCTTTAGATGCTAGGCTCGTCAAGTTTAACCTGAGTATTCCGCGTGTGCAACTGTTTTGCACCCGTTGTATTTGAACGTAGAGCCTATCACACCCGATCATCACGTGGTGTCTCAGCACGAAGAACTTTCGCAACGGTGCATACTCAGGGAGAACACTTCTTGATAATTAGTGAGAGATTATCTCAAAATGCTACCGTCAAACAAAACAGAATAAGATGTATAACAGATAAACATCATATGCAATCAAAATATGTGACATGATATGGACATGATCATCTTGCGCCTTTGATCTCCATCTCCAAAGTACTATCATGATCTCTATTGTCACCGACACGACACCATGATCTTCATCATCTTGATCTATATCAATGTGTCGTCACATGGTCGTCTCGCCAACTATTGCTCTTGCAACTATTGCTATCGCATAGCGATAAAGTAAAGCAATATTTGGCACTTGCATCTTATGCAACAAAGAGACAACCATAGGACTTCTGCCAGTTGCTGATAGCTTCAACAAAACATGATCATCTCATACAACAACATATATCTCATCACGTCCTGACCATATCACATCACAACATGCCCTGCAAAAACAAGTTAGACGTCCTCTACTTTGTTGTTGCAAATTTTACGTGGCTGCTACGGGCTGAGCAAGAACCGTTCTTTACCTACGCATCAAAAACCACAAGATAGTTCGTCAAGTTGGTGCTGTTTTAACCTTCGCAAGGACCGGGCGTAGCCACACTCGGTTCAACTAAAGTTGGAGAAACAGACACCCGCTAGTCACCTGTGTGCAAAGCACGGCAGTAAAACCAGTCTCGCGTAAGCGTACGTGTAATGTCGGTCCGGGCCGCTTCATCCAACAATACCGCCGAACCAAAGTATGACATGCTGGTAAGCAGTATGACTTGTATCGCCCACAACTCGCTTGTGTTCTACTCATGCATATAACATCAACGCATAAAACCTAGGCTCGGATGCCACTGTTGGGGAATGTAGTAATTTCAAAAAAAATCCTACGCACACGCAAGATCATGGTGATGGCATAGCAACGAGAGGGGAGAGTATTGTCCACGTACCCTCGTAGACCGTAAGCGGAAGCGTTATGACAACGCGGTTGATGTAGTCGTACGTCTTCACGATCCGACCGATCCAAATACCGAACGTACGGCACCTCCGAGTTCAGCACATGTTCAGCTCGATGACGATCCCCGGGCTCCAATCCAACAAAGCGTCGGGGATGAGTTCCGTCAGCACGACGGCGTGGTGACGATGATGATGCTCTACCGGCGCAGGGCTTCGCCTAAACTCCGCAACGAAATGATCGAGGTGGAATATGGTGGAGGGGGGCACCGCACACGGCAAAGGAACGATCCGTAGATCAACTTGTGTGTCATGGGGTGCCCCCTGCCCCCTATATAAAGGAGCAAGGGGGGAGGAGGCCGGCCCTAGGAGGGGGCGCGCCAAGTGTGGAGTCCTACTAGGACTCCCTAGTCCTAGTAGGATTCCACCTCCCTTGTTGGAGTAGGAGAAGGGGAAAGAGGGGGAGAGGAGGAAGGAAAGGGGGGCCGCACCCCTTGTCCAATTCGGACCAGAGGGGGGCTGCGCGCCTCCTTCCTTTCGGCCTCTCTCCTCTATTCCCGTATGGCCCAATAAGGCCCATATACTCCCGGCGAATTCCCGTAACTCTCCGGTACTCCGAAATATACCTGAATCACTCGGAACCTTTCCGAACTCTGAATATAGTCGTCCAATATATCGATCTTTACGTCTCGACCATTTCGAGACTCCTCGTCATGTCCCCGATCTCATCCGGGACTCCGAACTCCTTCGGTACATCAAAATTCATAAACTCATAATATAACTGTCATCGAAACCTTAAGCGTGCGGACCCTACGGGTTCGAGAACTATGTAGACATGACCTAGAACTATTCTTGGTCAATAACCAATAGCAGAACCTGGATGCCCATATTGGCTCCTACATATTCTACGAAGATCTTTATCGGTCAAACCGCATAACAACATACTTTGTTCCCTTTGTCATCGGTATGTTACTTGCCCGAGATTCGATCGTCGGTATCCAATACCTAGTTCAATGTCGTTACCGGCAAGTCTCTTTACTCGTTACATAATGCATCATCCCGCAACTAACTCATTAGTCACATTGCTTGCAAGGCTTATAGTGATGTGCATTACCGAGAGGGCCCAGAGATACCTCTCCGACAATCGGAGTGACAAAACCTAATCTCGAAATACGCCAACCCAACATGTACCTTTGGAGACACCTGTAGTACTCCTTTATAATCACCCAGTTACGTTGTGACGTTTGGTAGCACCCAAAGTGTTCCTCCGGTAAACGGGAGTTGCATAATCTCATAGTTACAGGAACATGTATAAGTCATGAAGAAAGCAATAGCAACATACTAAACGATCAAGTGCTAGGCTAACGGAATGGGTCATGTCAATCACATCATTCTCCTAATGATGTGATCCCGTTAATCAAATGACAACTCTTTTGTCCATGGCTAGGAAACTTAACCATCTTTGATTCAACGAGCTAGTCAAGTAGAGGCATACTAGTGACACTATGTTTGTCTATGTATTCACACATGTATTATGTTTCCGGTTAATACAATTCTAGCATGAATAATAAACATTTATCATGATATAAGGAAATAAATAATAACTTTATTATTGCCTCTAGGGCATATTTCCTTCACCTTCGCCCTCCCAAGGAACACATAGCTGTAGAACATCCGCCAGCGCTAGAGAGGAGAGGGAGCGGGTGAGATATGGGGTCATCGGCCGCCGCCGCCGGAGGAGGAGGCCGTCGGCAAGCGGTGGATTTTTTTTATTTGAGGCTTTTTTTAATGCAAAAGGTGGAGTAAGAGGAGAGTCGACTGGGGTGGGTGTTGGGCCGTCTTGGGTCGCAGCAGGCCGACTCAAAACCTGCTGCGTATTTTATTTTTATTATTTTTGCAAGAGGAGAAACCAGCTCTTTACTGTGGTTTGTCTCAAAAAAAAAAAACTCTTTACTCTGGTTGTTGGAAGTTAACTTTTTATCAGAGGGGATTATTCTTGTATCTTGAATATTTCTTGATAGTATATGCGTTTTTCCAGATATATGTTCTTTATTGTGGGAAAAAATCATATGCATGTTCATGCAGCCTCGCCATCGTACATAAATGCGGAATTGCAACAATGAAAGTCGATTGATTTTCCAGCATTGGGACTTAAGTAAGCGGCGGGATACAAATCAGGAGTGATGTAGCAGGAAGTGCGTGTCTGTGTTATGTGAATGGATAATTGGGGCAGAGATTGTCCTCTTTGTGTTAATTTGTATAGCATATAATTGGTGAAGAGGATCGACTCGTAGCAAGATTTTTTGCGTGTACATTCTTTAATTGGAGTGTGTTCCCGCCTTTGAATTAGAGTGAGTGAGCTTCCCTCACTCGTCACATTTCTTTTCGTGAGTTCTTGTTTTTTAATTGAAGTACTGGGAGCTCATACAATTAAAATTGGAAACACGAATGTCGAATGCGCATACCTGGCTGGCGACACCTGCCGCACCATGCAGTTGTAGACTTGCAGAGGACAGGTTCCATGGCGAGGCAAGAGTGCCATCCCGACACCATGGTGCTGACCTTGACGTGGCGGAGGAGCACGTGGCCGGGGGGGGGGGGGGGGGGGGGGGGTGTACGGCATCCCAAGCGGTTGAAACCTAAATCCCATTTGGCCCCTTTCCACTGCTTAAGATACCATACCTTATTTTAGGCATCTGTGTATTTTGGATGAAAAGCACCATGAACTTATCTTGAACATAACAATATCTACCTTTAAATGGATGAATCATCCAGAGGTACCATGATGGACCCAATCGAGTTCAAATAAAATCAAACCAAATCCATCAGAAAGAAGATTTCACACAAACCACACATTTGCACTGCAATAATTGTTGGCCAAGACATCATGAAGTAGACGAAAGGCAAGGGCACGAAAAAAAAGTAAAAAACCGCGCTGCTACTTTTAGTTTTCCGTCATAGAAAAACTCCTAGCAGCATAAGAAGGTTCCAAGATTCCAATGTTGTTATACCTAGCATCGGCACATGCACACAACCCCCACCATGGAAATGATTGTGACTCTCGCGCTTATCCGCTCGGTTCAAGGGCTTCCCACGCCAGAAGCCCGACTGGTTTCTGATGTGCATCCATGTGTTTTCCGAGGGCAGGAGGTTCAATTGGACATGTGTCGCCCCCGATTCACACTTCCACCCATCCCAATCACTCTCACGCATGGAGGCAAGCAACTGCATTCTCATAATCATGGACTATCTAGTTGTTTCCCCATGCCTACAGTTCCAACATATATTAACTTCCATCATAGCTACATCATATCCATAATACACACCATCTAACACTTCATCCATCTAGATCTATTATGCTGGATTCTCAACAAAACATATTGTATGGTGGATGTGTATATAGTAGCTAATGGAAGGTGGACGTGTCCGGTATATATAGAAGGATGGTCACAAGGACATGTTGCTCTAAAAGTTATCAAGGTAAGGTATAGTGGGTAGTACAATTTCCTATATAAATAAAATAAATGTTATTTATACAACTCAGTGACCTTGAACAATTTTATGTTTGTTTCATTTTATAAAACTAGATGATTCCCCATGCATTGCCGCTGAAACACCAAGACACATGTAGCTATGAAATATTACTACTACATCCTAACATTTACTTTGTTAAGTTAGCAACTTAACCGTTTGTGGAATTTTTAAAATAAAATAAATTAATTTTTCTAATGAAAAAACATCTCAAGCCAGTCTGTCAAATTAATATTTGTTCTTTAACTTCCAAAGACATATCTCCATAAAGTCTTGTACTATTGAAGCTTTTTCTAGAAAATTTGTTTCAGTATTTACAAATAGATGACACACCAGCCAATACATCAATTCCAGTCAATTTTCCATACGATGTGAATAAGATGGCATGAGTTTGTCGCATGACATGGATAATTATGTGACTAATTATGATGTGGCAGACATGCATGGCATGCATAACATGGTGAGGTGGGAGAGTGCATGTTGTAAGAATTAAAGATAGTGAATGTGGTGCATGGAAGAAAAATAATGCTATTGGATGCTGACATGGCACACTTGATGAGGTGGAAGGGTTGCATGTTGACATAATTGGTTGTAGTGGGATGAACTTTTTAAGAATGTAAGATTAGAATTGAGAAACTTCGATAAGTTGACTCAGATATCACTAGCCGGAACATAAACAATCACTAACATTTAGAGCAACTTATCCTCATTTCGATCCATCAATATATACCATGCACATCCAAGGAATTCTATTTGCATATACACATCCACTCTATGGCATGGGGTGCTATAGAAAGCACTAGAAGAAATATAGATAAACAAGTGTTGCATGTATCATGTGTGAGATGATGTCCGCCTGATGATTTGATGCATGTTGGAGGTGCATATCAATTTGTTGGAATTTTAGGCATTGGAAAGATCTAGTCAGTGTGATTGCAGACTATTATACTCCTTCTGTTACAAAACATAAGCAATTTCATCATTTTTCCAAGTTAAACTATTTAATGTTTGACAATGTATAAAATAAATAGTGCTTACATCTACACACTACAGGAAAACACACGTTGTCTTGTATCATGCAGTAAGCCGAGTGTTAAAAACATGTGCTCATGGCTTATAACAACGCTCGGCTTACAGGCGGGCCACGTGGAACGGCCGTTGGGTGCTACCGGTCGTGATCCCACTTTGTTTGTCATGTGCCCCTACTTTATACTCGGCTTACCTACAAGCGGTATGCCCGATAACTGACACTCGACTTATAGCCCATAAGTCGAAACATTCTAAGCCGTATCCGCTACGCCGAGTGCAACATTCGACTTACTGTTCACCCTGGCTTAAATTGGTTTTCCTGTAGTGACATTTACCACACCAAATTAATATCATTAGATCCATTATGAAATATATTTTCATGATCTATATTTTACTTCACATAAGATATTTTTAGGAATTTGTGGTCAAACTAACATATTCGAGACCATGTCAGTGTGTAAAATTAATTACATTATGGAACGATTAGAGTAGTGCATCTGTGCATGCATGTTTCCTTGTACATGATTGAATGGTGGAACTGTTGGAAGGCGGGTCTAACAAATATTACAGCCTTGTACATGATTGAATGTGTAAATTCAAAGATGGCCCCAGGAAGAAGGCAATGGTATTTGAGTATATTGGTGGGAAAACGTGGCATATTATAAGGTCGGTCGAAGTCTAACTTTACTTACTCAAGATACACATCGGTGTTTGAAGAGGTGTTTATAAAAGATCGGAAGTTGTTATTGAGAACTATAACACAATTCTAGTCACAATGTGTACACAGAAAAAAAAAGTAAATAATGTGGGCATGTATTGAAGGATCGGTATACTGATGTAATGTTAGTGGTGGTTTAAGCAGCGTTTTCATTCGTTCAACGTCCTCCCTCCCATGGGAGTGTGATGAAACCTCTTTAGCCTGACTATCTATTCAACTTCGAGTTTAACATAACAAGTGGTGGACACTCGCTCTTGTAACTCTTGCAAATAAAGCAACGTTGGCTTTGTATTAGCCCACAATATCTGAGTCACATGCAAGCTGCAACAACCGCCACAATGAGTAATTCATGTGTAGTCCGCATAGCAACCCCTGCTTTGGCCCGAGGCCACATGCTACACTACCAATCCATTAAATTCCCAACTCTACCAGGTTTGAGCTGACCAAAACTGAAATACAATATACTAGAATTGTACGCGCCCCTAGTTGACCCGCTCTTCGTTGTGATCTCCAGTATTTCTTTTTTTTCTCATTTTGGCTGATGTTATTTGTGGTTGTTATGCGATGAGCTGATTGTCTCTGGGCTTGCAGTTTTTTATGGCATGGTGAACCTAATGATAGTGATTTAGTATGGTGAATCTTGGTACATTTTTATAAACAAGATCAAACTTGACATAAGACGAACTAATACACAGTGTATTGCCGGGGGATGGATAACTGTTTTCCTATCTCTAGTGATCCTTTGGTCATTTGGGGGGGGGGGGGGGGGGGAGGGGGTTGATGAGGTCAATTGGTTGTGAAAAGTGTTGATCGAAAAACCGATTCATATAAGAAAATATAATCTTGGAAACACTGTATTTTATAGTATATACTTGAAGTTGTGCTTGGCATGGCTGCCACCATGGACTTGGAAATTGAACAACTTGATGTGAAGACAGCTTTCTTGCATGGTGACCTAGAGGAGGAGATATACATGGAGCAGCCAGAGGGATTCATGGTTGTAGGCAAGGAGCACTTAGTTTGCAAATTGAAGAAGAGCTTGTATGGCTTGAAGCAAGCTCCTCGGCAGTGGTACAAGAAGTTTGAGTCTTTTATGACTGGGCTTGGTTATCATAAAGCACAACCTGACCATTGTGTCTTTATGAAGAGGTACGCCGAGGGTGACTTCATTATTCTCTTGTTGTATGTTGATGATATGCCGATTGTTGGAAATGGCTCAAAGAGGATTGCTCTCCTCAAGAAGGCATTGAGTAAATCATTTGCCATGAAGGATTTAGGACCAGCTAAGCAAATACTTGGCATGAAGATCTCCCGTGATAGATCAAAGAAGCTGCTTTGGCTCTCACAGGAAAAATACATTGAGAAGGTACTTGAAAGGTTCAATATGAAAGATGCAAAATCTGTTATCTCTCCGCTTGCAGGCCATCACAAACTGAATTCTAAACAATGTCCTACAAGCAAGAAGGAGAAAGAAGAAATGAGGAAAGTACCTTACCAATCTGTTGTGGGCAGTTTTATGTATGCCATGGTATGCACTAGGCCTGACATTGCCTATGCAGTTGGAGTTGTTAGCCGGTTCATGACAAATCCAGGTAAAGCTCACTGGGAAGCAGTGAAGTGGATTCTCAGGTATCTCAAGGGTACTCCTACATCTTGTCTATGCTTTGGAAGTGGTGATTCTGTATTGCAGGGCTATACAGATGCAGATTACGCAGGTGACAAGGATCGTAGGAAGTCCACATCCGGATACCTGATGACTTATGCAGGGGGAGCAGTGTCATGGCAATCAAGATTGCAGAAATGTGTTTCTACATCAACTACAGAAGCTGAGTACATTGCAGCAGTTGATGCTGGCAAGGAAGTTTTGTGGATGAAGAACTTCTTGCAAGAGCTCGGCATGAAGCAAGAGAAGTATGTTCTGTTTTGTGACAGTCAGAGTGCTATTCATCTTGCCAAGAATTCAAGCTATCACTCTCGAACAAAGCACATTGATGTGAGGTACCATTGGATTCGAGATGTTGTGAGTTCCAAGTTGTTGAAACTTGAGAAAATCCATACCGACAACAATGGTTCGGATATGATGACGAAGATATTACCAAATGAGAAGCTACAAGCATGTGGCAAGGTAGCGGGCATGGCGGTGCCCCCCTCATGAGTCGGAGGGGGAGATTTGTTGGGATATCCTCCTCATGTGGGCTGTGAGGAGATGACCATTTGAGGCCTTTTAGGCAGCCCAAAGAGGTGCATAAGCCCACTACCCATTAGGGTTATGACCTAGGGTCATTTTGGACTTTGCACGTGTGTGGATGGGGATGCTTTACCCTCCATCCGGCAGCCACCACCAAGGGTGACGAAAATCAGTTCATCCTCCAAGAGAGAAGAAGAGAGAAAACCAAGAAAGCAAGGGAAGAAGAGGAAGATTGAAGGAGGAAGCAAAGGGAGCTCCTCCCCAAGGTTGTGATGGTCCAGATCCACTACCTTGCCTCCTTCAAGCTTCGGTTCCACCATCCTTGGTGAGATTGTTCCAATCCCTAGTTCTTGAGCTCCAAATCCTGTTGTGTTCATCCAAGATTCAGAAATCTTGATGTATGAGATCCTCTAGTGCTGTCTAGAGAAGAACTTGTTGTATCCCACGTTTGATAATAGTGGAAGAGGATTTGGGTGGCTTCGGCCCATGGTTTTTCCCTCAAGTTGGGGGGTTTTTCACGTAAAAATCTGGTGTCTCTTTGTTGATGCTTGATGCTGTCAGGAAAACTTACTCCTACCACAAGACACTAGGCTGAGGAGTGTCTTCCCTGCTGAGTAACATTTTCTGCCTCCATATATGCTGCTGCATATGTTTCCTTCCGTGCTAAGCAACGATCCTTGAATTAGTACAGGATGTGATGCTGAGATTACTTGTTTCCGCTGCAGTTTTCAGTTAACCACAAGTGCATTTGTGTGCTAATTCTCAACACCTACTAGCTTCCGACAGTCATTCATGTCATTTCCGTTGGGCCTTCGGCTGTTTATAAAGTTAGGGCGTACAAAGTGGCGTCCTCTGAAGCCATGAATCAGTACAAACTAACTGACGCCGTGAGATCAAGTTTGAACTGATTTCTCCGATTTTGAGTACGACGTGGGGGGCCTCAAATAGGAGCACGCACTTGGAGCAGACGAACGGCCCGCCTGTTGCTGGTTTACTAAGGACGAAGAGAAAGGCGCAATTGGCATAAATACCCCAATTAGATAGTGCATCGTCCCATGACGCTTCGCCGGCTGCCGCCGTGGGCTGCTTCCCGTCGTTGCCGGACGAGCTCTTGGGCCTTAAATCGCGTCATGCTTGTCTTTATTCCAGACTGACGCCACCAGCTCCGTCTCCTCGATGCATCCTCCCCTCGCCGCTGCAAATGTGCCGCTGAGCAAAGCCCTTGTGATGGCTGGCAGCGGGGCAACGATTTGGAGTTGCTCTCGGCGATGACCACTTTGGTTGCACATAAGGAGGTGGTATGGTAATGGTGGGTCTGTGTGGCACAGAGGAGGCTTTGCCGGATGCGGCGGGCGTATGCGCGGCTTCTCGTCGGATTGTATGACCTCAATTGCGATTGCGGTGGCCACCGAAAGTCTAGTCTTCAGATCCAATGGTTTACTTTCGACGGGAGATGCAAACTATGTACAACAGTTTGACGCAGAGGAATGGTTGTGCAACGGTGGTGATTATTCATCGCATGTGGCTGTTGGAATCGCGGAAAAGTGATGGGGACAACACTTGTGACATCCATGGTGGTGCTACTCGAGCACCCGGTCTCGAGTCCCGGGGTGAAAACCTAGGGCTGGCCCAAGTTGGTTATACCTGGCAATGGCGACATTTTTACATCGTTACCTTGTTGAAGGCATTGTTCGGATATGCTCAGACCGATTCTTCAGGGTGAAAGCCTAGATTCTGACCTTGATTGGTTGAATCCGGTGACGGCGGCGCTTGAGCGTTATCCCTTCTTGAAGGCGTTACAGTTGAAGAACCACGGAGTCCGTGTGGTGACATGAGATAGTTGGTGCGGATATGATCATTGTTATAGTTTGCCAATTGCTGATCTGATCACTTAATCTTTCTTTTTTTCCCTCGCCTACGCATAGCTTTGATCATATATGATTTTGCTATTTGTTGGTGTGTGTTTTGTGTGAGTGTGTTGGTGTTGGCTATGTGCATCTTAGTTATGCAGAGGCCGGGTGTGTGCTCATTGTGTTTGTATCTACTTGATGCTCCATTTTGAGTTAGTAAAATCCATCCTTTATCGAAAAAAAAAGATAGTGCATCGTCACTTTAAGCCATGGATCGCTGTTCCTGTCAGTTTCCAGTGATTTTAATCGTTCTGGAAGCTCACCGGAGTTCAAATAGACGGCGGCACCAAGGCAGGTTAGGTAAATTTATCATCCTAACAAAATCAGCTGAAGTTTCTGTTGGACAGAGCAAGGATGAATTAGTGCTTAGGCAGAGATAATCGCACTTCAGCAACACACGAGTAGGACAAGGAAAACAACAAGATCCTCAAAGAATCACATTATTCGCACTTCAAACATTACATCAGTCACCTTATAAATCTGTAGAGATTCAGGCTTGCGAGACGTCGAGATGGACATACAGGCACTAGTCTACTGTGTGATAAGCTTTTGAACATTGCTTTTACAAGATTATGAATTCAACATTCTGGATGAGAAATGGCTCGTAAGTACAGTGTTAAAAAACACTTTACTTTTAACACTACACTAGTGTTAAAAAACGTCTTACATTATGAGACGGAGGGAGTAGTTAACAGACAGTTGGAGTTGGAGTACTTTTGCTCCAGAACTCTCTAGATGATTATTTCCTGAAGCAGATCATCATCTCGATCAACAGACATATTGAAGTGCGCCCATTCTCTGAACATTGACAACTCTCAGTCCCGAACACATGCATGCATGAGAGAAAATACTTAAGCCAGGCTGCAGGTGGACGTGGGCTGCCCTCAAGGCCTCAACGCCCACATCCAAGCCCACAAAATCATCCTCGTGGGCTCCCACCTACTACGTCAAAATTATATGTGCCTTAAACGCCGCTGAAAGGCAATTTCATACAGGGCGCAGGGCGGCCCATATTCTTCCTGTTTATACTCCCTCCGTTCCTAAATATTTGTCTTTTTAAAGATTTCAACAAATGACTACATACGGAGCAAAATGTATGAATCTGCACTCTAAAATATGTCTATATACATCCGTATGTGATAGTCCATTTGAAATCTCTAAAAAAAATATTTAGGAATGGAGGGAGTAATTTTTTTATGCATTTTCCACTTGGATTCTACGGGATTTTTTTTCATTTTCCTCTTTCTTTCTTCTTCTCTTTTGTATTACTAAATAGGTGCACTTTTTTCTAAATCGATGAACTTTTGAACTTTTTTCAAAATCGATAAACTTCTTTTCATAATCATGTTTTTTTTCAAAATCGCTGAACTTCTTTCCCAATATCCGTGAACTTTTTTCTCAAGATTGTAAAAAATCTGTCGGTTTTTGTGAACTTTTTTCATTTATTTGGATTTTTGGATATTTTTTGCTTTTCAAAAAAATAGTGGTTGACTGGTCAACTGTTCAAGCATGGACCTGTCAACCATCGAACGAGGCGAACCAGGTGCGCCCTAGGTGAGCGATCAGCCGCGCGTGGGCGTCAGAATCCCTAACCATCACAGAAGGTGACAGTTAGGAGGACTCCTTGCAGGATGTCCCACTAAACCCCCAAAGAAGACAAAACCCACCTATGCCATACGAAGTCCCCGTTCTCTACCGCCAAAGTCGCTGGCCACCGCCTTGACAACGATGGCCAGCCACCTGCTAGCTCACCACCAGGTCCCCAAATCCAAGCGGCAACGCAATGATATGGCAGGTTTTGTGTTCTTCTTTTAAGTAGAAGAAACTATGTTCTTTACTTAGCCCATTGTTGGATAATATAATTTCTTTGCACATCAATGTGGATGTTGTACGCATGATTCGTTGATATTTCTATTACTATTGTAGGAGTAGCCGTCGGAAAGGTGTTTCTTCCATTTTCGTTCATGCACTTCAAAAATCAATACTCGGTCCACTTTCAGGCAACTTGATGCACCTGGGCCCTATGAAGTTCCTCTAGCATGAGATTACTCTTTCCCTGCACCAAATGCCTTTCACATGCGGTGTTGTAGCAGCGGTTTCACAAACGGCACTGGAATAATCATGGTACTGTCAGAGAGTTAATGAAGCCACTGTTTCGATTAGTTTTACTCTTTTAAATCGATTAGTTTCACTCTTTTAAATTATTTTCTTCTGAGAACATCTGTTGTATGCATATTTTTTCTCAAATGAAAAAGGGATTGGAATAGTTTCAGCAAATAAAACCAACAATCACATGTAGATTGTTTTTACTAAGCAACCTTTGGTCACGGCAATGCATACAGGTATTCAGGGCCGGCCCATTGGCCGGGCAAAGAGGGCGACCGCCCCGGGTCCAGGAGAAGGAAGGCCCCAAATATTAAATATGGTACAAACCACTATAGTATTATCTATTAAGTCATATTATCTATTATGTTTAAAATATTATTGCAAACATGTAAATTAAAATTGTAATTTTACATGAGCAAATCAACATCACATCAAACTAGCAACCAGTTTGATAGGCTATAGTGAATATGATAGGTGAGAATGAGCTTGGATAGATTCTAAGTTTAATCTGTATAAAAGCTTTTATTTTAGATACTGGCATGAGCTCTTTGTACACACAAGACGGAACCAAATGTCTAGATGAGCATACCAAATAAATAAATTGTAGGTAAACATAGATGAATCGGCGATATGTTACGTTCGTCAGTGAATATTTTCAGTACCATGCATATCTTGAATTCATTATAGTATCTAACATTAGCAAATTTGCAAATGGTACAGTTTATAGATTCTAGAAATATGCACACCTAACACACTAGAAACCACTACAAAAATATTAGTTATATATTATTGTTTAGAAACCTCTCACATGATATTTAATGAAAATAAACTATATATGAGCATAGGCACATTCATACAAATATGTAGGTGTGCATTGTGCTATTTTTCAATTGTCACAAAAATAACTCAAAGATAAATTATATCATACCACTTAATATAAATTTACCATAAACAAAGTGACAGGTCATATACATTACTAGTCACAGCGAAGAGCACGGGTTAATTGTACCGACTAAATTATGTGATTAACTATACCAACTAAGATTAAAATTATACTTATTAATATTGTAGTAAGATAAAAACAAACAAGTACAAAAGTTTGATATAAAACTATCAATTCGCTCCAGGCCCCAAATTCGTTTGGACCATTCCTTCAGGTACTAATTGCACATTGTTTAGTTCAATTAGTTCTGAAAATTGCAGAGTAAGTTGTGGTTCTAGTAATTATTCTTTAACTTCAAATGCCAATATAGGTCACACAACGCATAGTCCATGGATGTATGAAAATGCATATATATATAACTACAAGAATCATTGCATGCAACTTAGTTTGTGTTAGCCTCCACATGCATGCACATTAGCTTACACTAATTCCTCCACATTTAGACATGTCTCCTAATAATTACTCCCTCTGTTCCTAAATATAAGTCTTTGTAGAGATTCCACTATGGACTACATACGAAGCAAAACGAGTGAATCTACACTCTAAAATGCATCTATATACATCCGAATATGGTCCATAGAGGAATATCTACAAACACTTGTATTTAGGAATGGAGGCAGTAGTTTTATTGTCGTCACACTGCATGGAAAATTTAGAAGTTCCTCACTTCACAAGCTTTGTTATTGCCTCTAAATATTACCATCACTTGGTTCATATTCATCAAACACACCAATTGACTCATATTAAGTATCATGTATCCACTATTATATTCATCAAATTGGTCCAAAGTTTCTCTAACCCGACATGAGATTTAGCCCATTAACATAGGTTTTTAATTATTAAATGATCCTAGGACACTCTTCCTCGTAAAGGCGTCTGTATGAACATTTTTATCAAACACACAAGTGGTCATACCAAAATCAAATAAAATCATGCCATGTATGTAATATATTGAACGGGAGAAAGGAGGAACAATTTTTTTTGTTACGTGACTTGTCGTTCGATCATTGTTGTCACCCGTGGTTGGTTTCACCAATAAATATTGGTTAGAGTAGTTTAAGCATTTGAAGAACCGGGAGACATTTCTAGACCCAGACACAAAGTTGGGTTTTTAGGAGTAAACATGCTCACTTTATTGCTCAATAGAAGTTTTAACATGAATTACATTAGGGTCATGTGGGCTCAAGAAGCAGACATGACGCCCGTGTGAAAGAGAAAGAGAATGTTTAGCCAAAGAGTGCGCCTCTACATTAGATAGGCGACCTTTGTGAACCCAAGAACAATAGCTGAATGCCATAATACGGTGTTGTATTTCCTTGGTGATGGTGGTGTTTTTTCCATTTGAGCCTTTACTGAAATTAGTAAGCAAACTCTTGCAGTTAGTGGCTAGCTTGATATGAGTCAGACTGAGGTCCGCTGCTAGTGCCAAACCTTCATGGAACACTATAGGTTCGAGTATTTCTGGATCTGTTAGGCCCTCTATAATAATGGCAGAGGAGCCCATATGTTCACCTGACTCATTTCGACAAACAAGAATAAATTAATCTTTTCACCATTCCAGGAAACTGCACCATCCACATTGATTTTAGAGAATCCGAGTGAAGGCGGGATCCATCTAGGAGCAGTAGAAGCTGAGGTTGGATTGACAGTACGTTGCACCATGGTTTATTGATCATCTCCGGCTTCTCAACAAACCTTTTGATAAACAAGTGTGTAGCAAGCATGCTTGGGTATTCTCCTTCATGTATAAGCTTGCTCCTCGCTGGCCATATAGCCCACAAGGACACAGCTAGTTTACTGAGTTGAGCATGTGATAAAGATTAAAATGAAGAAGAGCCAATTCCTTCCAATGGGTTTGGCAGTGGCTAGAAGATGATGCAACATATCGTCCTCAGCAAGGGACAAAACACACCAAGCATGTGTGCATTGTACCAAACAATGAAGGCATGAAAATTCTGCTCCACAAATCTGACAAGTGCATGATGTTCACATATTCTTGTGGTTCAGTAAATCTATTGTTGGCAAAGACTGTTGGGCAAGGTGCCAAATAAACACCTTGCTATTTGTAGGTACATCAATGTGTGGCACTTATCATGGTCAATGATATTCGTTTGCCTATAGGATCAAAAGATCCACCGTGCCCTTCGAGCCAAGCTTCTCTCTATAGCTTTGTTGTGACAAATATCCTATGAGCGGGCCGAACATTAAAAAAGATCTTCCTTTTCACGTCCCCATGCCCAGAATCATCTAGCTTCATAGTACTTAGAGGAATGTTGAGGATAGCATCAACATCAGTAGGCAGGAAAGTTTTTGTGATCTTGGTCTTATTCCATGCAGCCGTGCTTTCGCGTATGAGTTCGGACACAAACTGGGGTGGATCCAGGGGCAAACAAGCATATGGGCGAATTGAAGACTCGCGTGGTAACCATTTTTGTTCCTGTATATGTAATGTTTCACCATCTGTAGAAGTACATGTTGTAGCCAATGCAATCAAAAAATCGATCTGATGAAAGAGACTAGGCAATACATTTATTCGTCAACACTCCCCCTCACCTGTGGCTCCCTGTCGGTGTCAAAACCGGCGGATCTCGGGTAGGGGGTCCCGAACTGTGCGTCTAGGCGGATGGTAACAAGAGACGAGGGACACAATGTTTTTACCCAGGTTCGGGCCCTCTCGATGGAGGTAAAACCCTACGTCCTGCTTGATTAATATTGATGATATGGGTAGTACAAGAGTAGATCTACCACGAGATCAAGGAGGCTAAACCCTAGAAGCTAGCCTATGGTATGAATGTTGAGATGTATGTTCGTCCTACGGACTAAGGCTCTCCGGTTTATATAGACACCGGAGAGGCTAGGGTTACACAGAGTCGGTTACAATGGTAGGAGATCTACATATCCGTATTTGCCAAGCTTGCCTTCCACGCCAAGGAAAGTACCTTCCGGACACGAGCCGGAGTCTTCAATCTTGTATCTTCGTAGTCTTGGAGTCCGGCGGATATTGATAGTCCGGCTGTCCGGACACCCCCTAGTCCAGGACTCCCTCAGTAGCCCCTGAACCAGTCTTCAATGATGATAAGTCCGGCGTGCGTAATGTTCGGCATTGCAAGGCGGGTTCCTCCCTTGAATAATTCGGAGAAGATAATGAACACCAGGATAGTGTCCGGCTCTGCAAAAATAATTTCCACATTCCACCGTAGAGAGAATAAAACATATACACCGATTCAATCTGCTGACGTATTGTGCGGTGTGACATCACACCGCTACCAAGCCCTTGTTTGAATTGTTTTTTTACTTGTTCCACCTCAGCACGTTTAGAGAAGCGGTTTCCTTGGCACGTCTTGTCAAAGCAGAGATCGTGTTCCCCCTTATTCCGGGATTCTCATCAATACGGACGTGGGTAACCCAACCGCGTCATTGATGGTGGCGCTTGGGAGATAAGCGAGTTTTACCAGGCTGGTGGGGGACGCATAGTTTTGTCCGCCTATATATAAGGGATAAGGATTTACCTTCTCACCTACGCCTTCTTCCTCCTTTGCTCATCCATCCCTGCGAACTCAAGCTCCAACGCCCAAGCTCGCAAATCTCGCCTCAACCTTCTCCGAATATGTCCGGAGCGGGAGGGAAATGGTTAGCCTCCACCGCTAAGGAGGAGGACATCACCAAGATGTGCGACGCCGGATACCTTTCCAGCGACATCGCGCATCGGCTGCCCGACGCGGGGCAGCTCATCCCTACCCCAGGGCCTCATGAGAGGGTCGTCTTCCTTCCCCACTTCCTCCGCGGACTGGGCTTTCCGCTCCATCCATTCGTCCGGGGGCTCATGTTTTACTACGGCCTGGATTTCCACGATCTGGCGCCGAACTTCATCCTCAACATCTCGGCGTTTATCGTCTTGTGCGAGGCCTTTCTCTGCATCCAGCCCCACTTCGGCCTGTGGCTCAAGACCTTCAACGTCAAGCCGAAGGTTGTGAAGGGGACGCAAGCGGAATGCGGAGGTGCTATGTTGGGCAAGCTGCCCAACGTCCCTTGGCTAGAAGGGAACTTCGTGGACTCCGTCAAGGGGTGGCAATCGGGGTGGTTCTACATCACAGAGCCGCGCAAGCCAACATGGGCGGCGGCCCCCGAGTTTAGATCTAGAATCCCCATGCAGCTAACCTCCTGGAAAGAGAAGGGCTTGCAGTGGGGCAGTCCGGTGGAGGTGACGGGACTCCGAGCCTGCATCAAGAAGATGGTGAGCAATAGGCTCCGGCTCGTCGACATGGTCCAAGTCATGCTCCTCCGGCGGATTCTCCCATGCCAAGAACGGGCATTCAATCTATGGGAGTTTAATCCGGAACAGCACCAGACGTTGAGCGGGCTCTTCGATACAACACACGAAGGTGCCTGGAGGGTGCTGTTCAAGGGTGCCGAAGCCCCCGCATCCGCGACCGAAGACCGCGGATTCAGCTCGCAGTCTCCGACTGACGAGGTAAGTGATTCGACCCCATTACGGGACACTTGTGGTAATTAGATTGACTCTAGCGAGGTTTTAATCTGCCTCTTCCTTTGACAGGAATGGATGGAGAAGGCCAAGCTGCTCATCAGCCCGGCTCCCATGCCAGAAGAACCAGTGGACGCCCGCTTAGCAGGGCTGCTGGTTCCGGCACCGCATGTGGTGCCGGAGAAGAAGGCCAAGAAGGTGGCCGCCGGGACTCGAAAGAGCTCCCGTAATCAGGCGTCTGATGACGACGAGGACTCCTCCCCTGAAGACGAGGAGGAGGAGGAGGAGTATTCTCTCCCGGAGGAGGGAGAGAAGAAGAGGAAGGCCTCCCCAATCGGGGCGGCCGAAGGGTCCAAGAGGGGGAGAACTATCCCCCCGGACAGTTTCGCCAACATCAGCATTGGCGAGGATGAGTGGCCTCCAAGGGCCAGGCGTCCGGCCGGATCGTAAGTATTCAGATCACTTATACGCCGTACCTTTCATGTCACGAAGTATCCTTCTAACGCCGCATTCTGCCCGTAGTCCGGCCAGAGATGACCTTCCCGACTCGATGAGCGGGTCGTTGGCCTCGTCGGAAGTAAATTCCATTCCGACCGCCTCGACCCCACGCGCCGACGAGGACGCCGAGGTGGGATCCCACGAGGGGACCCATCAGGAGGAGGCTCCAGAGGCGCCGTCATGCGACCTCCCGAACTTTGTGCCGGACTCTACATCGGAACCCGCAGTGGTTCCTGAGTCCGGCAAGCGGCCCCTTCGAAAGAAGGGCAAGACCGTGACGCCGGCGGCCTCCGTCCAACCGGAGGCGCCGGATAACCTGTTGGAGGCGCTTAAAGGCGCTTCCATCGAGGAAGAACACTGCACTCTCATGAGTGCGGTGATTGAGAAGGTCCAGCTCGCCAAGAGCGGATTGACCGAAGCCTGCAACAGCCTTCTAACAGGCTTTGAGGTAAGAAGTTAAAACTATGTAGTATAATACCGCATAGACAGTAGCCCCTGATGCTTAGTTCGGTGTTCGGAAAGAAAAGCCGGACTAAGGATCTAACAAGATATACGCAGGGTTGCTAAAAATATGTCAATATGGGTGTGCAGGCTGCGCTGCTGACCTCTGCCTCATTAACGGCGGAGGTCAAGGAGCTGAAGAAGAACCTGGAGCGGTCGGAGCAAGAGCTCGGCCATGCCAAGAGGCAGCTCGAGGAAAAAGAAGGTGAATAACACCACTTTAAATAAGTACCTTACAGAAAAGGGTTTTGGTTGCAAACAAAATTAATAAGGATAATATGTGTATTGCAGGGGCCACTAAGGAGGTGGCAGCCCTGAAGGATGCCGTGTCCGCGGCCGAATGCAATGCGGCCACGGAACGGGCTGAGCGAGAAAGGCAAGTGGTGCTGGTGGCGGAAGTTCGGCAAGAGCTCCAGGCTCTCATGGAAAAGCATGAGAGTTTGGAGCATGACTCCAAGACTCGAGAGTCCGAGCTTGCCTCGGCTCTTGAAAGTGCCAAGTCCGCCAAGGCCGGGGCCCAGAAGGCCCTTCAGGAGGTAGAGGATATAAAGAAGATAGCTGCGGGTAAGGCGTTTTTCATGCAGAGCAAGCATGTTAATGTAAATTACCGGATACTTACCCGAATTCGGAGCTCTCCAGGGGCATTTGCAGATCTGCCGCGTAGTGCATCTGATGCCGCCGCGTTCTATCGTGGCGAGGAGGGGAGCTCGATGGAGATGGTCTTCTGGTCTCAGTACGCTGAGGCCGGCCATCCGGTGCCCCCAAGCGACCAGCTGAAGCAGCTAGTCGAACTCCACAAGGTAGCTGAGGAGGCCATGAAGGGTCTCATAGTCCGGCTGTGGCCTGGGCAGGCCATGCTAGGAAGCTACTTTGGCCTTGTGCGGCGGTTGTTGGATGCATGCCCCAGGCTGGACGTCATCAAACGCTCGGCCTGTATTGAAGGTGCTCGTCGGGCCCTTGCCCGCATAAAGGTGCAATGGGGCAAACTGGATGCGGAGAGGCTTCTCACGGATCCACCGCCGCCGGGCAAGGAGCATCGTACGCCGGAGCGATATTATAAAGTTGTCCTGAAGGAAGCCTGCGATATTGCAGATGAGTGCCCCCGAAATGTAATCTTTGAGTGAACTCGCTGTGTTTTTATCCTGGGCGCTGAAAACTTCGTTCATATGCGCCATGAGCAACGCTTATTTAATTTAAAATATTACCTTCTGTGCGGCCGTTTGTTAAATCTGAGAGATGGCAAGTCGTTGGCTTCAGCCCCCAAGCCACGAGTGCTGGGGTGTTCGGTGATAAACTTGAGCACTCTTGTTCCCATTTTTGGGTCCATCTAGGGAGGCGCTCAACACGACGAACAAGGCAACCGGACTTATAATGCTTGAACACTCTCACTTAGCCATAGAATTCTATAATTTTAAATTTCGGCGAAGCCCCTGGTATTCGGAAGACCGAATCCGGGGCGCTATCCACGCCTTCATCGGACATCATCCGGAACTTCGCTCGAAGCGGCATGAGTCTTTAAGGACCCGAAAGAACCTCTCGAACAGCGACCAGTCTCTCGCCATATTATGCCAGTCAGTTTTAGCTTTCTCCACTGAGGCGTTAACCCGGCTCAAACGGGGCACAATCGCAGTGGTTCTCCCAGTGCTACCATAGCCGACGGAACGGAACGTAAGGCACCAAAACATGGGAGCCGGGCAAACCCAACTATTGACCCAAAGACATAATTTGGAGCCGATTCATATAATGCTATAAGTTCGGGGTGCCGCACTTGTGAAAGTGTTCGGACTTAACCATACCATAATGTGGGGAACAGAAGCCCCTGGCATATTTGGCCGTACCAAAATATACGGGTGCAAGATGTCATATAATGAACATATATATAAAAAATAACGCAATTGCAATGAAAAGGTGCTGCATTATTTATAAAATTAGGTCTGCTAATAAAGCGAACCGATACAAGTAGTGCGGTAAGCAAGGGATTTGGACTAAATAAACATGTCCCCCTCCAGGGAAGAGCTGCAGACTTGGTGTATGTAATTGAATTTAATGCTCGTAATTGAGACCACCTGAATATTCGCCGCGGCCTCCTTTAGTCCCTGACTATTTGCATCATGAGTTCGGCAAGTGCGCCGCCGAGCAGGGCTTCTGATTGACAGAGTCCTGTATACAAAAGAAGAAAAGGTAAAAATAAAACCAAGGGGGTGCTCGCGTGAGCTCCTGGTGTGGTCGAGCCGCACTCTTGGTTCCTTGTGATCGAGCCCCTTCCCTGCGCCCATGGTATCTCCAGAGCGTAATGGTGTACGCGGAGTGTTATTCTTGCGATCATGCGCGGGCGAGGGTTGGGGCCGCATTGCTACGCGTGCTCTGATCGCGCCAGGTGGTCGTGGTTAGTGTTGCTCCGGGCGCGCTTTAATGTGTCCGGCTTTTTAGCTGCCGGACTTGAGAATTGCCGTAGAAGGCTACTCTGTACTTCTGTCGCGAGAGCCGCTGTATGTTCCTCCGTTCGGAGGGAGCGTTCCGTATTCCCATTGATCGTAATGACTCCACGAGGGCCTGGCATCTTGAGCTTTAGGTATGCATAATGCGGCACCGCATTGAATTTTGCAAACGCGGTTCGTCCGAGCAGGGCATGATAGCCACTACAGAACGGGACTATATCGAAGATTAACTCTTCGCTTCGGAAATTATCCGGGGATTCGAAGACCACTTCCAGTGTGACTGAGCCTTTACAGTTGGCTTCTACTCCTGGGATGACACCCTTAAAGGTTGTCTTTGTAGGTTTGATCCTGGATGGGTCTATGCCCATTTTGCGCACTGTGTCCTGATAAAGCAGGTTCAGGCTGCTGCCGCCGTCCATCAGGACTCTTGTGAGGTGAAATCCATCGACGATTGGGTCTAAGACCAATGCGGCGAATCCGCCATGGCATATGCTGGTCGGATGGTCTCTTCGATCGAAAGTGATCGGACAGGAGGACCATGGATTGAACTTTGGGGCGACTGGCTCCATCGCATAGACGTCCCGTAGTGCGCGCTTCCTCTCCCTCTTGGGTATATGGGTCGCGTATATCATATTCACCGTCCGCACTTGTGGGGGGAAGCCCTTCTGTCCTTTATTGTTCGGCGGCCGGGTCTCTTCCTCGTCGTCGCTATTTAGCCCCTTGTCATTGTTTTCGGCAATTAACTTGCCTGCCTGCTTGAACACCCAACAATCTCTGTTGGTGTGGTTAGCTGGCCTTTCAGAGGTGCCATGTATCTGGCATGAGCGGTCGAGTATTCAGTCCAAGTTGGACGGACCCGGAGTGGTTCTTTTAAATGGCTTCTTCCGCTGACCGGGTTTAGAGCCTCGGAATCCGGCATTGACTGCCGTATCCTCCTTATCGTCGCCGTTAATGCGGCGCTTGTTTTTGATTCGACGTGACCTGCCGTTGTTGTCCTTGGTATCCGGACTGCCAGAATTTTTACGGAGATTGTTGCTTCGGGCTAGCCAGCTGTCCTCTCCCGCACAGAAGCGGGTCATTAACGATGTGAGGGCTGCCATGGATTTCGGCTTTTCCTGTCCCAGGTGCCGGGCTAGCCATTCGTCTCGGATGTTATTTTTAAAGGCTGCAAGGGCCTCTGCATCCGGACAGTCGACGATTTGGTTTTTCTTTGTCAAGAACCGTGTCCAGAATTGCCTGGCCGATTCGTCTGGCTGCTGAATAATGTGGCTTAGGTCATCGGCGTCTGGTGGTCGCACATATGTGCCTTGGAAGTTATCAAGGAACGCGGCCTCCAGGTCTTCCCAACACCCAATCGACTCTGCGGGCAAGCTATTTAGCCAATGTCGAGCTGGTCCTTTAAGCTTGAGTGGGAGATATTTGATGGCGTGGAGATCGTCGCCGCGGGCCATATGGATGTGGAGAAGGTAATCTTCGATCCACACTGCGGGGTCTGTTGTGCCATCGTAAGATTCGATGTTTACGGGTTTAAACCCTTCGGGGATCTGATGATCCATTACTTCATCAGTGAAGCATAGAGGCTGTGTGGCACCCCTGTATTGGGCAATATCACGGCGCAGCTCGAGAGAGCGCTGTCTGCTGTGTTCGGCCCGGCTAGGATTGTTATGTCCGGCGCGACGGTATTCGTCATGGGTGGTGGGGCGCTGAGGGAGTCCTGGACTAGGGGGGGTTCGGACAGCCGGACTATCATTATCCGCCGGACTCCAAGACTACGAAGATAGAAGATTGAAGACTCCGGCTCGTGTCCGGAAGGTACTTTCCTTGGCGTGGAAGGCAAGCTTGGCAATACGGATATGTAGATCTCCTACCATTGTAACCGACTCTGTGTAACCCTAGCCTCTCCGGTGTCTATATAAACCGGAGGGCCTTAGTCCGTAGGACGAACATACATCTCAACATTCATACCATAGGCTAGCTTCTAGGGTTTAGCCTCCTTGATCTCGTGGTAGATCTACTCTTGTACTACCCATATCATCAATATTAATCAAGCAGGACGTAGGGTTTTACCTCCATCGAGAGGGCCCGAACCTGGGTAAAAACATTGTGTCCGTCGTCTCTTGTTACCATCCGCCTAGACGCACAGTTCGGGACCCCCTACCCGAGATCCGCCGGTTTTGACACCGACATTGGTGCTTTCATTGAGAGTTCCTCTGTGTCGTCACTGATAGGCTCGATGGCATCTTCAACCATCAACGCCGTCCAGGGTGAGACTTTTCTCCCCAGACAGATCTTCGTACTCGGCGGCTTTGCACTGCGGGCCAATTCTCTTTGTCATCTGGAGCAGATCGAAAGCTACGCCCCTGGACGTCAGGTCAGATTCGGAAGCTTAAACTTCACGGCCGATGTCCGCGGAGACTTGATCTTCGACGGACCCGAGCCACAGCCAAGCGCGCCGCACTGTGACGATGGGCATGATCTAGCTCTGCCGCCAAACAGTGCTTTGGTGGCCGCACTCGGATCCGCTTCGGCCCTTAGCCCGGAGCCGATCGCCCATATCAAGGGCCGGTGGATAGACGCCGCCCTGGGGGCTTCAACATCCACGGCGATGGAGCCGAATACTAATCTTGTCCCCTGCGAGATTCGTGATCCCGAGGCACCGGACTCCTTGCCGGACTCCGAGCCTCCCGCGCCCCAGCCAACTAATTCGGATTGGGCGCCGGTTATGGAATTCACCACCGCGGACATCTTCCAGCACTCGCCTTTCAGCGATATCCTGAATTCACTGAAACACCTCTCGCTATCAGAAGAATCCTGGCCGGATTGCGGCCAGGATGGTGGGAGTTCGGACGACGAAGAAATTCAAAGCCCACCCACCACCCACTTTGTAGCCACTGTCGAGGATTTAACCGACATGCTAGGCTACGACTCCGAAGACATCGACGCTATGGACGCCGATGCTGGAGACGAACAGGAACCAGCGCCTACAGGGCACTGGAAGACCACCTCGTCATATGACGTATACATGGTGGATACCCCGAAAGAAGGGGAGGGCAAAGAAGTAGCGGGGGCAGACTCTTTAAAGAAGCAGCCCAAACGCCGGCGTCAGCGGCGCCGCTCTAAATCCCGCCACAGCAAGAATATAGATTCCGGCACAGGAAATAACAATACCCCAGAGAGTGCCGAAGACAACCCCCTCCAGCAAGACTCAGCGCATGAAGATGTAGATGCAAGCCCTCACGAAAGGGCGGCAGACGAAGAGGTTGAGGATCATAACTATATACCTCCCTCCGAAGACGAAACAAGCCTCAATGATGACGAACTCGTCGCGCCCGAGGACCCCGTCGAACAAGAGCTTTTTAAGCGCAGGCTCATCGCTACAGCAAGAAGCCTGAAGAAGGAAAAGCGGAAGCTCAAAAAAGCGGAAGACACACTCCGAATAAGATGGAGCAAACTACTCAAAACCACAGATAAATACGGCAATGGCCAACAATCGAAGAGCTACCCGATGCGTAAGCTGCTTCCAGAATTCGACGAGGAGGCCATAGAGCCCCCACCGTCCAATGGCCCAGCCAGGTCCATCTACGGACCCAAAAAGAAAGCCCCAAGAGGCAAAGCAACACGTCAAGTGTCTGACGATAGCGGCACATACAAGTACAGGGGCGCCGCACACCCACTATGTTTCACCGACGAGGTGCTGGATCATGAATTCCCAGCAGGGTTTAAACCCATAAACATAGAAGCCTACGATGGAACAACAGACCCTGGAGTCTGGATAGAAGACTATATATTGCATATACATATGGCCAGAGGAGACGATCTCCACGCCATAAAATATCTACCCCTCAAGCTCAAAGGGCCAGCCCATCATTGGCTCAAAAGCCTCCCAGAAAACACTGTTGGAAGTTGGGAAGAGCTCGAGGAAGCGTTTAGAGCAAATTTTCAAGGGACCTACGTCCGTCCTCCGGATGCAGATGATTTAAGTCATATAACTCAACAGCCCGGAGAGTCAGCGCGGAAATTCTGGAACAGGTTCCTCACCAAAAAGAACCAAATAGTCGACTGTCCGGACGCCGAAGCCTTAGCAGCTTTCAAGCACAATGTCCGAGACGAATGGCTCGCCAGACACCTCGGTCAAGAGAAACCAAGGACAATGACCGCATTAACAAGCCTCATGACCTGCTTCTGTGCGGGGGAGGATAGCTGGCTAGAACGAAGCAGCACCAGCGACCCAAGTACATCCGAGATAAGAGATGGAAACGGAAAATCACGGCGCAGAAAAGAGCAGCGCCGGAATAAAGAGAAAAGCCCAAAGAGCACGGCAGTAAACGCCGGATTCAAAAGCTCGCGGTCCAATAACAAAACTCAGCCCCTCAAAGATGACAGTGACGAGCTGTCCAACCTACACAAAATTCTGGGTCGGATATGTCAAATCCACAGTACCCCCGGAAGGCCCGGAAATCACACCCACAGGGATTGTTGGGTTTTCAAACAGTCCGGCCGATTAAATGCCGAACACAAGGGGCTCGACGCGTCAAGTGAAGAAGATAAACCCCGCCAGCAGGGCACCGGAAAACAAAAGACTTTCCCACAAGGGGTCAAAGCAGTAAACTCACTTCATGTGATGACACGGAAAAATAGTGCGGCACTTTCTAAAAAGAGCTTCGCACGGTCCAACCCAGCAGACCGTAGAGATTGGATATCAAAACCAATCACTTTCGACCACCTGGACTATTCCAGAAGCGTTCGAAACGCGGGACGGACTCCCCTGACATTGAATCCGATAATAGACGGATTACAATTCACAAACGTCCTAATGGACGGAGGCAGTGACTTAAACCTGCTATATTCAAACACAATCCGCAGGATGGGGATAGACCCTACCAAAATTCGACACAGCCGCACTTCCTTCAAAGGAGTGACGCCAGGCCCTTACGCCAAGTGCACAGGCTCGATATTACTAGAAGTCGTGTTCGGATCGCCGAACAACTTTCGACGCGAAAAATTAATTTTCCATATCGTCTCATTTAAAAGTGAATATCAAGCACTGTTGGGACGAAAGGCTTTTGTCCGCTTCAACGCCATACCGCATTACGCGTCTCTTACACTCAAGATGCCCGATCCACATGGCGCCATTTCAGTGCGAGGGTCACTTAAAGACCCCGGACTCGGATAGACAAATCCGGATTCAGCAGGCTAGGGGCTCCCTAGCCGCATACCCTTTCACAGGGGGCTGCGCGCACAACTCACCGCGGTTTCATATAAACCTTGCTTTAATTATTTATATTTCTTCTTTTGCATATTTTTCGCACGAACTGTTTCTAAAACTAAACGTTCCTCTCTTTCTACAGATGAACGACGTGCGTACCCGTCCAGGATAACGGTGCAACAGAGACACGGGCGCAGACGTGCAGTAGGGACCCGTTGCAAGGATTCTTTTCAGATTAAGACCCTAAGTAGACCTTTTTATCACTGTCTCTTGTTGTTATTCTCCCTTGGCTTCTCCCTATAGCCAAAGCGGAGCCTGACGCTTTGGCATCGGCCGCGTCAGAAGACGATGCCTGTACCTGGACACTAGGGGCTTAGGGCATAATTCTGCCCATTATTATAAAGTCCGAACACCTTCGGGAGTGTTCGGCGTCTCGAGTTAGGCATTATATGCATCAGCTCCGAATCATGTCTTTGGTCAAATGTTGGGTTTGCCCGGCTCCTGTGTTTTGCTGCCTTATGTTCTGTATCATCGGCTAACGCGGCACCAGGAGAACTACTGCGATTGTGCCCCAGTTCGGCTGGGCGAGCACCTAAGTAGAGAAAGCCGAAAACTGACTGTCATGATACAGCGAGAGTCTGGTCAGCCACTCGATCGACTATCGGAATGTTTAGAATTCCCCGCTTTGACGAAGGACCGTTTCCCGGTCAGGCACATACACGCCCCGAATCCGGAGATGTGCGGTGTCATCAGGGGCTATATCGTAGCCCCACCCTCGAGCTCCATTGGCTAAGTGAAAGAGATAAAGCATTATAGTCCGGATTGCCTCGTTCGCTACGCTACCACCTCCTTCTAACAGGACCGAGACGTCGGATTAAGTGTGAAAACGCGCTATTTTGCGAACACCCCAGCACCTTGTGCGAGGGGGCTGAAGCCGAAGACTGCATCTTTCAGGGTTATACACAAGTATACGTAAAACGGCCGCACAGGAGAAGTTTTATCACTTGGACGCACAAGTATAAAAAGCAGTTATACCATAATCATTGATTTACAATCTAATGCGTTCATTTGAACGTTACATTCTTTGAGCATTGCGCCTCTATTTTACGAGCACCACGCATGACTTCTCCGAAGTAGTGCTCGGCAGGGAGCCGGCTTTCATCCGGACCCTGGGTGGCAACGGCGGTGGCATCCATCTCCGGATAATGCACCTTCACACGGGCAAGAGCCATCCGCGCGCCCTCGATGCAGGCCGACCGCTTCATCTCCTTGATATGCGGCACCGCCCCAAGGAATTGCTATAGTAGGCCGAAGTAGCTCGTCGCCTTGGACCTCTCTGGCCAGACATGGGCCACGATGTCAGTCATAGCCAGTTCGGACAGTCTATTTAGTTCGGCCCATTCGGCCAACCTGTCCGTCAGCGGAAGAGGGCGATCCGGACTATGGAATTGAGACCAATATAACTCTTCCGTCTCGTGATCCCCCTGGCTCCGGAAGTGCTTAACGGCGTCAGCCGCACTCGCAGCCAAGTCCATATACGGATCCTCCGAACTCCACAGCCGCTCAAATCGAGCGTATTTGGCATCCATAAACCGGCGACGCATCAAAAAAGGCTTGCCAGCCGCGATTTCTCCAGCTTGGCGCAGCTCCTCCTTCATAGCCTGCATTGCAGAGCGGGCATCCTTGGCTTCGGCGGTGGCCTTCTTCAGGTCTTCCCGCTCCGACAAGTGCTCCTTTTCAAGAGCCTCATTGTGGTCGGTAGCATCCTTTAATTTCATGGCCAATTCGGCCACCTCCGCCCTGCTTAGGCAGTGCACAGCCTTCTCGGCTTTCAACTCTTCGGCCGCCTTCGAGCAGCCGCATCACTCCTTTGGGCTTGCTCCTTAGCTTGAGCAAGTTCGGCCCGAAGGCCCTCCACAGCAGCAGCACCATCTGTACAAACAGTATACAATTTATCAGAGAAGGGCTTCGACCCCCTCAAATAAAGCAACTGCGGAGAATTTATTTACCTTGCGACTCGTCAAGTCGCCGGTTGACAAGCGCGATGTCAGCATCCGCCACGTCAAGTTGCCGACTTAATTCGGCAAACTCATTAGTCCGGCTGGCCCCCGGACTATCCGCCACCTGTATCAGGACGGCGGTATTCATTACCTGGGATTTTGAGATTTCGATCCTCGGCACGCTGTCGTTTCCGACAACCTACCGAGTCTCAGGGGCTACTATCTATACAGGGCGCATTTTTTATATGCAAAACTGTCAAAAGACAAAGGGGTGCGCTATTTTCGCATACCTCAAACCCCGCCAGCAAGTTCATGGCGGCATTGCGCAATCCGCTTTCAGCGGACGAAATCCTTCCAATCACCATACGCATTAACGTGCGGTGATCTTCCGAAATGGATGCCCTCTCAAGCAGACTCTTCTGTCCTCCCGGCTAGACTCTAGTGGGTGCCAAACTCTCTGGCCCCTCCGGACTTGGGGACGCCCTCCGTGACGACACTTCGGGTTCGCCTGCCTCATCTGGCGGCGCCGCGGAGGGAGGCGTGTCGCTCTCCATCATCTCCGGAAGAAGGTCCCCCGAAGATGAACTCATCTGAGAAGGCTGCAGATCCGAACTATGATATAAATACTTCGGTTACCTACGGAAGCACAAATGAAGGTATTTCCTTAATGATTAATTCCCTCTTTCATACTCACGGCTCGTTGGAGGGCTGGTCCTTTGGCGATGATTGTGCGTCCGGACTCTCTCCGGACGCCGGACCCCCCGGTGAGGATTTCTTCCCGCGCTTAGGGGCTTTAACCTCCGGATCTTCGGAGGCGGTCCTCTTCTCCCCCTAAAGGGAGGGATTTTTGGTTCCCTCCTCTTCAGTCGCCTCTTTGGGCGGAATTTTAGCTCCTCTATTGTCCCCGTCGCCCCCTTCTGTGGGCGCAACCTCCAACATTCTGACCAGCACGGGCTCCAGTGCGGTCTCTGGGAGGGGGGCCGGACACCTTATCAGCCTGGATCGCGCCACCCATTCCTGTAAAGAACAAAGGGTCAGGAGGCGAACTTTTGAAAGGCATATAAATAGAATGTCCGGACTCTGAGCTATCTACCTGAGTATCCGGGCGATCGCGGCTTAGACCTGCGTCCTCGGCCGAATCCGGACACGCCACCTGCGGTCCGAAGAACAGCTTGTACATCTCCACGGGTGTCGCACCCATGAAGTGTTGGAGAATTCGAGGTCCCTCCGGATTGAACTCCCATAAACGGAGAGGACGGCGTTTGCAGGGCAGGAGGTGCCTGACTAGCATGACCTGCACCACCTTGACCAGGTCGATCTCCCTCGCTTGGAGATCTCGAATCCGGCCCTGTAGTGAGGGCACGTCTTCGGACGGCCCCCAGTTGAGCCCTTGGTTGACCCACGACATCAGTTGCCGTGGAGGTCCCGGGCGGAATGAGGGCGGCGGCTTTTGCTTGCTGCCCCTTGGAGCAGTGATGTAAAACCACTCCTGCTGCCACAATCCCAGTTCCTCTTGGAAGGAACCTTCGAGCCACGGGGCATCGACCTTCTTGCTTATGGTCGCCCCGCCGCACTCCGCTTGACGCCCCCCGATCATCTTCGGCTCCACTTTAAATGTTTTCAGCCACAGGCCGAAGTGGGGGATGACGCGGAGGAAGGCTTCGCAGACAATAATAAATGCGGAGATGTGGAGGATGGACTCCGGAGCCAAGTCATGGAAGTCCAGCCCGTAGTAGAACAGGAGCCCTCTCACGAAGGGATCCGTCGGGAAGCCTAATCCCCGACGGAGGTGAGATACGAAAACGACGTATTCGCCGGGCTCGGGGGCTGGCACGGCCTGCCCTGGGGCAGGCAACCTGTGCGAAACCTCGTAGGCCAGGTACTTGGCCTCACGCAACTTCAATATGTCCTCCTCCGTGACGGAGGAGGGCATCCACCGGCCCTGGAGGTCGGAGCCGGACATTGTTGAGGATCCGAAGCGCTCGAATCTGAAGCTCTAGGTGTTGGAGCTGTGAGCGGAGGAAAGATTCGATGCGAGATTGGAGAACAAGGACAGGCCTTGGTCCTCTTATAAAGAGGAAGAAATACCAAAGGCCGCCTCCGTGACCGTTTGAGATTCCCCTTCAATAGAGGAGGCATGGCGACGGGAACGGTTGGGTTACCCACGCACGTATTGATGAGGATCCCGGAATAAGGGGAACACGATCTCTGCTTTGACAAGACGTGCCAAGGAAACCGCTTCGCTAAACGTGCTGAGGTGGAATAAGTAAAAAAACAATTCAAACAAGGGCTTGGTAGCGGTGTGGTGTCACACCGCACAATACGTCAGCAGATTGAGCTAAGTGTGTGTTTTATTCTCTCTACGGTGGAATGTGGAATTTATTTTGCAGAGCCGGACACTATCCTGGTGTTCATTATCTTCTCCGAATTATTCAAGGGAGGAACCCGCCTTGCAATGCCGAACATTATGCACGCCGGACTTATCGCCATTGAAGACTGGTTCAGGGGCTACTGAGGGACTCCTGGACTAGGGGGTGTTCGGACAGCCGGACTATCATTATCCGCCGGACTCCAAGACTACGAAGATAGAAGATTGAAGACTCCGGCTCGTGTCCGGAAGGTACTTTCCTTGGCGTGGAAGGCAAGCTTGGAAATACGGATATGTAGATCTCCTACCATTGTAACCGACTCTGTGTAACCCTAGCCTCTCCGGTGTCTATATAAACCGGAGGGCCTAAGTCCGTAGGACGAACATACATCTCAACATTCATACCATAGGCTAGCTTCTAGGGTTTAGCCTCCTTGATCTCGTGGTAGATCTACTCTTGTACTACCCATATCATCAATATTAATCAAGCAGGACGTAGGGTTTTACCTCCATCGAGAGGGCCCGAACCTGGGTAAAAACATTGTGTCCCTCGTCTCTTGTTACCATCCGCCTAGACGCACAGTTCGGGACCCCCTACCCGAGATTCGCCGGTTTTGACACCGACAGGCGCCCACGTGATCCGTAGATGGATCTGGATTGTCTTGCCTTGTCCTCCAATATGTCTCGCAAGTCCGGCGCGTTCCCTCTTGGCTTCGTACTCTTGGAGCGATGCAGGGGTACGGATTTGGCTGGGGGCCTAGATGCCTCTCTGTCACGACCACGGGGTGGTCGGTCAGCCATGTCGTGCGCTGGTGATGAAGGTATGTGTGCTTCCTCCTCTAATCGGGGGAGCAACTTGCGTCTTGGGTAACTTTTGGAGGGACGTTCGAGTTTATATTCTTCGGCCGCGAGGACTTCGGTCCAGCGATCGGCCAGCAGGTCCTGATCAGCTTGAAGCTGCTGCTGCTTTTTCTTTAGGCTGTTTGCTATGGCGATAAGCCTGCGCTTGAAGCGCTCTTGTTCGACGGGATCCTCAGGTACGACGAATTCGTCATCGTTGAGGCTTGCTTCGTCTTCGGAGGGAGGCATATAGTTATCATCCTCAACCCCTTCGTCTGCCGCCCTGTCGTGAGGGATTGCTTCGGCGTCCTCCTGCGCTGAGTCTTGCTGGAGGGGATTGTCTTCGGCACTCTCCGGAGTGTTATTGTCTCCCGTGCCGGAATCTCCATTCTTGTTGTGGCGGGATTTAGAGCGGCGCCGCTGACGCCGGCGTTTGGGCTGCTTCTTTAAAGAGTCTGCCCCCGCTGCTTCTTCGCCCTCCCCTTCTGTCGGGGTATCCACCATGTATACGTCATATGACGAGGTGGCCTTCCAGTGCCCTGTAGGCACTGGTTCCTGTTCGTCTCCAGCATCGTCGTCCATAGCGTCGATGTCTTCGGAGTCGTAGTCTAGCATGTCGGTTAAATCCTCGATAGTGGCTACAAAGTGGGTGGTGGGTGGGCTTTGAATTTCTTCGTCGTCCGAACCCCAACCATCCTGGCCGCAGTCCGTCCAGGACTCTTTTGATAGCGAGAGATGTTTCAGTGAATTCAGGATATCGTCGAAAGGCGAGTGCTGGAAGATGTCCGCGGCGGTGAATTCCATAACCGGCGCCCAATCCGAATTAGTTGGCTGGGGCGCGGGAGGCTCGGAGTCCGGCAAGGAGTCCGGTGCCTCGGGATCACGAATCTCGCAGGGGACAAGATTAGTATTCGGCTCCATCGCCGTGGATGTTGAAGCCCCCAGGGCGGCGTCTATCCACCGGCCCTTGATATGGGCGATCGGCTCCGGGCTAAGGGCCGAAGCGGATCTGAGTGCGGCCACCAAAGCACTGTTCGGCGGCAGAGCTAGATCATGCCCATCATCACAGTGCGGCGTGCTTGGCTGTGGCTCGGGTCCGTCGAAGATCAAGTCTCCGCGGACATCGGCCGTGAAGTTTAAGCTTCCGAATCTGACCTGACGGCCAGGGGCGTAGCTTTCGATCTGCTCCAGATGGCCAAGAGAATTGGCCCGCAGTGCAAAGCCGCCAAATACGAAGATCTGTCCGGGGAGAAAAGTCTCACCCTGGACAGCGTTGATGGTTGAAGATGCCATCGAGCCTATCGGTGACGACACAGAGGAACTCCCAATGAAAGCACCAATGTCGGTGTCAAAACCGGCGGATCTCGGATAGGGGGTCCCGAACTGTGCGTCTAGGCGGATGGTAACAAGAGACGAGGGACACAATGTTTTTACCCAGGTTCGGGCCCTCTCGATGGAGGTAAAACCCTACGTCCTGCTTGATTAATATTGATGATATGGGTAGTACAAGAGTAGATCTACCACGAGATCAAGGAGGCTAAACCCTAGAAGCTAGCCTATGGTATGAATGTTGAGATGTATGTTCGTCCTACGGACTAAGGCTCTCCGGTTTATATAGACACCGGAGAGGCTAGGGTTACACAGAGTCGGTTACAATGGTAGGAGATCTACATATCCGTATTGCCAAGCTTGCCTTCCACGCCAAGGAAAGTACCTTCCGGACACGAGCCGGAGTCTTCAATCTTGTATCTTCGTAGTCTTGGAGTCCGGCGGATATTGATAGTCCGGCTGTCCGGACACCCCCTAGTCCAGGACTCCCTCACTCCCTTAGGCCTAAACGTGAACCAAAAGCGGGCTGCAATTTAATTGGGCCAGTCGGGTCTTGAACTCAAGGCATCTTGGCTCCGATACCCTGTAAAAGTGCATGCTCTAGCCAATGCAACAAAAAGACCGATCTGATGGAAGAGACTAGGCAATACATTTATACGTCAACACCATAACCCAACCTCTTGATTAAGCCTTGAGAAAGTACATCCCTTCCATCAATGATAGCCCTCTAGACCGAAGAAGGGTTCCTGCCAAGCTGAGCATGGAGAATGTTATTTAATGTCTAGCCTTCAAAATTCTTGCACTTAACATCTCCGGTTGCTGCAGAAGTCGCTAGGCCCGCCTAGCAAGTAGGGAAAGATAGAAAAGTCCAATGTCCTTAAAGACAAACCCTCCTAAGTGTTTTGGTCTCGTCATCACTTCCCATGACAAAAAAATCCTTTTGCCAATTTTGTTGCCCCACCAGAAGTTCTTGATTGGTGAATTAATATGGAGACATAGTCCTCTTGGAAGTTTATAGCATCCCATGGAATATAGTGGAATAGCTTGAGCCACAGATTTGATTATAACTTCTTTCCCTCCGGCTATTTTCCTTCACCTCCTCTGCTATGTACACTTAGTCTATCATTCATCGCATTGGTCACTTACCTAGGCATTGTGTCGCTCGCTGCATATCTGTTGTTCCTTCGGAGGTGAAAATATTGCGGTAAAATTTGTTGCCATCTTGTCCATCTTCGGTAGTATCTGAAGTGGATGTGCCATCCATACATTCTAGCTTCTAGTGATACTCCGAGTAACCAGATACTTCAAGATTATTGAATTGTTCCAAAAGAGACCGAGCCCTCCGCTCCTTCCATTACTACTAATAGCATACGAATTATCGAGGCCTAATGTACTAGATAAGTTTTAAACCCTGGGCTTAGAGATTTGGGTTTCAACTATGCCCAATACAAGAGAGGCATATTGTCTCATGAGGTCACGAAGCTCTCGAATAGTCACGGCTTTTCCGGCACCATGACCAGTCCAGCACAACAGATTCATTGTGCCCGGCGGTACTCCTCTCGGGAGCCCGCTGAACATGTGTTATTTTTAGAGTTTTTTTTTTTCGGAAACCCCTTACTTCTTGTCGCTATTGTTTTCTACAGTAAACGTCTTAGCCCTCTTAGGATCTTTCTTAGCAGGTGGACTAGGAGAGGAACAATCCGTGGAGGGTGTGCCAAAACACCCGAATTGTTCATTGTAACAAGATTAGTTTCAGGCAGAGCAGCTCCCGGATTAACAGCACCAGCAACCAACGGATCAATCTATTATGAGCCTCACTTCCTGTTAGGATAGACGTCTTCCATGCTCGCATTAGGGTCCTCTTGTCCACAGAATAATCATCTGTTTTTTAGGGGGAGAATAATCATCTGTTGGAAATATATATGTGATGCTACTTGCCCTCTGGGAATGTGGATTAATTAGACAAAATGCTGTCACAATAATATTGTTTCGACAACAATTACTAGTGACATGGCCGAGAAGTGTTGTGTCACTAGTAAATTATTTACTAACGACGAGTATATGTAGGCGACGCAACTAATTGACTACTTACCTGTGACGCTTGGAGGACCACGCCACCAGCTCGTTAGGTATTAGTGCCGTCCGGTCCCAACGTCACTAATCTTTATCTACTAGCGGCAGCCGCAGCCGATTTCACTCGTGACCCCTCGTCAGTGGCGTCATACTAGTGGCATAGGACCTAGGCGCCACTAACGACGTTTTTTGACCCGCGCTGGTAGATTTTCCTGTACTAGTGATTGGTGGAGACCAGTTCGTGAAAGCCACACAGACTCAGCCAATAATTCTCGAGACGGCCTAAACTTTCTGTGTACGTACAACTTGGCTAGACAGAAAGAAGGCACGGTGACCAGACATAGATTATGTGATCGTGGGCTCGTGGCAAGGTGGTTGTTGGGTCTAACGTTAGATTGCTCTCTCTCTCTCTCTCTCTCTCTCTCTCTCTCTCTCTCTCTCTCTGTGTGTGACTAAAGGTAGACGATAACATGCAGGAGACTCGAGCTTGTTTCTTTGTCATACGCCGCCCGGCGCTCAAACGCCTGATCCTTTTTCACGTTTTATTTGGACAAACCACACGCTAACAAACTCAACGCGATGTCCCTTTTGTAGCTAGCCAAAGACGTAGCACTCACGGACACTCCCTGGCGATCCGGTCATCCGATCGTGAAGCTGGACGATAGAACTACTCTTGCATTCATTCACCCACACACGTTACATCATATACTCCAGGTGAGGAGCCATAACAATGGGCCTGAAAGAAGTGGCCACGTGCTGAGCAAGGTTCTCCTTGGCAAGCTCCAGGAGAGAGAACACCGTTTCAAACGGCGGCGGAGGAACCATGTCCCCCAGCACGACGCGGATGGTGTTGAGGCGTTTGTCGATGCCGTCAAGGAACTGGGTGGTCAGATCCACCTCGGTGATGGCGTGGTCGATGTCGGCAAGCCCGGCGATGAGAAGCTTCATATGGCGAGCATACTCGGCGACGGAGAGATCCCCCTGCTTAAGGTTCTGGTACTGCCTATTGAGCATCATGTACTGGGCCACCCGATTCGCGAGGAAGTAATCAAGGATGCGGTTCCAGAGGTCATAGGTGGTGGTGGCCCCGACGACATGATCGACCAGGTTATTGGCGAGGGTGGCATAGATCCAGAGAACGAGATGGGCATCAAGCTCGCGCTGTTGAGCAGTGGCATTGGCTAGAAGGGGTTGTTCGATGAATTGGGTGCCGCCATAGCAGAAGAACGACTTCCACTTGTGATAATTGTGTTCGTCGGGGTTAAGGAGAAACTTGATGTGGTTGTGGATGCTGTCATTGAAGATGGAGTTGCAGGCAGGGGGAGTCGAGGAGTGTTGGGCATAAGCCACCGCGATCGCGTCGGGCGTGCGTGTGTGCGCGCGGGACGGATCGAGAGCGTGGCGTGTGTGTACCCGAGTCTTGCTGCAGCCGTTGGTGATCTGTTGGGAGTCCAAGCCATAGCAGCCGCGTGTGAGCGCGTCGTGCGAGCTGGCTAGGACGTGCGGATCGGGTGCTGGCGAGAGCGGAGACACGGTGTTGCATGCATGGGGCTTGGTGGTTAGCGCATGCTAGGCTGAGTAGTTAGTGCGTGCGTGGTTAGCAGCCGGATGTGACGGCCAGGTTAGTGTGTGTGCATGCAAGTCGTGGAGTTAGTGCCTCCGGCTGTGCCTGGTGTGAGTCCGACTATATAAGCCACGTACTGGCACTGGTAGAAAAAGAGGCTTCCGTCCAGCCCCATTAGTCGCGAAATTGTAGGAACCGCGACTAATGGAGTCTTTAGTCGCGGTTCGGCAGACGAACCGCGACCAAATGCCTGGGCCCAGGGCGCTCGGTGGCCAGCTGGTGCACGTGAGAGGCTTTAGTCGCGGTTGGCCTGGCCAACCGCGACTAAAGCTCCTCCCCTATATATACCAGTTCAGCACACTCACTTAGCCATTTGGTGCCACTTCTCTTCGCAAGCTTCACAAGGGGGTGTTGGTTTGCTTTTGGTTCCTCTTATGCACACAAGGTGTTTGATGAAATGCCCCAAAGAGCGTGAAACAAACATGATATGAAGTGTTGGAGCCACGCTTGAGGTTCCTCATTTATTTTTTTCTCCTCGATCGCGGTTAGCAACTTGAACCTTTCGTGCATGTGTGTCATTGATAAAATATGCATGTGTGTTGTTCATTGTTTAATTTCTATTGTTTATAGCTAGTTAGTTTAACAAATGCATGATGGTTAATTATATATTTTATATTATAATAATGCAGATGAATCGGCAATGGATGTACGGTAACCGACTCTCCCGCGAGTTCACTACGGGTTTGAAAGATTTCCTCGTAGTGGCTAATGCGAACAAGCAGAAGGGTTTTGTTATCTGTCCATGTGTTGACTGTAAGAATCAGAAGGGTTACTCTTCCTCAAGAGAAGTTCACCTGCACCTGCTTCGGCACGGTTTCATGCCAAGCTATAATTGTTGGACCAAGCATGGAGAAAGAGGGGTTATAATGGAAGAAGATGAAGAAGGGGATGATTTCATCGATGAAAGCTATCTTGCTCATTTCGGTGATACTTTCATGGAGGATGCTGAAGGTGAAGGGGAAGGTGAAGGTGAAGAAGAGGCACGTGATGAGACCGTTGATGATCTTGGTCGGACCATTGCTGATGCACGGAGACGCTGCAAAACTGAAAAGGAGAGGGAGAATTTGGATCGCATGTTAGAGGATCACAGAAAGTCGTTGTACCCCGGATGCGATGATGGTCTGAAAAAGCTGGGCTGCACACTGGATTTGCTGAAATGGAAGGCACAGGCAGGTGTAGCTGACTCGGCATTTGAAAACTTGCTGAAAATGTTGAAGAATATGTTTCCAAAGAATAACGAGTTGCCCGCCAGTACGTACGAAGCAAAGAAGGTTGTCTGCCCTCTAGGTTTAGAGGTTCTGAAGATACATGCATGCATCAACGACTGCATCCTCTACCGCGGTGAATACGAGAATTTGAATGAATGCCCGGTATGCACTGCATTGCGTTATAAGATCAGAGGCGATGACCCTGGTGACGATGTTGAGGGCGAGAAACCCAGGAAGAGGGTTCCCGCCAAGGTGATGTGGTATGCTCCTATAATACCACGCTTGAAACGTCTGTTCAGGAACAAAGAGCATGCCAAGTTGTTACGATGGCACAAAGAGGACCGTAAGTCGGACGGGGAGTTGAGACACACCGCAGATGGAACGCAATGGAGAAAGATCGACAGAGAGTTCAAAGATTTTGCAGCTGACGCAAGGAACATAAGATTTGGTCTAAGTACAGATGGCATGAATCCTTTTGGCGAGCAGAGCTCCAGCCATAGCACCTGGCCCGTGACTCTATGCATCTACAACCTTCCTCCTTGGTTGTGCATGAAGCGAAAGTTCATTATGATGCCAGTGCTCATCCAAGGTCCGAAGCAACCCGGCAACGACATCGATGTGTACCTAAGGCCATTAGTTGATGAACTTTTACAGCTGTGGGGCAGACCTGGTGTCCGTGTGTGGGATGAGCACAAAGAAGAGGAATTTGACCTACGAGCGTTGCTTTTCGTAACCATCAACGATTGGCCTGCTCTTAGTAACCTTTCGGGACTGTCAAATAAGGGATACAATGCATGCACGCACTGCTTACATGAGACTGAAAGTGTACATTTGCCAAATTGTAAGAAAAACGTGTACCTTGGGCATCGTCGATTTCTTCCGAAAATTCATCCAGTAAGAAAGAAAGGCAAGCATTACAACGGCAAGGCAGATCACCGGCCGAAGCCTGCGGAACGCACTGGTGCTGAGGTATTTGATATGGTCAAGGATTTGAAAGTCATCTTTGGAAAGGGTCCTGGCGGACAATCAGTTCCGAAGGGAGCTGACGGGCACGCATCCATGTGGAAGAAGAAATCTATATTCTGGGAGCTAGAATATTGGAAAGTCCTAGAAGTCCGCTCTGCAATCGACGTGATGCACGTTACGAAGAATATTTGCGTGAACCTCCTAAGCTTTTTGGGCGTGTATGGGAAGACAAATGATACAAAGGAAGCACGGCAGGACCAGCAACGTTTGAAAGACCCTGATGACCGGCATCCGGAATGGTTTCAAGGTCGTGCCAGCTACGCTCTGACCAAAGAAGAGAAGGTCATCTTTTTTGAATGCCTGAGCAGTATGAAGGTCCCGTCTGGATTCTCGTCCAATATAAAGGGAATAATAAACATGGCGGAGAAAAAGTTCCAAAACCTGAAGTCTCACGACTGCCACGTGATTATGATGCAATTGCTTCCGATTGCTTTGAGGGGGCTCCTGCCGGAAAATGTTCGAGTAGCCATTGTGAAGCTATGTGCATTCCTCAATGCAATCTCTCAGAAGGTAATCAATCCAGAAGTTCTACCACGGTTACAGAACGATGTGATCCAATGTCTTGTCAGTTTCGAGTTGGTGTTCCCGCCATCCTTCTTCAATATTATGACGCACCTCCTGGTTCACCTAGTCGAAGAGATTTTCATTCTCGGTCCTGTATTTCTACACAATATGTTCCCCTTCGAGAGGTTCATGAGAGTATTAAAGAAATATGTTCGTAACCGTGCTAGGCCAGAAGGAAGCATCGCCAAGGGCTATGGAAATGAGGAGGTAATTGAGTTTTGTGTTGACTTTGTTCCTGACCTTAAGCTGATTGGTCTTCCTCGATCGCGGCACGAGGGGAGACTAAGTGGAAAAGGCACGATCGGAAGGAAATCAACGATATGTATGGACGGCCATTCTCTGACTGAAGCACACCACACTGTACTGACCAATTCCAGCTTGGTGGCTCCGTACTTTGAGAAACACAAGAATATTTTACGCTCGGACAACCCGGGGAGGCCTGAATCCTGGATTAGGAAGGCCCACATGGAGACTTTCGGCAGTTGGTTGAGAAAACATTTAATGAATGACAATGATGTTGTAGATCAGCTGTACATGTTGGCCAAGACACCATCTTCGACTATAACGACTTTCCAAGGGTACGAAATAAATGGGAATACATTTTACACGATCGCCCAAGATAAAAAGAGCACCAACCAAAACAGTGGTGTCCGCTTTGATGCAGCAACCGAGAATGGACAAAAGGTCACATATTATGGTTACATAGAGGAGATATGGGAACTTGACTATGGACCCTCCTTTAAGGTCTCTTTGTTCCGGTGCAAATGGTTCAAGCTAACAGGAGGTGGGGTAAAGGTGGACCAGCAATACGGAATGACAATGGTGGATTTCAATAATCTTGGTTACCTTGACGAACCATTCGTCCTAGCGAAAGATGTCGCTCAGGTTTTCTATGTGAAGGACATGAGTAGCAAACCGAGGAAACGGAAAGATAAGAAAACGATCAGTACATCATGCGATGATCCAAAGCGCCACATTGTTCTTTCAGGGAAAAGAAACATCGTGGGAGTGGAGGACAAGACAGACATGTCAGAAGATTATAATATGTTTGCTGAAATTCTGCCCTTCAAAGTGAACACCGACCCAAGCATTAAGTTAAATGATGAGGATGCTCCATGGATACGGCACAATCGTAAGCAAGCAGGGACACAAGGGAAGAAATGATGTGTAATAATTTATTACCCGTGATGTGTTTGGTGTCCATTTTCGAATATTTCGAGATACCATTGATGATACATGAAATTTGGAGTGATTTAGTCATACTCCTGCCTAGGCGTATAATATGAAATTTGGAATATTTAAGATTTTGAATTGAATTAGTTTTATTTTTCTGAATTTTTTGATATATTATTTGTATTTTTAACATTTTGAATTGAATTAGTTTTATTTTTCTGAATTTTTTGATATAATATTTGTGTTTTTAACATATTGAATTGAATTAGTTTTATTTTTCTGAATTTTTTGATATATTATTTGTATTTCTAAGATTTCGAAAAAGAAAAAGTATTTTGAAAAATACTTTTAGTCGCGGTTACCGCGACTAAAGGTTAACCTTTAGTCGCGGGTCGCCTCCCCAACCGCGACTAAAGGGGGACCGCGGGAACGCAAAAACCCGCCAAAAATACCTTTAGTCGCGGTTGGCCTGTCCAACCGCGACTAAAGGTTACCCTTTAGTCGCGGGTCGCCTCCCCAACCACGACTAAAGGGGGGGCTATAAATACAAGGGCCCGAACCTTCGCCTCCATTTCTCGTCTTCTCCGACTGCCGCGCCGAAGGCCTGCCGCCGTCGCCCTCGCCCTCGACGCCGCCCGCCGTCGCCCTCGACGCCGCCCGCCGTCGCCCTCGCCCTCGACGCCGCCCGCCGTCGCCCTCGACGCCGCCCTTCGTCGCCCTACGCCGCCCGCCGTCGCCCTCGCCCTCGACGCCGCCCGCCGTCGCCCTCGACGCCGCCCGCCGTCGCCCTCGCCCTCGACGCCTCCCTCGCCGCCCGCCGCTCAACGTATATACACATGAACACACTGCTGGGTGCACTTCCGTGTACCCATAGCAGTTTCTGTATTTAATAATTTGAATTAAATTAAATCAGGATATTAGAAAATGAACCAAAACTTTGAAAATTAATAGAAAATAAACCGTAACTCGGATGGAAAAACTCTGTACATGAAAGTTGCTCAGAACGACGAGACGAATCCGGATACGCAGCCCGTTCGTCCATCACGCATCCCTAGCATAGCGAACACGCAACTTTCCCCCTCCGACCCATCTGTCTGAAAACGCGAAACACCGGGAATACTTTCCCGGATGTTTCCCCCCTTCACCGGTACCACCTCGTACCGCGTTATGGTACCGCCACCGCCACCGCCACTGCCCCCCTTCTTCACTTAATTAATTTGTTTTTACTACATGTTTTCAGGACTGACATAATGGCGGACGATAGAGCTGACCCGATTATGGACAACTATGATCCGGACGGTGAAGCACATATGTTCGGCATCATAAACGGCGATATTCTATATGTGCCGACCGGACAAGAAGAAGATGATATCTCTTCTTATCTGAACCTTGACGGTGAAGATGAAGGGCGCCGTCAGCAAGATGATGCCGAACAAACGTCGATAAACGACGATCTTCAAATGGAAGTAGCAACCACCTCCGGCGCCGAGGTATATATATATACATTGAGCCTCTGGTGATACAAACTAACTGATTTGAATAAATATGTGTGTACTAACGTGTGCGACTCTCTTTCTTATTTTAGCCCTCGGCCGGATCGTCGAAACAATCGAGTACGTCGTCAAAGCGTGGCGCAACCAAGACGATGAAACAAGGAGAAACATGCACCATCGAGGTTGTTGACAGTGCAACCGCCAGGCCGCTGGAGCCCCGCAAGAACGCCACCAAGTTTGTCAACCAATGCGGAGCCGTTGTTAGAGACAACGTCTCGATCACCGTCCAGGAGTGGAATAAGCCAAAGAAGGCACGAATTGCTGGTTTCACTTTTGTCGATAAGAGAACAAAAAAAGATTGCTTCAAGAAGCTTATGGAACATTTCGTTCTACCTCCGGAATACAACAAATTCGATGAGGAGGGTAACAAGATTGAGGAAAACAAGGAGAGGAGGAGGCTAGTCAAACAGTTCGCTCTTCATAAGATGGCCGACGCATTCCGGAAATTCAAGCAAAATCTAGCCCGTGACTTTGTCAAGCAGAACAAGACTCCGGATTTCAAAGGACAATATGAGAAACTGAAACATGATTGGCCAGAATTTGTGAAGCAAAAGAAATCGGAGCAGTTCATTCAAATATCGAAAAAAAATAAGGAAAATGCGGCTAAGAAGGAGTACAATCATATTATGGGGCCAGGAGGGTATCGCCTTTGGGTGCCTAGGTTGGAGAAGATGGAGAACGAGCTGAGGGCGCGAGGAATCCGTCCAGGTACGGAGGGATGGGACCCAAGGGCCAAAAGCTGGTGGTACGGGCATGGGGGAACGCTGAACCCGGAGACAGGGGAGTGTGTTTACCGGGGCAAAATAATTAAACCCACCCAAGCCCTTATTGACGCAATGAGGGATGCTCGAGAGGGGAAGATCAAGTTCAACAGAGAGAACGACGCGCTGACAAAAGCCCTCGGGAATCCTGAACACGGAGGACGTGTACGAGGCATGGGGCACATTCCGTGGAAAATAGGGTTCCCCCAGAACGATGACCCGTACGGTTACAGAAGCCGTAAGAGAAAGATGGATCGGGAAGCAGATGTTGTGGCGCGGTTGGCATCGGAAATGGATGTGATGAAGAAAACCGTGAGTGTACTAGTAGCCGAAAGAGATGCAGCTCGGGCGCAGCATGAAGATCATCCAGCGGATCTCGGAAGCCAGCAGTGGAGAAGCAGCGTGGCTTCCACGGAGGCCCCACCGGCTGGTGCAGATGCACCGACGATCGAAATTACTGCACCGGAGCCTCTGGTGGTCGAAATTACTGCACCGGAGCCTCCTCGCTACCCCGTGGACGATATAAAGGAGATGAAAGAATGTCATCTGTATTATCCTATCGGGAACATGTCCATGAAGGTAGCCATCGGCAGTGCTTTACCATGTTTACCTGGAGCACTCCACCACAACAACCCCATTCAAGATGGCTATGCTCGTGTCACGGTGGAGGACATAGTCCAAGGGTTTGAGGACCTGGAGATTGACATTGCTACACCTGAAGGGGAGAAAAGACTTGGAGATGTCAAGCGCCATTTCATTCTATGGCAAAAGAAGTTTATCAAGTTTCCAGGCGAGGCGCCAAGGACAACAAGTCCACCCCCCTACGGTGGTGGTGGTGGCGGTGGTGGTGGTGGTGGTGGTGGTGGCGGTTCACCTACACCTCCGTCACGTCAGCCGACGCCCCCCAGTCCACAACGTCCGGCGGGTGATCAGACGCCGCCCCCTAGTCCTCGTCCGGCGGGTGATCAGACGCCGCCCCCCAATCCACCTCCGGCAAAGAAGCAGAAGCAGTCCTGGATTATTAACCCGGACCCTTATGTACCTAAGACCACAAAGGTACCGGAGCCATCACTGAAGCCTCTCCCCACAAGGCCTTGGGAACGTAGTGCCGAGGAAACTGCCGCGGCCGCGGCTGCTGATCATGACAAATGGAAGGCGGACTGCAAGAAGAAAAGAGAGCCCGAGCCCAAGCCAGTATTTTCTGATGAGCAAAAGAAGTGGGCTAAGTCATTTTTGAGCACACCGTCCCAAGCCGCGAAGAATCTGCCTGACGACTATGCACGTGAACTTCGTAGGCAGGCACTCATGTTGAAGGAGAAGAAAGAGCGGGCGGAGAACCAGGAGAACAAAGCCTTGGAGGAGGCCGAGAAAACGGAATTAGAAAGTAAAAAAAGCGGGAAACGAGTTGCCCAGCTCGGGGAACAAAGTAAACAATCGATTGCCCCGCTTATAGTGAAAGCCGCCGGTCCGGATGACCCCGATATCATAGCAGCTGCGGCAGCACATGGATTGACTGTAACGAGTGCCAGAGAACAAGCGGCCAACTTAGGTATTACTCTTCGTGAACTTTTAGGCCTTGATGAGGCGCCAGTGAAGGAGGTAGTAATTACATATGTGAAGAATGGGCCTCTCGTCGAGCCTGCGCAGGAAAAGGATCTACCTCCACAAATGAAAGGTCTGCTGAAATGGTACAAGGGTTACATAAAAAATAAAAACGCCAAAGAATATATTTATGCGGAAGTTAGATATGAGCATCACTTCAAACATTACTATGTACAAATTCATCTGAGTGAATTGTTCCAGCTTTTCAATCTGCGCGAGCTCGACAAATCTATCATCAGTTGCTACGTTCTGTAAGTGATTTATTTCTACCCCATCTCGTTCATATTGCCTGCACTATATATATGTCCTAACTATATTGTTGTGTCCGCTATTATACATGCAGAATGAAGATTAAGGAATGCAGAGTAAGGAACATCCATGATGTTGGGTTCATTGACCCACACATCGTTAATGGATATGTGTTGGAGCATCACCCCGCCGACATGGAGGCAGACCTGTGGCAGTTTCTTACAAAGCAGGAACTCAAAAGTGATATTCTATTTCCTTACCATTTTGGGTGAGTGTTTCTGTCTTGAGCACATTCTCTTTTGTTTACTCCATGCATGGTATGTGGCCGGCTAATCGATGAGTTATGCATGACGTACTGTGCATGTATCGTGTCCGCAGGTTTCACTGGATTCTGCTAGTAATTAAAGTTGACACCTCAGAATGTCTCGTCCACGACTCTCTGAATATGGATCCAAAGCTTTGGGCCGGCATGAGAAGAATGCTGCAGAAGTAATTATTTTCATTCATTTGCGCTCTATATCGATCGGCCTATTTCGTTCATTTCCTAATATCAAGTAACTAATAACTCTCTTGTTCATTTAATTTTCTTTGCCTCGTAGGGTTTGGAGACGGTTCGTAGATACAAAGGTCGGTGAATTCAAAAAAGAGCTAGAATTCAAAAAGTCAAAGGCTAAGAATGCTGGGGATATTCAGCCAGCGGGAACCAATCTATGTGGATACTATGTCTGTGAGATGATCCGGAGATACACCTCTGAGCGGGTTCCGAGTGATACCAATGCTCAGAGGAATAACCTCCGGATGATGCTTAGTCCAGAAGCTCGCTTCCGACCACTTCAAGAGGAACTAGCTGGATGGTTCAGCAGGGAAGTCCTCCATTCTAAAGGAGAACACCATTACGAGGACGTAGAACTTTATATGCATTAAATTATGTATGGAAACTTGTTCAAAATTGTATATGGTCATCCGATGATATTGAATGTATATTGTATATTCCTCTTGAATTCTTTTTGGTTCTAATTTCAAATTTGTTTGAAATTGTACATTCATATGCATGTATGTAGTACCGTAGAATATGTGAAACTCCTTCAAAATTAAAATAAAGCACAAAAGAAATAAAACAATACAAATTAAACAGAAAACAGGCTTAGGGGGAGGGCTAAAACCCTAAACCTGTGGCGGCCTTTAGTCGCGGTTGGCCAGAAGAACCGCGACTAAAGGTCCTCCGCCGCGACGGCCGCCTGGCGCCCACGTGGACGAGCCTTTAGTCGCGGTTCTTAAGAAACCGCGACTAAAGTGGGGGTCCTTTAGTCGCACCTATTTGGTCGCGGTTGCGCAACCGCGACTAATGGCAGTTGCGAACCGCGACCAAAGGCCCTTTTTCCACTAGTGTGGTGCTGGGGACGAGTTTGTGCTTGTGGAATACAAGGCCGTACGTGCGGCGGCGGGCGTTCGAGCGCCGGGGAAAAACTCCTGTGTCCACCCCTTCCATCCCTTTTTCCTCCTCGGTCCGTTGCACAACAGGAGAGCGAGAGAGAGGACTAGCTAGGGTTCGGCAAGGCCACGACAACAACAAGGAGGAGGGCGGTGGCGCCGTGGAGGAGAATAAGGGCGCAAACTACGTTGTGGGAGGGGGGAATATCCGCTGTGGAGAGACGGGGTAATCCCAAAGATGAAGGGAGGGGAGGAGGTGGCGGCGGCGGCGGTGCCGGCACTGAGGGCCGAGCTGGTGCTCGTGGAGGAGAAGATTCCCGGTGAGGTGGCCGAGCTAGTGGCCGGGGAGGAGGCAGAGGAGGTGGAGTCCGTAGCCATGGGGAGGGACTTGGTCGCTAATACCAAGCTGGACGATAGAAGTGCTCTTGCATTCATTCACCCACACATGTTACATGATATACAAGTGAGGAGCCATAACAGTGGGCCCGAAAGAAGGGGCACGCAGACGCAGGACAGGGCGTGCTCCATGATCCTGTAATCTAGGGATACAAATACAATGATATACACAGGTACAATACATGTTAACACGTGAGCCCGGACTGATCACCACCACCGTGGCTTATTCCTAATAGTGGCATTGTCTTCGCAAAAAAAACAGTGGCATTCCGGGAAAATGACATTCCAATCACTGGAGCAGAAAGCATAATCGATTTTTGTGTGCCTTTGTTGGTGGCAAATGCTCGTCCACGTGAAAGTGAAATGGTGGTGCTGCAAACGGAGCTCAAAAAGGTCCAGCAGGTTGATAGCATCTCTGACGGAGTTGAGTAGCATGCAATTGATGATGTTGTTACTCTTGTCAGAAGCACGATACAACAAATTGAAATGCCCAATCAAGAGCCATTATGGCATAAAATCCGCCTTAATATCTTGATCTCATTAATGAAAATCATCTTTGTCTTCATCAGACCGCGTGCCATGCACCATAATCAGGCTCCAACAAGCCCTAGTTGCTGGCATGGTTAAGTTGACAGAAATTGGTAATTGAATTTCTATCGATGTCGAGGAAGTCCCTTGAGATGGCAAGGATCATGCTTCCCCTGGTTCCATCAGCCGGGAGGAATCTGAAGCTGTCACAAAAATCATTGCCGAAAGTATCAACTATGATCCTCCGATCAACAACATTGAGCTTGGACTCTTGCAACTAGGCATCACTGGCTCTATTTTGCAGCACTAGATCAGGCATAACATTTCGCCTACCAGGATTATTGAGACATTTGACATTCCAACTGAAGATGGTGCAATAGTTGTCCATAACACTTGAACAAACACAAGCCACCTGAACTATCTAGATAACCTTTGGATCAAACTGTAACTGAGGGACTCTTTAGCCAACTGTTGGCCGAAAAGTACCGGTTTGAATTTAAATTTTCATGAATTTTCTCAAACCACTAGATTGCCTATAATTTGAGCTAGCAGTATTCTTTTAGATGATTCTTTTTGCTGTTGGTTCTTTGTGACTTTGTTTATCAGTAGTAATTAATTGGTGATTTTTAGGATTATTTAAAATTAGGTTTTTACGCCATTCTCTCCCTCCATTTTCTCCCGCCATTTTATTTCCCGCCATTCTCTCCCTCCATTTTCTTTCCCGCCATTCTCTCCCGCCATCTTCTTCCCCGCCATCTTCACTTCTCAACTTATAAAACGAGCCTCATGGTGTCCATGATCGTAGATAACATCATCTGACACGGTCTGTGTCTCCTGTGTCGGTGTTGCTGGTGGAGTGTGAAACACTGTCTGAGAGAAGTCATAAGTGTTTGCAGCTTCGTCATCATCATCGGAGAGTGTTTCACACTTATGACTTCTCTCACACAGTGTTTCACACTCCACATGAAGGCATCATCGTCATCCTCCGTCGATGCAGCACTCCATAGTGTGGCGAGAGAGAATGGCGGGAAAGAAAATGGCGGGAGAAAATGGCGGCAAAGAAAATGACGGGAAAGAAAATGGAGGGGAAAAGTTTGCGGGAAAGTATTTTATTTTCATGTATAAAACGGCAACGGTTGTACAGGATTTAAAAGGCACTTTTAAATATAAACTCCTATAAAGCTCAAAACAAGTTTTCTAGTAGGATAAAAGAAATAAAATACAAAAAATACTACAAATAAAATAGCTACTGATAACTAAACAGAAACAAAAAGAATATGTCAAAAGAATAAAGAAAAAAATTAGAGCAATTAAAATTAAAAGAAATAGCATAAAACCTCTAAAACACTAAAATAGAACTGTTTTCATAAAAACCTAATTTTAAATAATAATAAAATTCGCCAATTAATTACTACTGATAAACAAATTCACAAAGAACTAGTAGCAAAAAGAATCATCTGAAAAAAATACTCCTAGCTCAAATTATAGGCAATCTAGTGATTTGAGCAAATTCATGAAAATTCAAATTAAAACTTTCAAATCTAGTCAAATTTGATATCTACAGAAACTTCATAAAATTTATAATCTAATGCAAAAAGAATCAAATTAAAATACTAAAAATCCTAATTGATATGAATTTCTAAAACAGTAGAGCAGGTATTGGCTGAAGAGAGACTCTTCGGCCAACTGTTGACCGAAAAGTCCATCTTCGGCCAACAGGAGACCGACGGGGTGATACTTTTGATTTTTCTGCATTATGGTGTATAGTTTTCGAATTTGCTATAAAAATTATCGTAGTTTCAAAAAAAAAAATTCTATCTCCCACGCCGGCGCCGCCAGCCAAAACGGCCTGGTAAAAGTCCCTCGCAGTGGCTGGCGGCGGGCACCTCCCTCTTTCATATGCAGACGGTTGGCACGGGGTGGCACATCTGGGTGGGGGCCCCGAGCTAGATCGGGGCTCGATGGCGCGGCACGAGCTGTCGTCTAAACAGTGTGCATGCTTGCAGCGCGACAGCGGCTGATAGGCTGGTGGCAGCGCTCCGATGTGTGGTCCTGCTAGGAGGATCTGATGTAGGCAATTCTCGAAGGTGGTCGCGCAGCGCTCCCGCGGGCATACATGGTGGCGGCTGGGTTGGGATCAATGGCGGCAATGGATTGTCGGGTTCCTCATGGTGGTGCTGCGGGGGAGCTCATGTGCGCTCGTGCTAGGGTCGGCGCTAGATCTTCCATGATCTCCCCTCCAACAACCGTGTGGCTCCATCTAGTGTGCTGGCGTAGGCGGGTGGTGCACAGGGACTCTCCTCGACGAGTTGGAGCAGGAGTGCTCATGCTAGGCTATAGCCAGCAATGGCCGTCATGTAGGGTTCCCGGTGGCCAGTGGTGTGGTAGATCTTGGGTTAGGTTGTTGTGGGCCTCGTGGGCAAGACCAATTCCGGCTCATGGAGGGTCGTCGCTCCGCTGGCCCCAATGATCCACGCCCCCAAGCCAGGTGGGCCGGCATCGAGGAAGACTGGCCAACCAAAGGCAGTTCCGCTCTGTCGTTGTCCTTTTCTTGGTGCTAGGTTTTTGTTGGCTTTTCCCAAGGATCGAAAACACGATCAAGCTGCAGCTCAACTGGTCGTATACGCGCAACTCGTCTTGACGTATAAGAACTAGCTGTAGCACTTGATATCGCACCGGCGCTCACGTAAACACCGGGACCAGAACACGCGCGCGTGAACGCAGCAACAAGAACATGGCCAGAGGCACGTGTCGTGCCTCGAAATAATCTTTATTGCTTTTCTCGTTTTTTGGTGATTACAACCTACGTAAGGTGGTGTATATATATAGGTGCACCACCTGACTCCAAAACTAGTGTTATACGGACACAAAGTCCTAAGCGGACTCACTTGATTTACTTTCCTAATCTAAAAACCGGCAACGCTGATTGCACCGTACCAAATTTAGCTACCTAAACTTACTAGTACTTGGACTACTACTAGACATCCAACACGTATACTACTAAGATTGTTTGGATTATCCAACAATCACCCCCTAATCCAAACATTCGACTTGCAGACTCAGAACCAACACATCGTCTGGATTACCAGTCCACGCCGTCACATCTTAGCGTGCGCATCCATCTTCATGCTGTCCTTCGTCTTCTCGCCGAGACACACGGATGACTCAGACACAAACAAAACTAAAGACACGACTCTTTTTTTTTGTTTTTTTTTTTCAATCGCCGCTTCTTCCTTAAAGCAACCTCGGGTCGTCATCCATGCCCACTTCAGCTAGTTGTAGAGTCCCGTGCTCCTTCTTTGCCTCCTTCCGCGGATTAGAACACTCCCGAGAATAGTGTCCATAGTCCTGACAATTGTAGCAACGGACTTTAGATTTGTCGAACTTCCGGTACTTCTGCTTATCTTTCTCCCTACTACGTGAGAACATCAACTGCTCTTCTTCTTGGTCGCGTTCACGTCCCTTCAACGTCAACTCATAGGTCTTCAGCCGCCCGATCACCTCCATCACCGTCATCTTCGTCACATCGCCCCACTGCTCTATGGTGCCAACGATCGGTAAAAACTTATCGGGAACGGCTCGTAGTAACTTCTCCACAACTACGATGTCCTCCATCTTTGATCCGAGAGCCCGCATATCATTAACCAGGGAGGTTAGCTTCAACGCAAATTCACCGACCCCTTTTGATTCTTTCATGCTCATCCTCTCGAACTCCCTCCTTAGAGCTTGAACACGAGCCTTCTTGACACAATCATCTCCAGCATGCATCTCCTTGAGAGCTTCCCAAGCTTCCTTTGCCGTCTCTTTCTCCGATATGGTCATGAAAACGGCATCAGGCACAGCTTGGGCTATGGCGGCGAAAGCCTCTTGGTCTTTTATCTCTTCGACCGCACCATCACCTTCCACTGCTGCCCAAACTCCACGTGCACGCATGAAGATCTTCATCTTCGTAGCCCACACCCCATAATTGTCGCCTTCAAGCATGGGGTACTGGATGGTCACACCACCACCACTCGCCTTCGAAGTCGACATGATCCTCTTCGATTTTCCATCGTCTGTGACACAACTTGACGGCGACGAAGAATCCTTTAACTCCCCACCGTGACGCAACTTGACGGCGAAGCCTTCACACCTTGCTCTAGATACCAATTGTTGGCTTTTCCCAAGGATCGAACAGAGGATCAAGCTGTAGCTCAACTGGTCGTATACGCACAACTCGTCTTGACGTATAAGAACTAGTTGTAGCACTTGGTATCGCACCTGAGGCAGTGTGTGACGGCGGTGACCTGGAGGAGGCGGTGCGTGATGGCGGCGACCTCGTTCCCCGGAGGCGGCGGCGGCTCCTCTCGGGGCTGGGGCGTCTCCTCTCGGCGGCGGCGGTGGCTCCTCTTGGGGCTGGGGCGTCTCCTCTTGGCGGCGGCGGCGGCTCCTCTTGGGGCTGGGGCGTCTCCTCTCGGCGGCGGCAGCGGCTCCTCTCGGGGCTGGAGGCTGAGATGAAACAGATTGAGATTGAGGGAGCCTCGTTGGCTGTTTGTTTTACGTGCGGGGTGAGATATAAAACAAAAAACAGACGAAAAAAAATCTATGAAGGTTAACCTACGAAAAAAACCCGGACGAAAGTGCTGGGACGAAAATTGACCGGCGGAGACTACCAACTGCTCCATTAGGAGTAGAGATTGTTTGGATTATCCAACAGTTTTCAGATGTTTTTTCGTTCCGGTGGTGGTGGGGTCCATCTTGGATGTTGGGGCGATGGCCCTGGGTGGTGTGTCTAAACAGTTGGCTCTGCGGCAGGCAGTGTGGTAGCTGTGGTTGCGTCTCCACTTGGCTATGTGTGTAACAAGGGGAGGGCAGTGGGTAACTCTAGTGTCATCATTGCTTCGACGGTGAAGGCCTTTGGTAGGATCTGGAGATCTTGCGCAGGTGACCGCGACCCCCGCCCCCTCCTCCGGGTTTGGTTGTCAACTTTGAGTCTGCTGGAGGTACTTGTCTGGGTTCGAGCCAAAGCTCTGTGCTCCGGCGCCGATAACGACAACACCAATAGTCCTCGTTTCTCTCTTGTGGGCGTTGTTGTGGGCTCCTTCATGGTGCGATTGCTCCATGGTGAAACCATAGTCCATCCTCTCGGGCCCGGCGGCGGTGGCGTCTGACTACATGACCCTCTTGAGGGAGTCGTTGTTGAGCCTCGGTCTTAGTTGCAGATGATGTGCAACGAACGGGTTGGCTTTTCCTTGGCATGTTGCGCCCTTGACTCTGGTGATGAGTGGTTTCTGTGTTCTCCTATCTTATGGATGTGTCCCCGTGGTCTCCATTCTTGGTGTTGCATGTCTCTTGGCCAGAGCGGTGCCCCACGACCCGGAGCGAGGGGGCTGCCTCAATGGCGAGTCGGCCCTTTCCGGAGATGGTTTCATGTATTCGGTACCATGGTGACCAATGGTTTCTCGGGGTGGTTTGGCTCCTAGCTGGTCTCATGTGTTAGGCATGGTGTGCCACGTCGGGTTTGCTTTTCCCTTGCTTGGTGTTGGGTTAGTGATACTTGTGCCACTATTTCGAAGTCGTTTTATTTTCTCTTTGGACCTTTTTGTATGAAGGTTTCCTCATCATTTTGTGTCAGTTCGGTCGTTTGTAACTTTATCTATAAAGAGGAAGAAAGCTTGTTTCGAAAAAGCTGAACCGTCAGCGGTTGCGCATAGTCAATCAAATAACAACCATTCAACAAAAAAAATCAATCAAACAACAGGGGAAACAACACAATGAACTAAACTAAAAACTGAAAGACACGGATACATCTGCGGACTCAGGATGTTGATCCGCGCCTTGCCGAAGGTGGTAAACATGGATAGGTGGAGCTCGGAGTGAAGCCGACAAGATTCGGGCATGTGCCCTACGCCCCCTGGCCCGGTGGGACGCTGGGGTGCGCTTGGGCAGAGGCGGAGCCACCTTGGAGAGCTTGAAGGACCTTGATGGTGTTGATCTCCGCGGCCGCCAGCGGGTCCTTGAAAAGGGCAAAGAAACACTATAGTAGCTCCCCCCCAGAGGCTCCATCCGCACCGTAGTCGGGGATCCCCTATTTCTTGCGCATCATCGCCCTAGCGTGCTCGATGGTAGGGGATTTCTAGCGTGCTCGATGGTAGGGGATTTTGCATTGCATCGTCTTCTGCCGGTTGCATCACTCTAAGTTGATATCACAGCCGGCCAGCCGTGCCACTTGATCTCACGCATGCTGGCAAGCAACTATATATATCTGGGATCCCATCTACTAGCTGGTTCTTTCCCAGTGCCTACAATTCCAACAAATCTGACCACATCCATGCGTCAACCACCGCATACGCTGTCTAACAATTGTCCCATCTATAACTTTACTAGTGAGTATACAGTAGCTAATTGATGCTTTGATAGTGTGGATATCCCCGGTATATATTGACCGATTAATACAAAGATACATTGCTCTAAATGCTCGTGATGTGTATGCTGCGATATGGGTGGTGTTTTACTCTATGGAAGTACAGTTTCGTACAAAAGTGGAAAAAAAAAACACCACAGATTCGATTCACAAATTCGTAGCCATGCACTCCCTCTGTAACAAAATGTAAGACGTTTTTGGGAGAGAGAGAGAGAGAGTAACAAAATATAAGGCGTTTTGGGGAGTAATACATGATAATGTGATCCCTCGGTCCCTCCACTAATTAGTTTTTGTGCATTCTCATTCAAGCATGTCATCTCCTACTAGCTCTCCACATTTGGCCACAGCATCTCCGTAACTCTATCCCTTGCCGCCAAATTAAACTACTTCGTATATATTTGGCACGTTGGTGTGCAGAAAGAAGGCGAAGAGGGGGTGCGCGGATCTCCACATTTGGCCACAACATCTCCGTAACTCTATCCTTTGCCGCCAAATTAAACTACTTCATATATATTTGGCACGTTGGTGTGCACGATGGCGTCAGACAGGTGCACGGCATACTCCGCAAGCACTGTGTTGACCTTGACATGAAAGATTTTGTGGCAACAGAGCACAAAATATGTCGTTGCCGATTAGCCGATCGAGTGAAGAACGTTGAGCTCAAGAACACACACAACACACGCGAAAGAGGAAAGCCTTTTTGCCGCAGCCAACAACGCCACGTTTTCTGTTTCATTCCTTTTCCCTTATTCCTAGTACAAACGAAAGCCTAGCTAACAAACCCCGGCCAGCCCGTCGTGATCCGGATTGATCGCGGCATCCCACGACCTCCTTCACACAGACGTGCCACGACTGACCGGGTTTACAGAAAATCAACAAAGGGAAAAAACGGGATAGTGCGGAGGGCACGTCCCAGCTACGTGCATGCTGCATGTGACCATCACATCAGTGCATGCGTACACAAGTTTAAAACAGAAAAATGACCCTAGTGGTCTGAGGGAGAGCTTATTCTATCGTTTCTCCCCCTAAGCTTGACGTCCACTGATGATCTCTACGACGCCCAACCTTCGACGCATCTCAGTGAACTGAACCCTTCCAAGGGATTTCGTCAGAACATCAGCCAGCTGCTCTTGTGTCCGCACATAATCAACCTCCACTTGCCCAGTTTCCATGCTATCACGGATGAAGTGAAACTTCACATCAATATGTTTACTTCGATCATGATGAACTGGATTTTTGGCTAGTGCAATGGCTGACTTGCTGTCCACCAACAGTCTGAACTTGGTTGCTTCCTGGCCTTGCATCTCGCCTAGGAGACGGCTCAACCAGATCCCTTGTTGGGTTGCCGCTGCTGCTGCTACATACTCCGCTTCACAAGAGCTGATTACCACAAATTTCTGCTTCTGCGAAGTCTAGCTAACCGGATTGTCTCCAAGGAAGAAGACCTGACCTGACGTGCTCTTGCGGTCACTTATGTCGCCGGCGTGGTCGCTGTCACTGTACCCGAGCAGAGCTGCAGTCCCACCACTCGTGTAACGACAGCCATAATGCCTCGCCCCTTGAATGTAGCGAAGGATTTGCTTGACTGCCGCCCAATGGTTTGAGCTCGGATTCTCCATGAACCGACTCATAATCCCCACAGAATGAGCAATGTCAGGACGAGTGTGTACAAGGTACCGAAGACTTCCAATTATGCTGCGATACAGAGTTGCATCAGCGGCCTTTGCACCATCATTCTTCTTGAGTTTCAGTCTGCATTCCATGGGAGTATGACAACTGTTGCAGTCGCTCATCCCTGCCTGCTCAAGGATCTTTCCCGCATACACTTGCTGACAAAGTGTAATCTCCCCCTTCCCTTGTACTACTTCAATGCCCAGATAATAGCTGAGGGGGCCAAGATCACTCATCTTGAAAAGATGTTGCATCTGCGCCTTAAATTCAGAGATTGCAGCCATGTCCGTTCCCGTGATGATCAAATCATCTACATAGACACCCACCAACAGATAGGATTGGGCATCGCCTCGCTGGTAGACGGCATGCTCCAGCGGGCTCCGGACAAACTTGAGGTTGGACACGTCTCATCTAGCTTCGAGTACCAAGCACGCAGAGCCTGCTTCAGGCCGTACAAGGCCTTTTGCAGCCGCAGTACCTTCTGCTCTTGGCCATCGACCACATATCCCGGCGGCTGGGCCACATACACCTCTTTACTGAGATCTCCATTGAGAAAAGCTGACTTTACGTCCATGTGATGTACTTTCCATCCGTGGTGAGCAGCAAGAGCAAGCAGGAGGCGCACTGTTTCCATCCATGCCACTGGAGCAAATACCTCGTCAAAATCAACCCCTTGGCGCTGTGTGAACCCTCTCGCGACCAGCCGAGCTTTATGCTTGATTACATTGCCAGCCGGGTCGCGTTTCACCTTGTACACCCACTTCAAACCGATCGGTTGATGACCCCGCGGCAGCTCACAGGTGGCATTGTCAACAATAGACTGCATCTCGTCGTCCATGGCTCTCTTCCACGCCGCATCGTCAAGCGTGTCATCTATGTTGGAAGGCTCCTCGGCAGTGAGAAGGCACTGCTCCATCGCCTCACGCACAGCCTCCCCCTCAGTCTCGTCGAGGATGCAGGAGAGACAGTGGTAGTGTATTGGCCCGGAGTCGACGTCGCGCCTGTCGTCGTGCGTCGGTGGTGTGGCCCAGCGTATGCCGGGCACCATATCGGGCGTGCGCGGCTCGGGCTGTGGCGTCCCGTGCGCGCTCACCGCCGGCGTCGACGTGCCCACCGCTTGCAAACTGGGTGCACGAAACTTGCAACGATGGGATGTGGCTTAGAACTCGCCTGGGCATTGAATGATAATGTTCTGATTACTTCCCTTAAGCTTGGTTTTGCATTATTCTAGGTGTGTTATGCTGGAGAAGCTCCTATGTGGGTTGGGTATTGCTCTTGCTGGAGTTTCTGCTTGAGCTTTTTTGTAGCTTTCACAAAGTAGGACGACGGAAAAAAAGAGTAAGGAGTACTGAAAAAAGAAGATTTTGGACTTTCTGACCATGAAGAAATAGGGTAGTAAATCCCCAAGGAAGAGCTGTAACCAAACAAAGGAGATGTAGCGGTGGTTTCCAGGGGTTGCCATATTTGGGTGCGGTGTAGATCTAAACGCTCTTATATTTCTTTAAGGGGATGTAGCTTGGTTTATCTCCTATAGCATATTGTAACTAGTTCTACGGCTAAACTGATATGCTTTCTGTAAAGTGGAGCTCTCATGCCATCTCTTTCAAGAGACTTGGCAGCTCTTTCCGGGAGCCTACAATAGACGTGCAACATGAAGTCATGCACCACATCTAACATCCATCTTGGTACACACACCGTCTCACACTTGTTCTATCTATCTATATATAGAACGTATTGCCCTAGATGTTAGTGATGGTGAAGTTACTGCGTGTGTTGTTTCACTAAATGCTTTGCGGTTTCTCATAGTACAACTTTATAAAATACTAGATATTATGGATACCATTTTGTAGCATTTTAGAAGGTAACGTGTAATATCACACATTCAATAGACCCATGAAGATCTTACAAAAATATGAAGTTGCCCTTTATCAAGAGAGAAAATACCAAATTTATTTGTCTCATTGAAGCACGTCATCCCCTAGTAGCCCCTCTCGCGTTCGGACATGTCACCTCCTCTTAATAACTATTTTCATTTTCTTCATATTAAGCCACTTCGTATATGTTGACGAGTTGGTGATGTTGGTGGAAAGGCAAGGAGAAGGCGCACGGCGGCAGCTGCAAAAACATCTCCCGTCGATCCCAGTCCAGCACCCACACAGAGTTGGATTCGCCAACCAGCCTCTAATCTGGACAAACCAACACTCCAATAGGACAGAGAGAACACAATATGTCGAGAAAAAGAATCCACCATTCTTTATTCTTTTTCACAAACAGTACAGCAGCATCTTACCCTATAGGTGCAATTTTACACAAATCTTTTTTCTTAATTGGGGTATGATAGCATATCTAACTGTACTTTTTTTAGGGTGTCATTGTACTATATACGAAATTGAATCTTGAAGCAGTTCGAACCTGGTTGCACTTCTACAACTTTTTTTGTCCAATGTGCATCTCCATCACTATTTTTAAAAAATGCTCCAGAACAAACGCGGCATATGATCCTAGTAGTATTACCACGATTTTGTTTAAAAAATGCGAGGCAAAGTAAAACAGGAGTTTTTTTTGTGAGTGCAATATATCAAATTCGAACAAAAAAAATGTCTGAGCCCAGGTTCAAACTGGGGACCTTTAGTGTGTGAGACTAACGTGATAACCAACTACACCACCCAGACACGTGTATTTTGACACTCGAAATAAATCTATATCAATGTAGCCATAGTTGGACAGGTTCTCTCTTGGCTGCCGTCATGGAGACAGAGCCTGATGCTGATAAGCCCGTATGCCGAGGTCGCCAATGATGGACCTCTTAGCACGATGTTTCCCTGTTTCAATTTTTTGTTTCAAGAAATAAACGGACCTTGCTCTCTGTTCATCACAAGTAGTAAATGCATAACTGCAAGCCAAGGTTTTGAGAATTTTGTTTATCTACATGCAGGAGCCCCCTGCTTCGAACTATAACCATGAACACGTTGTGCTTACTGCTAGGGTGAATAACTCTGCCATGCTCATCTCATACTTTGTGCCGCTCTAACAAAGCAACAAGCTTAAATGCAGAATATAATTAGTTTAGACTCTCTCATACTCACACTTTGCATCTACTTACCGCTTGGCTGGCAACTATACACGGTAGCACAGATGGGTCTATAATTTTTTTGGGGGAAATTATTGATTTACCATTGGAAAAGATAGATAATATAAATCTCCCATCTTATAAAATATGTTATATTTATAAATCTACCATTGGAAAAGATGGATAATACATATGTTCCATATTGCAAAATATTTTATATTTATCAAATCCACCATTGGAAAAGATAGACAATATCAGTGTACTATTGCAAAAAATGATACCAATCTACCATTGAGGAAATACACTATGTCAATCTACCATTGCTAACAGAAGTTTGACAAACAACGTTTGGTGATGATGAAAATGACACAACCCACATGTGAATTTCCTTGCCTCTTCTAGTCCTATGCTCTCCCTTTGTGTAACGGAGCAATGTCAGAAAGAGCTACAGACTACAGTGTTCGACGGTTATATATTGTTGTACTTACCATATTTGTATGTTCAAAATTGCCCCGACCAATCAACAGCTAGGATTGAATTATCCTCTTACCTCCTCTTATCTCTTAGATGATGCTCAATAGGTTCAACCGAGAGCTATTCTAAAACTCCTGCTAACACCGGATTTAGATATGCAATACTTGGAGCACATCTACATGTGCTTTAGCGAAACTGTATCTCATTTTGCATTTTCTACTGAAGTTCGCGGTCCTCCTTCCTTTCTCCCATAAGACATCTTACCATTTCCTACCGATCACATGCTTTTGTTAGTATCGCTTTTTTTTGAACATCAGTACAGACACAAACGCTCATATACACGCGCATACACTCACCCCTATGAACGCACACACGCACACCCTACCCCTATGAGCGCCTCTGAAAGACTGAGCCGGCATATCATCTTGAGATTTATGAAGTCACCGTAGGCGCCTCGTCGTCGACGGGAACGTCTCCTCCCACTGAATGCGCATCGCCGGAAATCCTGAAATAAATCCAGGAATAAATGCGAGCATCAGGATTTGAACCCTGATGGGCTGGGGATACCACAGTCCCTCTAACCATCCAACCACAGGTTGGTTCGCTTTTGTTAGTATCGCTTTAATATTATAATTATATAACTCACTTTTATTTATATTTCTTTTGATTGTAGCCCTTAAGAAGTGGTGAAGTTCAATTTTCTAGCCGACTCATACACGATGTTCATGTCGATTATGCATGCCAAGATATTGGGCCCATATCCGGAGAAGGTCAAACAACGCCCGTGCTACTAGTCAAGCTGACCAAGGACAACCAGCCTCCACCATGGTGGGCTGAAGAGGAGTTGGCAGGCAAGGGCGGGGCTGCCCCCAAGATTTCCGTCTGCAACGACACCGTATGTCTTCCCCTTTACCAACTTCGAAGGGAAGTTGTTCAAGCTGACAGATGGAAGAGCCGAAGTCCTCTCGGACACCACACAACTAGGATTCAACAACAATTACAATACCTTGGTTGGTGGCGCCATAAACCTACCACAACTGAAGCTCGGTAAGTTTGGTGTGGTCGAGGCGGCGGCGACACCGTGGAACCACAAGAGGAAGAAACCATTCAAGGACGACGAGCTCAAGAAGGCATTAGGCAGGTAGAAACTGCTGGGCCAAGGCTAAACACATGAGTGTTTGAGGGTGCAAAATGCAAACAATATCGCCCAAAAAAATTCTTCACAGTTTGGTCCAAAGAGGGGGGGGGGAGGGGGGGGGGGGGGGGGGCACTGCCCCCAGAGTTGCACATAGCTCGCCCAGTGCATGTGTGTGGTCCTGTGCAAGCCGCGAGGCTAGGGCCCGTGTACGATGCCGTGAATGACGGTTGTAGCATGCTGCATGCTGCCCAAATAAAATTAAAAGCAACGAATAATGGGTGGTTGACTTATAGTGCATCTATGCAATTTTGCAGTGTTGCGGTCTGTAACTCAATTTTTAAATTTACAACAGGTTTGGAAGGATGTAGATGGTATGTTGACATGTGATCCAAATATTTATGCAAATGTGGTGCCAGTACCTTACTTGACTTTTGATGAGGCAGTTGGACTTTGCTTATTTTGGTGCACATGTGTTCCTCGTAGTTTATTTACTTGTTGACTGAATAGTAGAAGTTTGCATGTTGCACCTTTAACCTAGAAAATGCTATTATATATTTATTCTCCCATTCTTGGCTTTTCAAAATTAGTTTGCTTTGTAGTTCAGCGGTTTCGCTGTGTAGGAAGGGACCTTTACAACACTGATAACTTCTTTTCGTTATATGCGTTATTGGAGTTACTTGTGATACTTTTTTTTTGAAAAAGAGGATTACCTTCGGCCTCTGCATGAAAATGATGCATGCAGCCATCTTTATTAATTTATTCACCAGAGTCTGACAAAATGAATACAAAGATCAACACCGAAGCCACCTTCGAGACGAACAAAGTCGCTACACCTACAAGTATAAAGATGTGTCATGACCGCATCAATTGACACCATCTAATCCAATGGCCTCAAGAAGCCACCCGCCTGGTAAGCTGAGAGTACTAACCGGTCTAGGCGTCCCACAATGCGCACCGCATGCGCACGCACTCCACGATCCGTCGCCGCCATCTTCCACCGTCCCATCTTCAAGAGGGATCATTGCATAGATCTTATCCGTCCCATCTGCCATCGGACATCACCACGACGCCAGACAACGCCACTAGCCTGCGTGTGTCCATCAAACCGCGTCCAACGCTGAGACTCCACTACTCCGTGCCACCGGTGCTCGTTGTCTTCAATGCGGTCGATGTAACACCGCCCCATCTGTTTGCCCCTGCAGTGAACCTTTGCTCCAAATCAGTGCCCTTAGGAGGGAGAATAGGACCATAGTCTCCATCATCATTCGACCCAGGAGATCAAGATCTCGGGTTTTCCCCGGAATAGATGACCCTGGAGGAAGAGGGACGCGCCATCTGCAACTGCCCACGAATGATGATGGATACGCCTTCAAGAAGGACACAACGCCATGACCGATGTCGCCGCCCACCGCAGTTAGGGTTTTCACCCGAGAAGAAGTGAGATGGGAAGAGGTAGGGCGGACTCGAATGACGTCTCCAAAAAGAAAATCGGCGCCCTTAGGCATCATCACTGTCGCGCCCGACAGTAGCCGACCAGGGAGTTATCCCAATTTGGACCCAATGGTGACCCACAAAGTTTAACTAGATTTTTTTATCTTTAATCCTACAAATTGTATCCCACTGGTCGTGGTCTTTGATCAATAAAGATTAGCTTTATCTCTAACAAAATAGGGAGTATATCTCTACCTAATAATAAAGCACCGTGGGTTTCTGGTCGTACGTCGTCGCTGGCGATTTGCAAAAAAGTCCATCTGTTTCTGATAATTCGACCCACGGTCCTATTTTTAAGTGGCTAATCCAAAAAAACGATTCGTTTTTACATAAAGGACCCTGCAGTTTTTATTATTCGACCTACGATCACAGGACAGGGAAGAGGCGGCGCTTGGTTGGTGGTCTGGGCGGCGGGGCGGACGGATCGAGGCCGACGGGGAGGTGGCAGCCCGAAGGCAGGGCGAGCTCCAAGGCGGCGGATGAATGGGTGCTCCTCTCGGTCGTCCTCCTCCCGACCGCAGGACAAGCAAGAGGCGACTCTTGGTTGGTGGTCTGGGCGGCGGATACGCCTGCTCCGGCGTGGATCCAGCGGCGGGGCGGATGGATCGAGGCGGAGGAGCACGAGGCCGACGGAGAGGCAGTGGGCCGGAGGCGGGGCGAGCTCCAAGGCGGCGGGGTTGTTCCATGGCGATTTCCTTCCCTGTAGAAAACAAACATTAGTGACAAAGAGAAGAAGGAGAAGGAAAAAGCCTAGAGAGAAGGACAAAGGGGCGGCGGCAGCTGCGGGGATGGCCTGCTCGTGGCATAGCTAGAGCTCCTCCCCAAGAGCGGTCGGAGGCAGGAAGGCCGGGCTGCTGGAGTGGGAAGAAGGGGGGGGATTTGCGAATGGGGAAGAATAGAAACGACTGCGGTTGCGTGGTTTTGCTGTAAAAATAGGTTTATTATCAGAATATAAATAGTATCACCTCGCTCCTTTGCAATCAATAGGATCAATTTATATACACCAGCTGCTTGAGGCATCTACAAGCAGAGGAAGGGAACTGAAGAAACAACTACAAGCACACAATCGGCAGCGGCTGCTTGAGGCATCAACAACCAGAGGAAGAAGGGAACAGAACGAAGAAGCACAATCCAATCAGCAGGAGGACGGGCGGCCCCTTGCGAAATAGAAAATGTGTCAATACACAGTATGATTTGGGCTACTAGATTTGCTGATGACAGAACCACAAGATCACTTCCATCCCCACACGCACAGCGTCTCCGGCCACCAAAACAGCACTCACCGCGTCGCATGAGTAACTCCGGAGAGCCACAACAGGTAGTCGGCTTGGAGCTCCTCAAGTTGTAGCGCCCGGCCCTTGGAGCCAGCTCGTGCGGGCTAGCAGCAGCGAGCCCCTGCCTTGCAAAAAACCCGCAGCTTGCGCGCGCAGGCGAGCACGACAGCGCCTCCTCCGGCAGCATCGAAGCGCGCCCGGACGACAGAAGCTTCTCGCAGCAAGACACCCTGCCGTGCATCGTCTCCAGCGTCTCCCGTCGACACAGTTGCCTGGCGAATGGAGATGGGGAAAGTGAGAGGGAGGGGGAAGAAGAGGAAGAAACGGGGCGAGAGGTCGAGAGGATAAGATTTCAGCGGTGGGGAACGAGAGGGAGGGGGGATAAGGCGTCGTGCCGCAGGACACGTGACGACAGGAAGAGGCGTTTTAGATCAGTGACTTAGAAAAGGAACGGAATATAATCTTGCAAACAAAAAACAATCAACATTTCCTAAAAGAAAATACAAACCTGTTTGCTTTTTTTTAAATACCTCCGAACTATATTAAAACAAGCCAATGGTACAAAGCACCTCCACAAGAATGAAAATTACAAACAGATCCCTGAGGAGCCGACCGCACAGGCTGAGGGCGCGCCGCTGCTGCCGTTGCCGCCGCTCCCACACAGAGCCAGCGCGATCTTGAAACATGCAAACGGACTAAAACATGGACAGGAAGTCACCAGCCTCGGTCGAAAACCAACACGCCAGAAGAAGGAAGAACGGCCATTGCTTGACCACGCCGGCAGAAACATGGCAAGGTGAGATGAACCACCTTACCACGACGAAGAGAGAACCAAGGGATCAAATTTCCCACATCCGGCCATCACCTCCGCCATGAAGAGCATACCAGGAGAACAAAACCTCACCAGACCGACTGATCGAGGAGGAAACCATGCCGGAAGCTCGCCGACTCCGCCACATAGGACCTCGCCGGGATGGGGATCGAACTCCAACAACCTTATTCCACCACGAAGCCAGCACCACCACCTCGCTAGCACCGCCCGAGACCACTACCCTACTATCTACATGCGTCAGGCATAGATCCAAGCCCCCCCCCCCCCCCCCCCCCACTCTCCAGCCGCGACCGGAGAGGGAGGAGACCGTCGACTCGGTCGTCAGCGGAGCGAGGAACTTCCTTTTCGCGAACCTGTTTGCTTTTGAATATTAACAAACAAAATTTATATAAACAATCCTACTCCAATGCACTATAGTTCTTCCGTTCGGTGATGGTACAATGCCGAAGGAGACGCCGTCAAACACATGGATGCGGCTTCATCAATTTTTTGAATTGTGGACACCAACCACGGTGTCGAACATGAAAAGTATCATCATGAATAAGTCACTAAAAGGGTGATGCTTTTTTTCTTTCAATGCAACGCACAGCGCATTAAATTGTAGCATACAAAGGCTAAAGGAAATCTTCTTTTGAAAAACACGTACAAATGTAGGCACTCACAAACATACATACACACTCACCCTGGAGAGACTCAGCCGACGGGTCTTCAGATTGATAAAGTCACCACAAACATCTCGCTATCAATGCAAATGAGTTCGACCCTCTGTATATCCACTAAAAACAGATACACCACTCCTTTTCCACCCAATGATAGTTTTAAGTTGAAGGAGGCGCCAACAAAGGACATCCCTACGACTTTGTCAACTTGATGCTTCATGGTGCAGATATCATCAATTATTATTTTTCTTAACCGTGGACATTGTGTGTGTGTTTTTTAAGATAAAGAGTGTTTCAGATTGTTTTCCCTTTAAAAAACCCACATTTTTATAATATATTCACGCTTTTTTAAAAATTCTCAAAATTCCCCAAAAAAAATCCCTTTTCAAAACATTTAAATTGTTCATAAAAATTAACAAATATTAATAATTGATTAAAAAATCATGTGTTAAAAATGTTTGATATTTGTGTTCAAATTGTTCAAATTTTCAAAAAATAAATTGATATTTGTGTTTCTCGAAAAGCAAAAAATAAAACCGATTGACAGACTATTTCATGCACCATTACTCTTCCATCAGATGAAAGACATTATGGTGGTTTTTTCACGTCCACACTTCATGCTTCAAAAAGCGATAATAGTGTAATCTTATTACTGATATTAATCAAAACTACATATATGAAATGTCGTGTAATGGCACACAGAGCAGGTTTTACGATTTTTTTCTGCCCGTTGCATCGCACGGGCATTTGTAATAGTATCTAAAATAAACAATCACTCTGCTTCGACCACGCGCACATGACCGACCATGCTTCTTCTTCCTCGCGCCTTCTTCCTCCCAGCAGAAGCTTAGCGCCTCCTCCGGCCGTCCTCTCCCCGTGCGCGCCCCGCTCTCGAGGCAAGGTAACCTTCTATCCTCCACCTCCCTCTTGTCTTCCTCGCTCCACTATGATTCTGATCTCAGTGTCGTCTGCTCTAGTGCCCGCAACCTGTTCGTCGAATTGCACGACCCTCCACCGGCACAGTCGACGACGACGTGCTGCTATAGTATGGGCACAAGGGGGCGCGATGTGTTCATGTGTCTAGGGGGAGGGCGGAGCGTGGAGGCGCGACGGGCGGGAATGGGAGACGGAAGGTGGCCGCGGCGCTTCTGAACGCAGCTATGGGCTGAACCGGGTAGGCACATAACTGCGTGGGAGCCAGTGAGCTCTGTTCCAGTGTGCTCCAACTGATAAATTCATGTGTTATTAATTGATTGCTTAACTGAAGACGACATGCCACATCACATTGTGACACTTCATGGAACAAGCCAAGAATATCTGAAACTGAAGCTACACTTGCTGAACCTTCAGCAGCTGCCCAATATGGATTTGCCCCTCTGGTTCAGACACTGGAATCAACTGCAGCCGAAGATGTGTCCTGCTTCCACTTCCCTGGACACAACCGAGGGAAAGCACGGGGATTCAGCAAGGTGCTGATTTGGCTGTGCAATCCACCCACAAGGTTCTCAGCTCTTGCACAGTCCTCGATGTTTCACATGGCTGGAGGTCTGGTTGATGCATATAAAGTGAGCCAATGCCTCCTGTTGCTCCAGAGCTCAAGCCCGAGTTACCTACTACCGTCGTCTTTAGATGCTGCAAGAGCTCAGTTGAGTGAGAATGGAAAATATTTTGCTGCCTCGGTGGCCATGGCTTTAGAAACAAAAGATCAGCTGAGGGTAATCCCTGGAATATCTGTCCTGGACTTGTCAAGCTTTGTTTCTAACTTCCCTGCAATCACACTAAGTGCTTCAGATCTACATTTATCTGGATACAAAGCAGATGACATTTTTGCTGAAGAGCATCAAATTGTATCTGAGCTTGTTGGTACACAGGCAGTGACGTTTGCAGTCAACTAGGGGACCAGAAGGCAAGATGTTGAAAAGCTTGTACAGTGTGCAAAGCATCTGTCAGAAAAATACTTCTCTGCAAAAGAATCCATATTGAGAAAGCATAATTATGTTCGTAGCCCATTGGATAAGTTCTCTGTCAAGCTGACTCCAAGAGAGGCCTTCTTTACAAAGAAAAGGAGAGTGTGCATTGAGGATAGCCTTGGCGAGATTTGTGGTGAGCTTATCTGCACGTATCCACCAGGTATCCCTGTGCTGATCCCCGGTGATGTAGTAACACAGGATTCCTTGTCTTACCTAATAAGTGTCAGAGACCAAGGCATGGCAATCAGTGGAGCAGCTGATGGTGAACTCAACTCGATCATGGTATGCAACTTGTGATGATTATTCTGCTATTCCAATATAACTATGTGGCAGAGATATTTTGATGGTTCACGGGCTCATGAATCAGGATGGTTCGATAATCAGGATGCTTATTTTCCGACATATGGACAAAACTTGTCTAACAGAACAACTGACTGCTTGGCCAGACATTGAGAACACATCTCGTGAAGAAAGTGTTAGCTGTCAAGCTACAAGAGGATGCCAAAATTTATGTAGGGTGTATGGCATGTGGCCTCCTGTGAGTTCGAATCATAAACCACTGAAGTGGCAAGCTTTTCCTGTGAAGTGCCTTGGAATGTAATGATATTCTGCTTTTGTCCACAGTTCTCTTCAAGAAAACAAATGAATTGGCTACTAAGTAACAGTTCCTGTGTGTTCCTTTCTTTCCCAGCTTAACCCCCTTTGGTTCTCCTCAGAATGGCTCGCTCGATCTGAATCGACTGTGACTCGGCTGCAGTTTGTACACCTTTGTGGTTTTCCTGAAGCATGTTGCAAGGTTGTCGTCTAAGCAGGTACTCTACTTCTTCTGTAAGTCCCACATCAACTCAAGAATTGATTAAATATTCCATAGAACGTGTACCAAAAGATTGCATCATCTGATGCATCATTGCAAATGCAACCACCATTTTTTTTATTTGTGCAAGAAGAAGGCTATATTGACAATACTTCCAAACTAAGGCCTCCACCGAAACATGGGGCTCGAAACAGTGACCAAAGCAGTAGATTTCGGTTGCAAGGAGTAGATTTAGGGACTAATCAACTCATACATTGCAATCACCAAATCACCCGTTAATGTGATGATGATGATAATGATGATGCAGTTAGGTTTGTCACGGGCTGGCTTTCTGCCAGAAACAAAGCTCACCTTAAACAACAAGGACCTGGGAGCTAACACTCTGTTGCCCCTACTGTGCTGCTTGTTTCCTTCCCAGTTAGTTAAGCACATAAATAAAACAAAAATTTGGGCTGATCCTTGGACTAATCCAACCCTGTTATGATAACAAGCGTGCCACCATCATGACGGGTCGGGTCGGGTCATGTTTATCTATTAAACAAACATGGTTTTACTGTTCATATTCTGAAGGAGTTGCACTACCTAGCTGATCAACCAAACTGTCAGTGTAATAAACTCAATTGTATGATTCTACCTGTGTACATAGCAGCGGCTAGCGAGTTAGTACTTTCCTGAGACATGTGAGTGAATTATTATTTGGCCGAACATTGAGGATACATCTCATGAAGAAAGTGACCATTGGAGAATCTAGGATTACACTGCCGGGGTTACACTCAAAAGAATCTAAAATCGAGAGCTCGCAATTTAAATGGTGGCGACGGCTCCCTTTCCAACGCTCCTCACGCACGCAGAGCCGTGCCTCCGGCGACCCAGAAGTGGCGCCACGGGGGAGCAGCACGAAGGTGCGGATCCGACGAGCGGTGAGGCCCAGCATAAATAAATATAATCTCATATAATTTATGCTCTCCCCATATTTATTTTAATGGTAGAAGAGGTTTACAAAATAGTTTTTCCTCAATGAACGATTATGGTTGCAAGCAAAGTTTTACATGTTTTTTGTTGTGTTTTATTTATGAAACAGTTGTGTACCATGAGTTGTTGTATTTGACAACTTTTTTGTCCAATGCGCATCTCTATCACTACTATTTAAGAAATGTTCTGGAACAAATGCAGATTATTAGTATTACCTCAATTTTGTTCAAAAGGTGAAGCAAAGTTTGGTGCAAGTTAAAATAGATAGGTTTTCTGTAAGAGTATCTGCAAGTGCAAATACAAATTCAAAAAAAAGAAGAAAAAAATGTGTCTGATCCCAAATGTTCCGGAACAAATGCAGATTATTAGTATTACCTCAATTTTGTTCAAAAGGTGAAGCAAAGTTTGCTGCAACTTAAAATAGATAGGTTTTCGTAAGAGTATCTGCAAGCGCAAATACAAATTCAAAAAAAAAAGAAGAAAAAAATGTGTCTGAGCCCAAATGTTCCGGAACAAATGCAGATTATTAGTATTACCTCAATTTTGTTCAAAAGGTGAAGCAAAGTTTGCTGCAAGTTAAAATAGATAGGTTTTCTGTAAGAGTATCTGCAAGCGCAAATACAAATTCAAAAAAAAAATGTGTCTGAGCCCAGGTTCGAACTGGGGACCTTTAGTGTGTGAGACTAACGTGATAACCAACTACACCACCCAGACTTCTTTGCGTCAAACTTTCACGGTGTATTATTTAAACATTCATTCTCGCAGTCTGGCAGAAATTAATCAGCCGCGGACGATTTTTCTGACAGCAAACATGGTGTTGTGAAATTACGGAACACAATTCCAGTGTGACCTTTCCTATGGTGAAAGTATTTTTCAAGAAGGGAATCTCTGCTCATACCCATACTCTGCTCGGCAAATTGGGGCAATCACTGTGCATACACCTTCTAGAGGCGTTGTGCGATTTGAAGAGGTTTCCTAGTAGGATTACTCGGCATTTCGATCGGAAGAGCTCGTGGTTCTAAGTTTAACTCTAGGTTGCAACAACTGCTCGGTGATCGCATACCTTCTTTAGAGCAACTCTAGCAGACCCCTTAAATCACATTGGAGGCCAAGGTGCGGCAGGTACTCTTAGAGGACCTCTCCACAGTGGTAATTTCTCTGCCACATAGAAGTTCAAGAATAATGGATCAAAATAAAGAACTAAAGCATAACAGGGTTAATATTTCAGAAGTTAACACACTACGAAAAATACAGTAGGCTTTAACTGAATAAATAGGCAAACAGGACTGTCAAGTCTAAACCACATCGGCTTGATTGTTTTTCTAAAATGGCATAAAAAGAATCTTTTTGATGTGCCATCCGTACGTACAATTGTAAATTTTCAAGTAATGGCTGAGAGGATGCTTATCCTCAAAATACATAGCAATAAGTAATAATTTTGCTTGACATAAAAACACAATACTATGCTCCTCATCTTATCTAGACAACTTTGTGTGATCATCGCTTATCTATAGTTCACTTGGTCGTTAAGCAGAAGTGATCGTTGCCCCAGGCAGCGCCATGAATATGAGGAAGACGAAATGAACACGGGGCTATGTGGTGATGAAATGAGAGGCGCCATTTTCTGAATTTAACGTGGATACGACACATCCACTTAGTAAACTAAATCACATCATGTGATGAATTTAATAGTAAGATAATTTCCTCCCCTGTTAATGAGGATAACTTTGATTTTTTTTGTTTTGTTAGTTTTTCCCTTGCCAACAACCAGGATGACCGCAAAAGTATCCATAAAAATCACATTTGACATAAAGTTTCACTTCATCACTAAACAAAGTGAACGACATTGAAAGCAGCAGCATGACCAAGATCACCCAAAATTGTAATAACCATATACCGAGGAATCAAGTAGTAATTCTCAAACTATTTTTCTGCGCAGAGAAAATGAAGTAATCGAGAACAGATCTGGCTTCACTGAATGCTCTTCACCTTCTTTCTCAAGTACTCCTTCCGTAAAGAAATATAAGAGCATTTAGATCACTAATGCTCTTATATTCCTTTACAGAGGGATAACACCAATACCAGAAACTGATGAGATGAGCAGACACACGGAAAGACAAAAGGAGAAGTTCAGCTCAGCTGCACTGCAACTTCAGCTCAGCTCAAAGTTACTGCAAGTGAGAGGACTGTTCAGATAACCACTAGAAATTGCCTACAATGCTATACAACTCATGTTCTAAATCTAACACGACCTGCTGCCCTGTTTAATCACCTAGGAAACAGTCACCATGTTAAAAGCATCCTACATCATGGCTTCACCTCAGGAGGCCGACAGCGGGATTGGTCTCACAGCACCCTGAATGCGACGGAACGCGGTCTCGATCCTCCCTTTCAGCGCTGCGTTCGCGCACTCAACGTCACCGCTCCTCCCATCCAAGTGCGCGACATCCCCATCCACAGTTATAACAAGCTTCCCTTCCTCTGACACTTTAACGTCGCCGAAGACCGACACCATGAGAGCGTACACCACCTTCTGCGCCACCATCTCTGTTTCCTCTTCCATCGGAATGGCCTTTGGTCCCTCACGCCCTATGTTCAAGATCATAGCCACCACGGAATCTGACACCATGTCGCTTATGGGATCAGAGGACCACTGTAGCGTCACGTAGCTCTCTGAATCCAGGCGGATGGTCACCCTCTATGAACAATCAGTGTTGGAACATCGGCTTCATCGGTTGATGATTCCACGCTCTCGTATATTTGCCTCAGTCTGTACTTGATGACTTCAAAAGAACCACAATACGGGACAGCGAGCCGCTGGGTAATGTTGGTGGTAGATAGCTGTGTGTGCACCCGGAGGTCCTCAGGAGCCATAATCTGGTACGTGAAGCCCTTCTTCACAAGCAAGCCACTGACCGTATCTCCCACTTCTGGCACCTTTTCTGCCAATCTGCCAATTGCCTTGGCCATCTTGTCAGAGCTGAAATACAGCTGCACTGGTTGGCAGTTCTTGGGAGACACAATCTGTGTGTCTGTTCCCTCGAACTGAGTGATCAGCTTCTGTCTGAGCCTCCCCATCTCATTTGCTTCCCCGTGTACAAGGATAATGTTGGCTGGTCGAAGCTCGCCCAGGAAGCCGCTCGTCTGTGGGAAATCCGCGTGAGCTGAAAAGGAGATGTAGAAGATCTGCATATTGAGAGGAGCAGTGAGCCCATTTGCTAGCTGCACTTTTCTCGGCTCAGTGATGATCTCCTTTGCGAGGGAGCCAGCAACAGCATAACCTGGAATAACACATGTGTTCTTCTTATCTGTGCACCACTTGTCAAAGAGCTGCCTGGAGAGGCCACTTTGGAGGCTACCTGGACTTGCCATCACCACTGACGGACCCACGTCATGGAAGTTGTCTATGCTATTCAAAGGGTCAATATGCTTGAAATGGAAGGGATTGGACCGTGCAAACTGGCTCCGGATCCTGTCATTCATCGAATTTATGTATGTCTGGTAGACAGCCATGCACTTCTTCGCAAGAGGGGAGGCGTAATAGATTGGAATCTTATGGAGCTCTGTGTGGTTGGACCAATACTCATCTAGGATAAGCAGCAGCTCCTGTGCTCTACCAAGAGCAAATGCCGGGATAAGAACACGGCCCCCTTGAGAAACAGTGTTGTGGATGGCATCAGTGAAGCGCTTCTCTCTGACATGGCGGGGTTGGTGTCGCTGCACACCGTAAGTTGACTCGATAATGCAAATATCAGGGGAGAACTGGGGGATCTCAGCAGCTTTCAGGTGCCTGTCTTCTTCACGGGAGTAGTCACCAGTGTAAAGAATGCAAACGCCAGCAATATACACCATGAACATGGCAGCTCCAAGTACATGTCCAGCAGTATAGCACCAGAAGCGTATGCCATTAACTTCCATCGTCTGGTGGAAGTCTATGACCTGCATGATAAGTACTTATATGTTAGGAGTGTGCATCCTCCTGTGATAAATTAACATATCTTAATCCTCACAAGCAGAATTCTGTATTAGCAGTAAATTAGAAGGGAAAAAAACATGTCCAGTGATATTTAAATGTTTGACTATGCAGAATCAATGATTAAAAAAGAAAGGCTGCTAGCCTATGCTCTAGGCAATATATAAGCGTCTAACCTTAAACACTGCTTGTTTGAAAAAAAAAACTTAAACACTGCTAGGAATGCGCCTAGGTGTGTGCTTTGGCAAGATATGCACTGAGCAGAGGCAAAACTAGGGATTTACACGTAACGCCTTTTGGAACCGTGTTCAGAAGTGTACCAACAGATAGGGATTGCAAAGGCGGCAAGCAGGAGCTAGCGTGATGGGGGAAACTGAATCTAAGTTCATTTAAAATATATAGCACCAGAAGCGTATGCCATTAACTTCCAATGTCTGGTGAAAGTCTATGCCAAATCTAAGACTGTGTGCATCCTCCTGTGGTAAACTAACATTTTTTAATCCTCATAAGCAGGATCATGATATTTGGAAAGAAATGGCCATATAACATGGGGTTCTTAAATTTAAGAGTAAATAGCACTGGCGGTCTAAGAACTTGCACCGCGGGTGCACTTAAGTCACACTACTTGAAAACCGGAAAAACCCGTCGCAGAACTTGCGTTGCGGGTGCAATCAAGTCACAAGCACCAGCTGAACCGCGCCGTCGCCCGGTTTTTTCTGTTTCTCAGTCACGCGCGGCGCACGTGAGGCCTCTGGACTGCAACGTTTTTTTGCACAAAGACCCCTGGATCCAGGGCAAAAGGCGCATAGCCCCCTATCCTCTGTTCTCTGCCTGTTCGTGTTCTTCGCCGATGGGAGAGGAGACAGGCGGCGCCGCTGGCGCGGCGAGCTGGTCGGCGGCAAGTCAGTCGTCGGCGACGACGGTGGATCCGGCGATGGAGTTGCCACTCCTGAGGACCGAAGCGCATGGGAGGCCGATCTACGGTAAGTTTTTCCCCAATTTAGTTAGGGTTTTCTCCCTTCGGCAATAGATGATGATCGCTGGAGCATCGTAGTAGTTTTATGACTTGAATGAGCAGTAGTAGTTAGGGTGTGTTGGTATTCATCTACGATTTGTATCACATAATATTTTTGGGGATGGCAGCTAGGGTTAGTAGTGTCTGTTTTGAATGTATTTATTGAATGCATTGTCCATTGTTGAATGTAGGTTATGAATCAGTGAAATTCAGTGTTGAGGTGCATCATGGTGGGTTTTTTGTGGGGAAGGGATTGAATCTGACATATTTGGATGAGAAGATATGTTGGTTTGACAATCTGGACAGAAGAACTTTTCGCAATGACTGCATCTACTACATGCTAGCACAATTGAATTATCCTGATCATGAGAAAATTATGTATTGGTGCCCACCTGGAAAAACACTTGCAGATATGGTGGAAATCATCCTGGAAGCTGACTGTCAGAAGATGGCCAAAGCCTCTGTTCACTCAAAGGTACTGGTTTTGTTTGTCAGACATATCAGAAAACGTGAGATGCAGGAGGAAGATGACATTGTGTTCAAAGGTTGCCCTGTTCTACCCAAAGTTATATTTAGTCCACTTAGAAAGGACAAGAAGATGAAAACAGAGAAACTGTCAGAGGAGGCAGACAATTCAGAGCAACAAGAAGATGCAGCTGGTACAGAGGAGGCTGAAAATTCAGATATATCAGAAAATTCAGAAGTTTCAGAAGAAGAGTATGAATGTGATTCAGACATAGATCCTACTTGGTATGACAGTGATTATGGAATGGAGGAGGATGATGAGGAGTATGACAAGAATGTAGATGCTGTTGTGCATGATGCTTTGATTGAGAAAGGCAAAAGTATTGGTGCTGAGTACAGGCATGTTCCTGGGACAGATGATGTGTATGAAGATGACATGGAAAACCCTCAATTCAAGCTGGGCATGGTTTTTGATTCTGTGGAGCTCCTTAGGAAAGTAGTAGCACAGTATGCAGTGAAGAACAGGGTGCAAATTAGGAAGAAAAGAAATAATAAACAAAGATTTGAGGCAGTGTGTGAAGAGGGTTGCCCTTGGAAACTAGTGGCTGTTAATGACAATAGGACACAGTCTTTTCTTGTGAAGACTTTAATTGCAGAGCACACTTGTGAGAAGGTCTGGGATGTCAAAGAACTAACAGCCCCCTTTCTTGCTAGCAAATATGTGGAGAAGTTCAGAGATAATGAGAAGATTTCTCTAGCTACATTTTCAAGGAAAGTTAGGAAGAAATATAACATGGAAGTTAGCAGACACAAGCTAGGTAGAGCTAGGAAAGCAGCATTGGAAGTGGTGCATGGGGATGAGGTGAAGCAGTACTCTTTGCTTTGGAGATATGCAGAGGAAGTGAGACATAGCAATCCAGGTTCATCCTTCTATCTAAACCTGGAGAATGGGCTGTTTAGTACTTGTTATTTTAGTCTGGCAGCTTGCAAAGTAGGGTGGCTGAAGGGATGTAGGCCAATCATATGTATTGATGGCACATTCATGAAGACAAAGTATGGTGGCCAATTACTCACAGCAGTAGGTATAGATGGAAATGATTCAATATATCCAATTGCAATGGCAGTGGTGGAGACAGAATGCTATGGATCTTGGGCATGGTTCCTTGCTACACTGAAGCAGGATCTTAACATAATGAACACTGGCACATTCAGTATTATGAGTGATAAACAGAAGGTATAATAAGTTAAGTTACTGTTCATAGGTTCACTTACTGTTTACATTCATTTTTGGTTTTGCTTCTTACTTGCACTAGTGTAATAATTCTGTTGTTTTCTCACATAGGGGCTCATAAAAGCTATGAATGAACAGTTCCCTGACTCAGAGCATAGGTTTTGTGTGAGACACTTGTACCAAAACTTGCACTCAGCACACAAAGGTGAGACAATCAGACAACAACTATGGACTTGTGCCAAATCAACCACTCCAACCTTGTTTGAAATGAATATGGAGAAGATGAAGGAAGATAATCCAGAAGCTTATGCTTGCTTGGAAGATAAGCCTCCAAATCAATGGTCAAGGGCCTTTTTTGATGATTTTTCCAAGTGTGACATTTTGTTGAATAACACTTGTGAAGTTTTCAACAGGTAATTCCACTTAATCCTGTATATGAATTTTGTCTGAAAATGAACAGTAATTGAATTTTGTCTGAAAATGAACAGTAACTGAATTTTGTCTGAAAATGTGGTGTTGTAGGTACATTTTAGAAGCTAGAGAACTACCTGTGTTGACCATGCTTGAGAGAATTAAATCACAGATAATGCATAGGCATATGTCAAAGAAAAAGGAGGCTACTGAGAAATGGACAGGCAACATAACTCCAAGAATTAGAGACAAATTAAGAAAAAATGTAGAGTTGTCAGCCAATTGTCACCCTGAAGCGTCAGGGATGGGTGTCTTTGGTGTCCTATCAAATGGCAAGACATACATAGTGGAGTTGAATATGTATGCATGCACCTGCAGAAGGTGGCAACTCACTGGAATTCCTTGCAGCCATGCTTGTGCCTGTTGTAGACATGAAAGGATTAAACCTGAAACCATGCTGTCTTCTTGCTACTCTGTGCAAACATGCTTGTCAGCTTATGGAGTTCAAGTATATCCTACAAGGGACAAAGATGAGTGGCCACATGTAGATGCACTACCTATATTGCCACCACTATATGAGAAAAGAGCTGGAAGGAGAAGAAAGAACAGAAGGCAGCAACCAGAGGAGACAGAAGATGGCACTAAACTCAGTAGACATGGGGCTATTATGCACTGTGGCTATTGCAAAGGAGCTGGTCATAACAGAAGTGGTTGCTCAAAGTTGAAAGCTGTTGTACTAAGAGAAGAGGAAGACCAACATGAGCAGACTGGGGACTTTGGAAGTGATCCACATGAGCATGGCAGCTATGTTTTTAAGGCGGTAAGGCGAGGCGAGGCGCTGGGGGGGGGGGCGCCTCACTGCCTAAGCGGTAAGGCATAAGGCGAGGCGACGCCTTAGACACATACATATATAATAGATGGCAGCCAATTAGGAGATTTAACTACTAGCATTGACATCATAAATTGTACATACATATATAACAGATGGCAGCCATTTAGGAAATTTAACAACTAACAGTAACATAATTAGTTGTTGCCAAATCATAGGCCTCAAATCATCTTCTGTATATGACAGAACGGCGCCTTTGAACTTCAGCTTCATCCTTCTCATCAATATATCGCTCCATAGCTTTAAACTTTCTAGTGTTTAAGGATTTGCGCATCTCTATCCTAATCTCCATAGATGCCTCGGGACACATATCTGCATCACTGCAACCCCCAGAAAGGTGCTGCTTCAGCCTTCTCACTCCAGCATGGACTATCTTGCCACACAATGTACACTGGAGTAAATCTTTCCTCTCTAAATCTGGCCAGAACCCATACTTCCAAACTGGATCATCTGATGTAGCTCTTCTCCTAGGATCCATCAGAGCAGGGCCACCTCGCTGCTGCAGCAACACTAAGAAAAGACCCAATCAACCGTCAAAGAGAGAAGAGCCAAATCACTAGAGCAAGCAGACAAGCATGGGGAAGGAGAGAAGCGATGGTGGGGTTGCTGCCTTGTGGATGGAGAAGCAGATTTGGGAGCAAACAGATGCAGAGGAGGAGCAGGCAAGCAGCTAAGCACATCTACAGATCTACCTACAATGCAGGAAGAAACAAAGTACTAGGAGGGGTAGAAGAAAATTCAGAGGAGGCCAGGATAGAAGTGAGATGAGAACGGGAGCCACACCTTGCTGTTGCGCCAGAGTTGGAGGGAGAGCTGAGCCCGGCGAGGAGGGGCACAGATCGGAGCTGTAGAGGAAGGAGCCGCTGCCAAAGGTCAGAGAGGAGAGAAGGAAACCCTATCGGGTGGATTGGACGATTGCTTCGATCCTCTCTGTCCCGCCCTTCGCCTTATACCTGTTCGCACTCGCGCGCGAGCCCAATATTTCCAGCGAAAGCCCGCGAAAGCTTCCCGCGTGGGCCACTCTTTCCCGCCTGGAAGCAGCCCATGGCGTCCGATCTGGCCCAAGGCGCCGCCCTACGCGCCTAGGCGGACGATTCAGACGCCCTAGGATCTAAAGCGGACGCTTTACGACAATGTGTAAGGCAGGTTCGACGCCTTGCCATCGGAGGGCGCCCCGACGCTATGGCGTCGCCTAAGCGACGCTTCACAGACGCCTTAAAAACAGAGCATGGCAGAACAGATAATGTTGAAAGTGATCAACCTGATCATGGCAGAACAGAAAATGTTGCAACTGAGCAGCCAGAATCACATAGTAGGAAGGGAAGTAAGAGAAAGCCCACTGACAAAATGAGGGAGCAAATAGAGCAAATGAGGGAGCAAGCTAAGAAAAAGAAGTCAAAGATGGTTATTGATGAAAATGGGGATGTTGACTTCCCTATAATTCTAACTGTAAGTTTACATTAGTAATTACTAAAACAAAAAAAACATAACAATAACTGACATGTTCTTGTATGATGTGCAGCACATTCAGAACAGAACTTTGAGGCCAGATCTTGACCCAACACAGGTTGAAGAGAGCATGGTACATATTTTATCACATGAGGTACTTGTGCCACTATTTCACAATGTTCTATTCCTTAAAATTGCATTTTCATGAAAAATTGACATGACACCATTGTTTCTTTGTATAGGGAACAACACAAGGAATTCCTGTTACTAGGATACACCAAATTCCTGAGGAAAGTGCATTTGTAGTTGAGCACAGGGCCAACATAGCAGCTAGAGGAAGAGGAGTTAGAGGAGCTGCTGCTTCTGCACAAGCACCAGGCAGAGGAAGAGGAGCAGGAAGAGGTGCTGGTTCTGCACAAGCACAAGACAGAGGAAGAGGAGCTGGAAGAGCTAGTGCTTCTGCACAAGCACCAGGCAGAGGAAGAGGAACAAGAGGGAGAAGAGGAACAAAAAACAAGAAAACAAAAACAAAGGGACTGAAGTGGCTGCTACTTGGAGAAGGGTCTAGCACAACCACACATGTTCCAGCAGATGAAGAATGAGTTGGAGAAGTGCTTGCTACAATGCATTTGTTTTGGTATTTTGTAACTCAAGTACTACTACTATGTACTGAACTAGTTGGTGTGGTCTTTTGCATGCTACCAGTCTGTGTAAACTTGTTCATGTAAGACAGCAAGCATATGTGAGAGTAGACTGGTTCAACTTGACAGCAAGCATAAACAAATTGCAGAACATTGTTTTACACACAACACAATAGCTAACATTACAACATTATAACACTGATGTTCAGAAAACAGACTGGTTCATCATCCAAACATTACAAACTGGTTCTGACAATAACCAAACTGATAGAAACTGACAGAAACAGACATAACAGGGTACAAGCAAAGCTAGTTCAAATTACAATGACCAAACTGACAACACATATTAAGCTTGGCCATATTGACCAGGGCCAGTGCCATCTATCTTGCCGCGCCATGTGCTGAAAGTATGCTTGCGGGTAAGGTCTTCACCTTCATCAGGGAGAAATTGTTCAGCCAAGCCTTCAGTTAGCAATGGGCCACGGTCGGCGACCTCTTTCACATGCACAATCACTGGAAAATCTACGGTTGCACGCTCTGTGGGAGAATTTGGAGCCGGTGGTGAATGTCCATTCTCGTCGTCGGAGTCTGGCTTCCATGGCCCCGTAGGAGGTGCAGGAACAGACACGGTGAGCAACTTTGGCACACCAGAAGGGTTGCGCATCCACGCGGTGACTGGCAACACCCACTTGTCGGTGGCCGGGAGCATGTCAATGAGCTCGCCGTCGACACCGGCGAGAACCAGGTTGACAGTGTGTGCATCCCAAGCCTCCTCCGGCAGCCCCTCCAAACTTAGCAACGTCTTGTACTCGAGCTTTCCCGGCTTGCCACGCGAGAAGCTTGACCACCGCTGGAAAGAAATCCAGCTGCCACAACAACGAAGCTGCTCCGACGCGTGCACCACACGAGTGCAATCATCTGTCGAGTCGAAGCGAATGAAAAAATGGAATGGTGGGCAAGTGACCTCCACCTTAGTTGTCGTCCGTCGGACAGCACAGTGAGACTCCATCGCCGTCGCTAGTGCCTCCGGCGTCACCACGCTCCGCGGCTGTCCAATGATGGTGGCATACAGGACACGGCCATAGAAATCTCGCTCTATTGCTGCCATGCCAGCAGTGCGAGCGATGACAACCCGCCCGCGCTCCGGCCGCATCTTCGGCTCGCCACGCTGCCACACCTCTTGAGGAAACATACGCGAATCCCGGATGCGAGGCCATGCCACGGCGGTCGCCGAAGACCTGCCATCGCCGACGCCGGCGGCGGCGCGGCTCGCCAGCGCCACGCTCTCCTCGCTGCCGCCCGCGCCTGCCATACTGCCCGCCACGATGATGACGGCACCACGGCTACTTCCGGCCACGGAGGAGGAACAACTGCTGCCAGAAGGAACGCCGCCACCGCTCGAGCTCCCGCTGCCGCCGCCCATCTGTCCGCGTCGCCGGAAGGTGTGAGAGGGGACGAGAGCTAGGGATTTCGTTTCGATTTGGGAAATAGGGTTCATGCGGTTTTAGATCTGGCAACTTTGCAATACGGCCCTCACACGATATTGGGAAGGCCTTTTGTGCAAAAGAACAGAAAAAACCGGGCGACGGCGCGGTTCAGCTGGTGCTTGTGACTTGATTGCACCCGCAACACAAGTTCTGCGACGGGTTTTTCCGGTTTTCAAGTAGTGTGACTTAAGTGCACCCGCGGTGCAAGTTCTTAGACCGCCAGTGCTATTTACTCTAAATTTAACCAATGGTCCATTGACATATAAATTTGTTGACTATGCAGAAGAATCAATGATAAGAAAAACTTGAGCCAGCATGTCTAGGTGCTAGGCGATAGCATAACGCCTAGCCTCAAGTGTGTGCTGCTAGGCATGTGCTTAGGTACCTCAATTTTTTCCATGGACTTGAGGATGTCGTGCTCGTCGTACAGCATGTCCTCGGCGGAGACCTTGCTGAGCTTGACGTAATCGGAGAGCAGCAGCCTGTAGATGGCCTTGGTGGCGTGGGTCATGAACACTCGGCCCTTGAACGCGGTCTGCAAAGCAGAGAAAATTCAGACATGAAACAATGAAACATGTGCGTCGCCTCCCGCACTTGCAATCTGAATCAACAACCGAGCAGACGCCAGTTACTTTCTCCAGGAAGTATGGCAGCGCAGCCGCGTGGTCCAGGTGAAAGCTGCAATACAGAGAGATTCAAGGCAGAATGAGCAGGATGGAGAAGGAAGGACGGGCGGGGATCAAGAGAGGGAGGGCGAGATTTGTTGGTTGGTTACTTACTGCGTGATGAGGAGGACGTCGACGGCGGCGGGGTCGATCTCGTCGAAGAAGGGCAGCGACGCCATGCCGGGGTACGCCGGGTGGATGCCGCAGTCGAACTGGAGAGCACGGAGTGGGTCAGATTCCCCGGACAAGCGGGAGCAGAGGAGCGGAGAAGGGGAAGCTAGGGTTTCGGGGATGCTTACTAGGACTGTGCGCCCCTTGAAGCTCAGGTGGACGCAGGAGCGGCCCACCTCGCTGCCGGCGCCGAGCGGTGTGACCAGCATCTCGTCGCCCTCCCGCCCGCCCCACGCCGCCGGCGCCGGCGCCGGCGCCAGGGATGTCATCGGGGGTCGTCGGGGAAATGTGAGAGAGGAGAGCCGCCGTCTTCCAGGAAGATGCGCTTGTCCTGTGACCCGGCCGTGGGCTGGATATCGGCTGCCGTTGCCTCACAGCCCGGGCCCGTTCCTCCAGCGATTTAGGCGCTCAGATGGGCAGGCCCACGAGCGCGCTTGCTCGCTCGGGAAAAAAACAAGTCGCTCCATCGGCCGTTCGCTGGCAGCCCGGTTTTTTTCTGTTCCGTTTTTTTTTGCTGTTAATCCGGCAGGAAAAAACGGCCGGTTTTTTCATTTCTTATGAAATAAAAATGCAAAATCAAAAATGGTTTACAGACTTAAAGAAATACGTTCATCCATTTAAAAAAAATCTCTAAAGAAAGGTTCATCGATTTTTTGGAAAATGTTCATCGATTTTGAAAAAAAGTTCATCGACTTTCAAAAAAAAATCATCGAGTTTGGAAAAAAGTTCATTGAGTTTGGAAAAAGTTCATCCCATTTGGAAAAAAGTTCATAAACTTGAAAAATCTGGAATACAAAAGAAAGAAAATATGTATAAAAAAGAATATAAAGAGAAAAAATCACGCATTTAGTAAAACGAAAAAAAGGAAAAGAAACGATAAAAAAGAAAAAGAAAACCTGAATAAAACCGTACCGGAAATGTCCAGGGAACTGGGAAAAACCAGGCTTTGCAAGCTTCTGGGAGCTTCCCAAAATCGGTGGCCTCCCACGACTTAAGAAACAATAAATGAATGAAAACTACTCAGCAATCACTGGTTGATCGATGGCGTTGTGGTTGCAGTCGATTGCTCTAGAGGAATACATCGCTAGTTCAATCTCCCGCGGCCGCACCTTTTCCTGAGCTTCAAACAGGAAAAAAGGAAGATACATGGCCGGCCTAGCTATCGCGGATGCAGGCGCCGGTTTGCACCGTAACGTAGTAGCTCTTGGTGGTCCCCTCAAAAAAAAAGGTCTTGGCCATCCGTCCATCGAATCAGGACTTGGGTCACCGCCATCCCGCTGCAATGATGAGTTCGGGCGTCGAGTGCCTCACCCGGTTCAGGTCTTTACGCTACTTCTGTGGGGAGTTCATCCACAACTTGCTCGGTTCGAGGAAGGGCGCGACCAACTTGCGAGACGTGGAACACCGGGTGGATTGTGCTCGTCGCCGGCACCAACAGCCTGTTACACGATGATGACCTGGAACTATTTTCATAAATTTGTGAGCTTTTTTGAATCGGCAAACATTTCTTGAAATTCATGACCGCTCATTAGAATTCGTGAACATTATTTATTTGAGTGAGAATTTCAAAAAAGGAACATTTTTAAATACATGAATGTTTTATAAGTTTCTGAATATTTTTAAAAAACAGGAACTTTTAAAAATAGAAAATGAACAGGATAAAGCAAAAACGGGGTGCCTGTCCGTGCATGGGCCGGCCCAAAAGGGCGCGTGGTTGTGTGTTTCATGGCTTTTCATCGCCTTGGTCCATAATATGAGCTCCTAGGGAGGTCCTAATCAGCGCGTTATGCGCCCGCTACCGTAGTGGCGCTCACGCGCGAGCTCCGTTGGCCAGCCCAGCAAGATAGTTGTGCTCATTCCTCGTCGACTGCTCGATCGATGGATTTCATATTTGACCGATTGACAGCTTACCACTGAACAGTTGACTGATTGATGGATCACAAAAAAATCGAAAAACTTCTTTTAAATGAAAAAAACAATATTGTTTTTCCAAAAATATCGACAAAACTTCTTCGATTTTTTTTAAAAAGGTTCATGGGTTTTTAAAAAGTTCAGAAAAATTAAAAAATTCAATAATTTTAAATATAAGTTCATCGATATTCAGAAAAAATTATCGATTTTGAAAATAAGTTTATACTCTCTTAAAAAGTTCACAAAATTTTAAAAAGTTCATAGATTTGAAAAAGGTTTGATTATTTTGGAAAATGTTTATCGATTTTTAAAACATGTTCATGGATTTGCCAAAAATTATCATAGGTTTAAAAAATAATCAATTCTTCTAAAAATTATTAAACCTTGCATCATCTTCTGTTTTGGAGCTCTATCTATCTTCTTACAATCTATCAAGTTTACATAATCTTATTTCATTTGTTATATATATACTTTTCAAGCTAGCCAGTTTTTTCACATGTTTGTGTTGTAAGTGTGCTTGCATGGCGAAGTAGACTGGGGCCATGAAGTGAATTACTGTACATAAACCATATGTCTAATAATTGTTACATTCGCTTGACAAGCATTTCTATAATTTGCAAGATTGAAACAACATAGAGCTATCATTTTGCAAAAATGGTTTGCATGAACCCACAAGCATCCCACTTCAGTGGTAAATATAAATTTACTCACAAAAAGTTAGTATTGTGGAAGTAGTGAAATGCTTTTCTCCAAAGAATTAATGTACCTGAGCTGATCAACTTGATGATGGGATTATAGTGACTTGAATAGTTGGATACCAGGAATTCTACCAAATTCAGCCTGCACGTTTTGAATGTTAGAAATGTGAAGCAAAATGCTGGAAGCTGAAACAAATATATCTATACATTAAATATACAAACCAACACAAAATCTGAAAAAGATAAAAAAAGAAACGAAAAGCCTTAGCAATCTGTTGAATGTGAAGCAAAATCTAGTGGAGGTAAAAAAAATGACTATTGGAAATTATGCATACGCATACACAACGGAATGATAGGAAATTTACCGAAAATAAGGGAAAGGAAATAAATGCCCAAAACAGGAGGAAAAATGTCCAAGCCTAGGTTCAAATGTTAGAAACGTGAAGCAAAATATGCTGGAAGTTAGAACAAATATATCTATATCTATATATGTAAAATGTAGAAACCAACACAAAATTTGAAAAAGAAAAAGAAAAAGAAAATGTCTGAGCCCAGGTTCGAACTGGGGACCTTTAGTGTGTGAGACTAACGTGATAACCAACTACACCACCCAGACTTTTTTGGCTGAAGCCTCTACCAAATTTTATATTACCGTTGTTTAATTTACTGTTCTTCTGTAGAAGGCCGCAGCGCGAATTTTGGTTTCGCTCTTTGGCGACGGAATATGCCGTAGCATATTGTGCCCTGGTTCTCCTTGCACCTCTTTTCTTCTGCCTATAACATAATCCAAACGGTTCACCAAACAGCAGTAGTAAATTTCTTCGCGCAGAGCCAACGGTCCTCATGTGAAATCACAGAGCAAGCGAACAGCCTAGGAAGCAAACCGTGCATCCGGCGAGATTATTCCGAGAAACCAAGAGCGAAACTGCCCAGCCGATTTAAGAAGAACCCTCGCTCCTGCAGTGGAGCTACAATCTGCTCGGCTAAGTCAGGTCGGGGTCATCTTCTAACAAGAGCGTGTGGTTTTTGTCTAAGCACCAGTTGCTTATAACAAAGGACAAATGCTTAACTATGCATCCTACTACGAAGATGCACCTCTTTTTCCTAAAAAATGAAGATGCACCTCTTTTTCACGAATACGCTTGAGGGTGTATCATTGCATTGATAGGGAAGAAGAAGAAGAAGAAAAAATACAGGTCGTCTACACGTCTAAACGTACATAGACTGTCGTTCAGGGGAAAGCAACACAAGCAGGGGAGTGAGGATGCTCAGCCTCAAACTAACACACAAGATTTAGGTCGCAATGGGAGAGATCATCCGAGGAGGGCCGCATGTTGTCGAAGGCGGTGGCGTTGCGATGGTTCCAAACGGACCAGGCGACGAGAGTGGTGAGGGAATTGATGCCCTTCCATAGACCAGCCGAGGCGGGCTCAACGATGGCGATCCACTAGGCGAAGAAAGAAGCTCGCCGTGGGTGGATTGGCAAACGGCACTAGAATGAAGATGCACCTAGTAGTGCTAAAGAATCGATTCAATTTATCAAGCAAGCACATTCATAAGCAGCTTGCACTGCACGGCCTTGTCGTCCTTACAAACAAGTCGGTGTGCATGCGGCGATCAAACGTGGTTGGCCACCTTCATTGTTGATGAAGAAGAAGATCATATACAAGTGTACCCTACCTTGGGCATCTGCATGCTTGGAGGAAACACACATGGGCATGGCAACCATGGTGCACACCTCCCACAAGACGTGAGAATCCCTATATATCTATCTACACTCATCAGCGACAGATAGAAAAAAAACAAATAGGGTCCCATTCCGTGGAATTCGAATCAAACCGAACCAAACCAAACCAAATCAAATCGAATCCAGCCTCCATGAAAATTCCCCACGGATCGCGCGTGCGTGCATTCACTCCCGCAATAAACAAGAGGCCGCGTAATCCACGGGTCGTCAATCGCACGACGCCGAAGCGCGACGGCACGGCATCGGCACGGGACGACATTTTCAAACCGGCTCGCTGCCCTTTTTCCCTTGGGCGTCCACGGCTGGCCGGTTGGTGCACCTAGCGGGCGCACGCACGGGCCCCACCCCGAAATGACCCTCTTGCCCCCGGCGCGCTTATCCGCTCGGCCCGCCCCCCGCCACGAGCCGCGCCGGCTCCGCCCGTGATTCCACGCGCCATCCGAGGGCAGGAGGGTCATTAGCCGCGCGTCGCCCCCGGCTCGCACTGCCGCGTCGCGATATCTTCTCCTCTCCCTTTTTTCCCCCTCCTTTTCTTCCCTCCTCACCCGGCCCAGCTCGCGTCGCCCCTCGTTTCGTTCCCCCACCTCCCTCCCCAAGTTTATCGCTCCTCCTCCCCTTCCTTCCCTCCCAAGCCTCGCCCGCCAGCGATCCCCACACGGGAGGCTCCCTCCGCCGCGGCTCCCCCCGCAAATGCTGCCGCCGATCATGGTGAATTCCTCTCCCCTCCTCCCTACCTCTCCGTATCCTCGGCGTGCTCTTCCGTGATTTAGGAGTCCCGCCGCGTGTCGTTCTTCCTCCGCCCCGAATCGTCTGAGGCGAATTGAATTTCTAGCGGGCGGGTGCGGGGATTGCGGGATTTTTTTTCAGGGGTTTCCGCTGCGATTCCTCTCGCCCGAGGCGGGCCAGTGTGGGTTGCGTTTCGGTTTGATTATTAATTAACATCTCTGGCCGGCGCTCTTCAGATCGGTTTTGAGGCGGATTGGGGGATTTTTGTTTTGTTTTGTTTTTCCTTCCGTTTGCAATCCTCGAGGTGGCGTGCGGAATGGGAGAATGTGGCGTCCGCGCCACAGCTTTTCGGTTGTGATCCCGCGGCGTTCAATCGCTCTGATCCATGGGTTTGTTACAGTTTGCCTCGTTTGGCTCCGTCCGCCTCGCCCTTCGGTTTGGGGATTTCGCTGCGATTCAACTGATTCCGCCGCAAATTATGGAGAGGGTAATATCTCTCTGCGTCTGTATCATCCTTCTGCGGCTCTGCCTGTTTTAAATGTGTTGGTTGGTACCTAATTCGCAGCCTTCTCCTCGAATCTTCCAGAGTAGATCTCTGGCCCCGCTGCGCCAGAATGACTGTTCATGGCGCGTGGATTTGTAGTACCCTTCGCGCGGAAGTCATCTCCGCCATTATTTTGTTGATTTTGTTTTGATTGAGTGCCTAGTTTGATTTGTTTTTCGAGGATCCGTTTCACTTTTGTCCGATAGTGTGGCCACTGTTCCATCCTTTATTTTGCTGCGTCCATCACGTGTTTCTTTGTTACTACTACTACTTCAGTTGGTTGGGAAATGGTTAGTCGCTTCTGTCAAGTCTGTTGGTGATTGATGATATATCTAACAGAGCAGAGAAAATCTGTTTGCCTCCAAAAAAGGCTAAACTGCCGCCATTAGAACGTAACTTTATTTGTGTGCTCGATTTACTTTACTTTCTTGGCTGCATCTGTTCATAAGGGGATGCAATTTTGTCTACGGTCTTGGCAGTCAGATACTGAGGCAAAATCTCTTTTACCTCTCGCAGATTTTTCGATGAACGTGCTGGGGGGATCTGAAGATGGCTTCAGCGTGTCCACGCCGATGCATTGGATGATGCGTTGCTGAGTTTTACTGAAGCCGCAACAAGCATGTCAGTTGTGCAAATAATGATGCATAACCATTCATGCTCTGACACCCCCGTCTGGACCTTTCTTCTTCTTATGCAACCCTGTACTAGCGAACCTACTACCGTCATGAGCTTCAAAGGTGGTGCGGGTTCCACAGTGCTCGGTTTTGTTACTGTTCAGTGATTCCTGCTGAAGCCTCTGTCAGTGAAGTTAACGACCATGGAAAGGTGAGCTGCAATTAATTGTCCATTATAAATTTTGCGCCGCATGAACAGTTCTTGACGAGGCTTCTGAATTTTTGCAGGTATAAAGTAATAAGGGAGATTGGTGATGGGACTTGTGGAAACGTTTTTAGGGCTTACAATATAGAAACAAATGAAATTGTAAGTGCATCCTTGTCAAGGGACTCTGCTCTCTTGTAAATTCTATATTAGCCTCATTTTTCTTCTCTTTATCTATCCTGTGACTTTTATGCTTGTAACCATCAGAGATTAGCAATTTTAATTTATTTTTTAACTACATTCAGGTTGCTGTTAAAAAGATGAAGAGAAAGTTTTACCACTGGGAAGAGTGCATCAGTCTGCGAGAAGTAAAGGTAATATTCCTCAGTAATGGGTATATCATCGTATCTGATCGAACAACACTGTTTTGCTTTTTGTGTTAATGGAGAACCATCCTTGCGCAGGCCCTCCAGAAACTAAATCACCCTAACATAGTGCAATTGAAGGAGGTGACGATGGAAAATCACGAGTTGTTCTTCATTTTTGAACACATGGTATTATGTTATTCTTGGCATCGGTTTTACTGTTTAACTTATGGAAGCAAAACATTGATAGCAATTCCTACCTGCGGTCTGTTATCTTCTTTTTGATGTTTGTACCAAGTGTTATGACTACCTACATGTATCTCAGGGATAATCACTAGTCTTGTAGTGTGTATGCTTGTTGGCATGGCCATTAGATTAGATAAGAATGTTATTCACTGGTTGGATCATTAACGTTACACTGTATTTACTTGGGTTCACATTTCTTAATTTGTCTGTGAGAAATTCATCTTACGTCGGCTGGAGCCTTTTGAGTTTTTAAACTTCCTTTCCTCTCTTGAACATCTTTTGCTACTCAAATGTAACTGATTTCTCCCTTCCAGGACTGTAATTTATACGATGTTATAAGAGAAAGGAGTGCTCCTTTCTCTGAAGAAGAGATACGGAAGTTTATGCTCCAAATACTGCAAGGCCTTGTGTACATGCATAATAATGGATATTTTCATCGTGACCTGAAACCTGGTAATTTGGTGGACTAAATTCTGTTTGGATGATGCTGCCTCTATACCATTAAAATGACTAATCTAAGGGGAATTCTGTTCTTTCAGAAAATCTTCTGGTGACAAACGGTATTGTTAAAATTGCTGACTTTGGGTTGGCAAGAGAAGTATGCTCCAGTCCTCCTTACACAGATTATGTCTCTACCAGATGGTGAGTTTCTGTATGGAAAGGCCATGTTACTCTATTGGGTATGTGCCTAAACCTCACTTGTTATTTTCAAGGTACCGGGCTCCAGAGGTGCTGCTACAAGCTTCAGCTTACACACCTTCTATAGGTGGTGATTCTGTCATTGGTTTAAGTTTATGCAAAAAAAAAGGATTCCGTTTGTATTGTAAATTATTTTCATTTAATTTTTGCTTACTCCTTATATTTTTTTATTTGATCTTGTTTTCTAATTGTCTAACACATAGTAAATTCCATCTAACACGAGAAATGAATGACACCTTTTCATATTTCTGCATGTGAAATCATTTGTTCGTTTAATCTTGTTGTGTCATTATAGCTTCCCCTTATGAGCCTTTATGCCTGAATGATATTGTCATTAATAAGTAAATGTTCTCTTTCACAGACATGTGGGCCATTGGTGCAATTCTGGCTGAGCTTTTTACACTGTCTCCACTTTTCCCTGGTGAAACGTATGTATTGATCTCTACTTTTCATAGCATAAGTCTAGACCAGATTACTTGTATCTCTTTATATTACACTGACCTCTATCGCTCTACCTTTCTAATATTTTATTTTATCATAGTGAGACAGATCAGGTATACAAGATATGCGCTGTGCTTGGGACCCCAGATCACTCCCTCTGGCCAGAGGGAATGAACCTGCCTCGTTCAAGTAGCTTCCAGTTTTTTCAGGTGAAAATGAGTTCTGTCTACATTCATTGGATGAAATGCTTTTGTGGCACTAATACTTATCATCTGTTCCAAAGATTCCACCAAGAAATCTGTGGGAGCTTATTCCTAATGCTTCCCTGGAAGCTTTAGACTTGATCAAGGTACGGCAAAGAACCACTGTTTTTTTTCTGGTCTTGAAGCAAAGTTGTCCTTTGCGCGTGTAAAATTGTAGATGCCCCAGTTGATGTCCGTTTATTCTACTTACACCTGGCGTATACATATCAGCACTAAGACTTCTGTCATGATGTTTCTCTGTAATCTATATTGCATTGTTACATCGATTGTGATAGCTATGAGTTTGAATTCTGTGAATAATCCAGCTTTTGTCCTTGATGTTATTTATGTGGTAATAATTTTCCTCATTAATCTGCTACTCTTTTCTCGCCATTTTAATAGCAACTTTGCTCTTGGGATCCACGAAGAAGGCCAACTGCTGAGCAAGCACTACAACATCCATTCTTTAATGTAATTATTTCCACATTGAGTTGTCTACGGGTACTTTGCTTTGCTTTTCTCTGTACCTTAGACTTTTGAGTGGTCTAGGTGCGCAAGTGGGTACCAAGACCTCTCCATGATGCTTCCTACTCAAAGAGGAATGAGCCTAGTGAGTTATCTTAATCACAATTTGTTTGCTAGGAAGTTAATACGAAAATCTAATACATTATTTTTTTTCTGATCGAGCTCCCACTTCCTTCTGTAGGAGCAACACCAAGGTTGGAACTGGACCTTTGGTGTTTTGGTAAAGAATCTGATGACCTTGATCTAACTCTCAGCCTAAAGCCAAGCTCTGTATCAGGTGCCAAAATATTTCACTCCTGTTGAATTCCTTGGGTTATTATCTTGTGTGTACCATTGTTTGAAAACAGTAATCGGTCATGAAATTTTGAAGGAATACCTTAACCCGCACTCCTGTAGTGTTGCTCTTGGGTGTTAATAGTTGAAACCGTATTGTATTAGCTGGAAACAAATGTGTTATACTACTAGTCAGAACATGATGATTACTGGCTTCAGAGTTTCTGTACAGCAAAACGCGATAAGATATTATGCTGGACTAACTCATGTTCTGAGAGGGTAGTGAATATGTTCTGTTAATGCCGTGAGATATAAACAAATTGATGTTCAAACAGCTTAAATGCATTCATGCGACAGACTTTTCTTTTCAAAGTAAAAAAAAATACATGTGCTTAATGTGTTGTTTCCTCTCACTTATGTTCTATATTGTTTCCCTTTCTTGTAGATCTTGGTAAGCATGTTCCAGAACATAGAGAAGAGGTGAGAGTTACTCTTTGTGACAAGGGAGTTACATATTCGAGTGAAAATCTAGTGTTCAAGCTAAACTTTTGTTGTCCTAACATGCAGGAAAATCTTTTATACCCAGGTTATGGGAATCCTCCTGTACAGCCAGGTACATGGTTTTCCTCTGTAATTAAATCTTGATTTGGAACTGTTTTCTACTGCATACAAATATGTGCATAGCGTACGACAACCAAGTACATCATCATCTATCGGATATTTGTGAACCACTTCACACAGATAAAAGTGTAAACAATATGAATAGGAATTTCAGATTCAGTAACTAATCTGTTTGATTTCCCATTATAAGAAACTGCCAAAGTCAGATATATACACATAGCTAAACTAATCAAACTTACCTGAAACGTTTAGATGCTTTGTAATCATTGATAATGATAGAATCAATGATGGTTCCGTGTTGCTCAGAGACGTGGGTTGTTTGTTTTTGTGAAAACAGGGCTGTGGCCACTCATGTCATCATCTCATCGCCCCTTGGGGGATGCCCCGGCCATGCCATCCTGGCAACAGGCGTACATGGTTGACAGGTAAGCAGCTCACATATCTAAATCCACAGATGCGTAGTACGAACTGTCCCAAAACCAGACCAGATTCCATGCCCACTCCACTCATAATTGTTGCTTCCGTTGTTGTTTGCTCAGCCAAGCCACCGCGCTGCCAGCTGCTGCCGGAGGAGGAGGAGGATTCCCGGGCTCTTCTCCGTTCGGGCTGTTCCCTCTGCAGCCCAACCTGATGGAGAAGCGGTCGCTGGCGCCGGCGCCCATCCGGCAGGTCAATTTCTTCTGACCGACGACTGAACAATGATGATCCCCCGGGTTTGACAAGAGCAGCAGCAGATCATCATTGTCATCATCATCCAGCGTGGGTTGGGTGCGTGGAGTTATTTTTTTATACGAGTGCTAGACTCGGACAATAAGCCGCCGTGGCGAGGCGTCGACAGCAAGCAAGCAGCAGCAGACCAAAAAAAAATGTACATACATATTCGTGGTAGGTTGACAGACAGTTCCTCATCGTGTCTGAGATTCTGTTACTCTGTACATACAAACAAACAGTTTTGTACGAACGACCGTGGTTTTTCTCGATATATATTTATAATATCGACGAGTGAGGGAGTGATGGTGATGAAGAAAGTCATATGGCCAGGCCTGCCACACATGTGATTCTTTGATGTCTGCATTTGGTTTCTTTATGATGGTATCCCTTGTTATCTTGTTTCTGAGAAGTTTTTATGGCCTTGATGTCGTGGTCGTGGTGGCGTACGAGGAGCTGACACTGGTCGGGCTGGAATGTTGGATGCACGGAGTAAAGGCAAGGGCATTGAAGTGAAGTGACGACGTGACGACGTACACTACTACCACTAGCTTGATGTAGTACAAGGGGAGGGGGTGTAGGCGTGCAGGGCGTGGGCGCCTGCCGGCCGGACGTGACGACAGTGGAAAGAAAGGAGAGAGCAGAGGAGTAAAGGTTGGCTCTGACACCCATGTAATGTAACCTCAATGAGCAGGCCCGGAGGTTCTCGTCCTTGCTTTCTTTCTTGGTCCGCGCTGCACCTGCACCGCTCGTGGGGTCTCCCATCAGGGCTCACTGATACTGAACGAGAAGTGCTATACACACGACAGATTTCAGACGATTCACGCACGACGGTTAAATCCAGCCGGACATGGTATGAGATAAAAGGGCACTGGCCGCTGGATTACAGGTCGTGCAAAGATCGTGCATGAGCATCGTGCATGGAGCAGTTTCGATACTGAATTAAGGGGCATGTGAGCTCAGGCTCCACTCGCCATTCTGCTCAAGCAAGCATAATAGGTCTTACCTCGGTTTCAAAATAATAATACTAGTACGAAATATTGTACAGATTGCTTAAGCAGTACTCCCTCTGTAACTTAATAACACGTTTTCTGACACTTTAAAGTGTCAAAAAAAGTCTTATATTCGGAATAATTCTAACATAGTCCAAGAAAGAAAAGAGCTTGTTCAAAGAAGAAAGAAAAAAAAAAGCTGTTTCCTCGCTGGCCTTGTCCTGTCTGAATTGACCTGACCTGGCCAGGCCATCCAACGTTGGTCACACCGGTATGGAAGTAAAGCTAGAGCTGCTGTCGCTACCACCATTGATGAGATAAGATGAGCAGGCGCACCCCTGTCCCTGGCGACCGAGTAACTCGGCAGTGAATGTCACTGAACTAAAAGCTGCGAATGCCACGATTCCTCTTCTGTTTTTCCCAGCCAACAACATAAGAGTTTATCTAATACTCCCTGCGTTCCTAAATATTTGTCTTATATCACATTGTTGATTTCTCCTCCGGGTGCGACTATAGAATACTACTCCCTCCGTTCCTAAATATTTGTCTTTCTAGACATTTCAAATGACTGCCACATACGGATGTATGCAAATATATTTCAGAGTGTAGATTCACTCATTTTGCTCTGTATGTAGTCACTTGTTGAAATATCTAGAAAGACAAATATTTAGAAACGGAGGGAGTAATATGTTCTCCAGCAAAAAAAAAAAACGGATAGGGAAATAGGAGTAGAGCGTGAAGTTGGGTACCGGCACTGACCGTACTGCCAAGCAAACTCTCGCGGGAAAGAAACGAGATACTACTCCACCTAGTCGTTGTGGCCGGTACGACGACGACCATCATCTCTTTGGTGTCTGTTGGTTATGCATGATGGACCCTACTCACTCTGGGCATGTGTTCAACGCGGCTGAGCGCTACTACTCGTGCAAATCAATCTCCACACCCATATCCCGCCCTCACGTCGCTATGTGGCATATCTATTGCGTTTCGTGACATGGTATCTCCTACGTGACCAAACTGTTTTCCCCTTATTTAAGAGAAGAAGAAGGGGGAAAAAAATCATACAATATTCCCGAAGCAGTATATTCCGATTAATTAGGCAATAAAAATATCCACAAAAGCTCGGAAAAAAACAGCAGACAAATCGGAAGTGATCGGAGAATGTAGCACAGTAGTAGTAGTACGCTTTATGCCTAACGAAATAAAGAAAATAAAAAAGTAAATTTAAGTAGGGCCGGGCTAGGGCGCCCAACGCGTGCTAGCGAGTGGCGTCGAGTGTGAGTGAAGCTCGCTCGCTCGCTCGCTCGGCGCGTCGCCAGGCGAGGCCAGCTGCCGCCGCCAGAAGCTTCCGTTTCTTCTTGCTACTAACCTGATTTGGACCGCTGTCATTATGATTAGCCAAGATAACAAGCCAACAATAAATTATCAACAGCTCTGAGGAGCCGGTGCACGCAACAGCCGAAACCGTTCCAAATAATAAGAGCAGCATACATGATCAATAAAACATCCATATATACTCTAATCTAATAAATAAAATAAAATAAATAAAAGGGAAACATCCATACCAAATAGTACTGCTCACGCGTTTCTCATTAACAGACGCGTGCATGAGGAGTTGTGCTAGCCCCGTGCTGTGGGAGAGTATTTAGGGCATTGTATAATGGTTGATAAGATAGTCTTATCTTAAGGTTTTGCATGTAATTTAGAGATGACAAAAAAAGATGTCTACAATGGGCCATCTTTTAGTCTTATCTTTAATAACTAGTTATTCCTAAAAACGTGATAAGACAATTGTGCTGAGAGATCATCTCTTTCTCTTAAATAAGAGAAGACAAACCTTTTCTTATAAGTTCTTTCTCCACCACCTCATCATTTATCCTACATGACACTCCTAAGCTAGCACCATTGTACATGCCCTTATGTGCTACTAGTCCTAGATTTCTTTTTTCCCAGGCAACGACTGAGTTTATCGCATTATATACTACCACTTTGATATGTTTTTTGCCCCACTCTTTCTGTCTAGACAAATTCAGTGCTACATACAGACCGCACCAAAAACAATGTCCCCTCTATAAAGAAACATAAGAGCGTAAATATTGTGTCCAAATGGGAAGACTAAAAAAACACGTGCTTCGCTTCAAGATATACGGGCATGTGCTACAAGCATACATGTTGGAAATTCTTTACCATACGAGATCTTGCGTGTGTAAATGTGATGTCAGATTTTGAACATTGGTAGATAAAAGTTGCACACCGCAATTACGGCGCCGTGTCGAGCAATGCCGCCCACAATAATTCGAACCTTGGCCTTTCCGGCACCAACTTTGACATCCATGTTGCAGGACAACATAGCGACCGACATGAGCTTTACGACTTTAGAATCGCTTTCATTCCCCCGCTCCACACTTCACATCTAGACGTCGAGGATCCAAGCGCGAAAATGGGCTTCGGGGTCACCATGTCAGTCCATGTGCCACCACCGACGGATGGTCTCGGGGACCATCCGATACCGCGTTCCCTCTCCCGACCCTTACTAAAACCTAGGTACTTGGGCAACCCAACCCAAGCAGATGCTAGTGCTTTGGGCGATCGCCCCCTCCTATGTTGTCATGTTCCGACACCACGTGCCAAGTGTACGCGCTATAAAACCTCTATCTATACCGTCAAAATGGATCATACTTCGAACTCTGGTAGGTTGAACTATAGGCTAAGGTTACGACACTCATAATTCGGACACTTGTCCTTTGTTGCATCGGTGGATTTGATATCCACATAATGAATAAAAACAAAATTCGAAAATGAATGGTGCGGCGAAAACCCGGAGCAAGATGAGACGAAACAAAACTAATGAGGCAACAAAAACAAAAAAGAACTCACTTAAAGCACAAGGCTAATAAACTGGAATAATCCCAACACAACAATGCTCAAAGGAAAAAAACTATATGCATCACCACTTGTTTTCTTGATAATATTATTATTAATAATAAATATTAATATTAATAATGACCTTGTAGTAGGAGTAATAGCAAACCACAATACCATGCCCACCATAGGTTTGTCTGGCAGGTAGGTCCCACCCCGAACCCGAACCAACCAAACCAGATGTGTACAAAGGGGGTGGGTGGGGTGTGGGGCTATATATACAGGCACTCGGTATCCTCTGTTCGGTTTCCTCCTTCTTGAGCTTGAGGATGACGCTAATGCTTGCCTCAAGTTAGAATCCCTGAATTGCTTCCCAATATGGCAACGAGGGAAGCCATCACTAAAGCACATCTTCACATGTTTATTTTGAAGGAAATATGCCCTAGAGGCAATAATAAAGTTATTATTTATTTCCTCATGTCATGGTAAATGTTTATTATTCATGCTAGAATTGTATTAACCGGAAACATAATACATGTGTGAATACATAGACAAACTTAACGTCACTAGTATGCCTCTACTTAACTAGCTCATTAATCAAAGATGGTTGTGTTTCCTAACCATAGACATGTGTTGTCATTTGATTAACGGGATCACATCATTAGAAGAATGATGTGATTGAGTTGACCCATTCCGTTAGCTTAGCATTTGATCGTTTAGTATGTTGCTATTGCTTTCTTCATGACTTATACAAAGTTCCTACAACTATGAGATTATGCAACTCCCGTTTACCGGAGGAACACTTTGTGTGCTACCAAACGTCACAACGTAACTGGGTGATTATAAAGGAGCTCTATAGGTGTCTCCAAAGGTACATGTTGAGTTGGCGTATTTCGAGATTAGGATTTGTCACTCCGATTGTCGGAGAGGTATCTCTGGGCCCTCTCGGTAATGCACATCACTATAAGCCTTGCAAGCAATGTAGCCAATGAGTTGGTTACGGAATGATGCATTACGTAAACGAGTAAAGAGACTTGTCGGTAACGAGATTGAACTAGGTACTGGATACTGACGATCGAATCTCGGGCAAGTAACATACCGATGGCAAAGGGAACAACGTATGTTGTTATGCGGTTTGACCAATAAAGATCTTCGTAGAATATGTAGGAGCCAATATGAGCATCTAGGTTCCGCTATTGGTTATTGACCAGAAACAGTTCTAGGTCATGTCTACATAGTTCTCGAACCCGTAGGGTCCGCACGCTTAACGTTACGATGGCAGTTTTATTATGAGTTTATAAGTTTTGATGTACCGAAGGTTGTTCGGAGTCCCGGATGTGATCACGGACATGATGAGGAGTCTCGAAATGGTCGAGACATAAAGATTGATATATTGGAAGCCTATATTTGGATATCGGAATCGTTTTGGGTGAAATCGGGATTTTACCGGAGTACCGGGGGGTTAACCGAACCCCCCCCCCCCCCCTGGGGGGGGGGGTTATTGGGCCTACACGAGCCCTAAGGGAGAAGAGGAGGGCCAGCCAAGGCAGGCCGCGCGCCCCCTCCCCCTAGTCCGAATAGGACAAGGAAGGGGGGGGGGGCGACGCCCCCCTTTCCTCTTTCCCCCTTCCCCCTTCCTTCTCCAACAAGGCAAGAGGGGGGAGTCCTACTCCCGGTGGGAGTAGGACTCCTCCAGGCGCACCCCTAGGGGCCGGCCGCACCTCCCCCTCCCTCCTTTATATATGGGGGCAGGGGGGCACCCCATGACACACAAGTTAATCTTCGTGATCGTTCCTTAGCCGTGTGCGGTGCCCCCCTCCACCATATTCCACCTCGGTTATATCGTAGCGGTGCTTAGGCGAAGCCCTGCGTCGGTAGAACATCATCACCGTTACCATGCCATCGTGCTGACGGAACTCATCCCCGACACCCTGCTGGATCGGAGTCCGGGGATCGTCATCGAGCTGAACGTGTGCTAAACTCGGAGGTGCCGTACGTTCGGTACTTGGATCGGTCGGATCATGAAGACGTACGACTACATCAACCGCGTTGTTCTAACGCTTGCGCTTTCGGCCTACGAGGGTACATGGACAACACTCTCCCCTCTCGTTGCTATGCATCACCATGATCCTTGTGTGTGCGTAGGAAATTTTTTAAAATTACTACGTTCCCCAACAATGGCATCCGAGCCAGGTTTTATGCGTAGATGTCATATGCACGAGTAGAACACAATTTGTTGTGGGCGATACAAGTCATACTGCTTACCAGCATGTCATACTTTGGTTCAGCGGTGTTGTGAGATGAAGCGGCCCAGACCAACATTACGCGTATGCTCACTTAAAGCACAAGGCTAATAAACTAGAATAATCCCAACACAACAACGCTCAAACAAAACAAAACTATATGCATCACCACTTGTTTTCTTGATATTATTATTATTATTATTAATAAATATAAATATTAATAAGGACCATGTAGTAGGAGTAGTAGCAAACCACAAGACCATGCCCACCATAGGTTTGTCTGGCAGGTAGGTCCCACCTCGAACCCAACCCAACACAACCAAACCAGATGTGTACAAAGGGGGTGGGTGGGGGTGTGGGGCTATATATACGGCCACTCGGTATCCTCTCTTCGGTTTCCTCCTTCTTGAGCTTGAGGATGACGTTAATGCTTGCCTCAAGTTAGAATCCCTGAATTGCTTCCCTATATGGCAATGAGGGAAGCCATCAATAAAGCACATCTTCACATGTTTATTATCCTGATGTGGACTGCAAGCTTCGAATCATATAAGCTTCGAATGCTCATCTTTCGAACTTGATGACCATTGCCACTTGATGTCATCAACACCGAAATGACTCTTTCACGATCGCGCGTTGCAACGATCGATCTATTGGCGCTGTTATAAAAGGGCAAAGGGCCCGCCACGTGTGCGAACACCATAAAAAAACTACCCCCATGAATTTCAGTTGATGGGGCTCACTAGTGCAAAACCGGGCATTAGCACCAGTTCGTAAGGCTCTATAGTGCCGGTTACATAACCGGCACTTATTTGTGGTCACTAAAGGCCCCCCCTTTAGTACCGGTTCAGCACGAACCGGTGCTAAAGGGCAACCACGTGGCACGAGCCAGCTCTGGGGACCTGGAGCCCTTTAGTACCGGTTGGTAAGACCAACTGGTACTATAAGGTTTGGGGTTTTTTTAGTTTTATGATTTCTTTTTCATTTAATTTTGTGTTTTCATTTTAATTCTTTTTCGTTTGCTGGTATTTTACGATACTACACATTGTACACGTTATATATATATATATATATATATATATATATATATATATATATAGAATTTCTAGTAGAACCAATCATGCATATATATATCACATCAATGTCTCACAAATTGAACCACCATATTAATTAATTCACACATACACACATGTATAGCTATATACAATTTCTCCTACATATGAATGTTGCCTTCGAAGCCAGTGGCATTAGCCTAATTGGTGCCTTCGGAGCACGATGACAATTGAAAGTGGTTTTCATGGGGCGGTAGCGGGTAATAGAATTCTCCATTCGGATTTATGACCTGGTCGAGCAAAAATCCCGCTATTTCCTCTTGAAGTGCTTCCACGCGCTCCCTTTCTATGAGCTTCTCCCGCACCTCTTTAAACTGTTAAGAAGGAGATCAATATGCATGTGTATTAGTTGTGTGACTAGCTAGATATCGATAATGGTGTAAAAATTGTGAATAGTGTTCTGACAAGCGTACCCATTGCTGTCTTTGAGATCTGCTCCTTTCGGACGCCATCATGCGAATGTTCTCGCAAACGCAGAATGCACACAGATCAGTCCCCTGCGCCTGCTTCAGGGCCTTTACGAGAATGGAATTTGATCAGATAAAAATTAATCAAGCATGATAATTAAAGAGATGGCAGCTAGCTAGCTAGCTAGTACTACTTAATTACTTACCTTGGGTCGAAACCATTGAAGCTTTTGTTTCCATTCACCTTCCGTGACGCTGATGAATCTTGCCCAAGCCCTGCCCGCCGACAAAGAAAATGAATAAAGGGGTTATTAAATAGTTCATATCATGAAATGACGAACTAAATAGGCCGAGATATATAGTTAATAATGATTGAAATTACCTGTTGACTATCCGATACAAGATGTTAAAGTCAGTGTTTTTTGAGATTAGTGAGTCCAGTATTTCAACTGTTCCGGCGTCAACTTTAATGATACACAAGACCCAGTGAAATCTGCATGCACACACGTTTACATGTCTTAATTAAGCGGGCATATGTAAGCAAAAACATGTAGCTAGCTAGTAGGCAAAAACAGAGAATTTGTAGTACAAGACAGTGTGACTCACCCAAAGTGGTAAAGAAGTAGTATATCTTCATTGTATTTGAGGCGCTTCAAGAACTCTAGCATGCTGTCCTCTACTTCCTTTGCATGATGTTCATTTATCTTCCATGTGTATTCATTAACGGTGTTTGGATCAATGAACCCAATGCCAAAGCGTCCACCTTTTCTCATTTCATATATCTTCATCCTGCATAATACCACAGAAAAGAATATAGTGAGGATAATTACAGGTAATGATTGATCAAAAGGATCACTACAGCTAGCTTGAGACTTAAATTATAGAAAGAGATCACTTACAGACAATAGCAACTGACGATAGATTTGTCGAGTGCGTCTTGATTGTATAACTGAAACAGTTCTAAATACTCAACGGACCCAGCTTTCTCATGGTAGTAATGGTCCTTGACATTCACCATGAGGGACACTCGATCTGAAATCTTGGTAATGTTCATGTACCATTGATGCAATTCATACATTCTCGTTGGGAGGTTCTTGACCTTGTCTGGCGCGACCAAAGGTTGGCCCCGGACATATTTCCGTTTTACTTCATCCTCTCTAAGCAAAGGCATGGGCTCGATCTCGAGGAGTTGTCCAACAGTGATGTTGAGAACTTCAGCCTGCATTATATGCTCCTCCATTATTACCACATTGCCCACCTCGGGAACATGCACTGTTTGCCCACAATAATATTGGGGGCACGTACTGTCACCTGTTGTTGGCACAACAAGCGAGGGGATCGATTGCGCCGCCTGTTCTCCCAGCTGGGGAATGGTTTTCCCGCATTTTTTGGCAGCTGCTTCTTGTTTGCTCGATCCCGATGTAGACGTGCTCGCCTCCCTTTGTAGACGTGCTCGATTTAACTTCCTGATGTGGCGCTCATAGTCTGTGTCAACAGGCTTGGAAGCTGGTGGTTGAGCCATATGAATGAAGTGGTCAATCGTTTCCTCAGGCACTTTCTCCCTTGGCGGCGGTGGCGGTTTCGGTGCAAAATGGGCTTCCACCTCGGCCTTCGATATGGCTGTGATTTCCTCCTCGGACCTGTCATAAGACCTCTGCGGAAGAGGCTTGAGGCTTGGACCATATTTATATCGCTTGCCTCTGCCTGTACTTCCTGCACTACCTCGACTCGTACCGCTACGCACCATAGCTGAGGCGGCGGAGGCGGCGGAGACGGCTGACAGGACTGAGTTGGACGAGGAGGAGTGGCCTGAGGTTGTGCCGGACTTGGAGGAGGAGTGGACGTCTGACGCTGTGGCGGACTTGGAGGAGGAGGATTGTCCTGACACTTTGCCGGACTTGGAGGAGGAGGATTGTCCTGACACTTTGCCGGACTTGGAGGAGCGGGAGTCTGCTGACTCGGTGGCGGACTTCGACGAGGACTCGGGTGACGCGGTGTCGGTGGCCTTGGAAAGATGATGCAATCCTTTTTCCATAGGATGATACGATGTTTGGCCTCTCCAAGAAAGCGCTCACGGTCACCTCCAGCAATGTCAAGCTGTAGCCCCGAATATGGTGGGTCCACCACCTCATCAACCAAGACACGAGCATAGCCCGCTGGAATCGGGTTGCAATGGAAGGTTGCCTCGGGGGGATTTGTGAAAGCACAGCCGTCCGCCACCTTCATGGATATGTTCTTCATTTTGACGTGTAGTTCGCAGTTAGTGTTCTCCGTGATGTCATCCACGGGGTATCTACCCAGCATTGCGTCGTCCGGGACGGAACCCATGCTGCTTCTCGGCATGGATGGGCCGGTGCTATCCAATGCTGGATCATCCGCTAGCTGCTGCAGCTGCTGAGACCCCCTTTGATGGGTAAGTGAGTCGATCTGCTCCTGCTGCCGCTGGAATTTGACTGCCAATTCCGCTTGACTTGCTTCTAGGCCTTGAAGGCGTTCATAGTCCCGCTTCCTCTGCTCCTCCTCCATCTTCCTCTTCTTCTCCTCCGCAATCTTCTTTCTCGCACGGGTTCTGTAGTCGTTGTTCTAGTCTGAAAACCCCTCATACCACGGCAGAGCGCCCTTGCCTCGTGTTCTTCCCGGGTGTTCAGGATTTCCCAGGTCACGTGTAAGCTCGTCGTTCTCTCTGTTGGGCTGGAACACCCCCGTTCGTGCCTCTTCTATTGCAACAACTATCACATCGTCGGCTCCCTTCAGACTTGCCCTCGTCGAAACATTTCCTGTCTCCCGGTCCAACTCCCCCCCATGCGCATAGAACCAAGTCCTGACCCTGGGGGACCAGCTCTTAGTAGCCGGAGTGACACCTGCATCCTCCATCTCTTTCTCAGACTTATCCCACTTAGGCATTGCCACCGCATAGCCACCTGGCCCCAGCTTATGGAACTTATCCTTTTTTTCGGCATTCTTCTTGTTTATTCTCAACCGTTCCTTAGCTAATTCCGAATCCTTGAATTTCACGAAATCATCCCAATGATCACGTTGGTTCTCCAGTGTTCCCTTGAATACTGGAGTCTTCCTTCCTCCGTTGACGTACTTGTTCCATTCACCATTCTTGTAGTTCTTGAATGCAGTCGCCATCATCCTAAGAGCAGCCTCTTTGACTTTCTGCACATCTGCTTCTGTGAAATGATCTGGTAGGGTGAAATGTTCCATGAGAGTATCCCAAAGCAGATCTTTTTGATTCTTGTCGACATAAGTAACATCTGGACGTGGCTTTGCTGGCGCTCTCCATTCTTGAAGTTTGATCGGGAGTTGGTCCTTCACAAGAACTCCGCACTGACGAACGAACTTGTCCGCAATCTTCTTAGGCGCTAATGGTTTGCCAGTAGGGCCGCATGCCTCGATATTGTACTTTACGCCCGGCTTCAACTTTTTGTTCGGGCCTCGTTTCGTCCTTTTGCCCAGAGATTTGCTCGATCCGGATGGCTGAAAGAACAAAGATCGATTCGTTAATATATCTTCAAGTCATTTAAAACATGTGATGATCACCAGATGCCTGCTTATATAAATATATATACCTCGTCGGTGTTTGTTGTTTCAGGATCAACATGTTCTTCGTCATTGTCATAATCATAGTTCATGACTTCGTCGCGATCGAATATCATATCACCCTCTCCGGTGTTGTTTAGAAATTCGGGGCCGTCATAATCTTCTTCATTCTGATTATCATCTGCCCCGCGTATCATATCGAACATGGTCTGTTCTCCCTCTCTGTCGGTATTGTCTGCCATAGCTTTTGTTTAACTAATCCAAAAGAAATATAAAACAATTTAGTATTCAAATCTTGAATAATAGATATAATCTCGAATACATCGTCCAGAATAATAGATATAATCTCGAATACATCGTCTCGAATAATATATAATATTGAATAGTACATCACTGGCTATTAGCTAATAAAGATCGAATACTACAGAAGAATCTAGGACACTCGCGGTTCCTCCGGCGCGGGCGGTGGACACCCAAAGAGAAGGAACCCTCACAGGATCATAGCTGAAGTGAGATCCCCGAAGATACTGCCACGTATTGGAGAACCTGCCGCCCTCTAACGCAACCATGTAGCGATGGACGTGCTCGTCCTCCTCCCTGACACGGCGACGTACCACCTCCGGCGGGGCCGGGTCCCTCCGCACCGAAACTGGCCCACGCGAACGCCACCAAACGAGATTAGGGTCGACGACGGGACCCGCGGCCGGGTTCCTCGTCAAGCGGCGCGCCCCTCCAAGCAGCACCTCCCAGTGCCAGCCCGGCGGAGCCCAGTCCCGGACATGGGTCGGCTGGACGTCGTCGCGGACGGGTCGACGGCGAGGATGCGGGCCGGGCATCGTCGAGCACAAATACTAGCTATATGCCCGCAAAAAGTAACATTTTTTTAATGATTGGATTTTGATAACTAAAATTTCTAACATTTCTATATAACTAACATTTCTATAACATTTCTAACAATGTTATATATAACTAACATTTCTATAACATTTCTAATATTTCTATAACTAAAAAACAGAAAAAATTATAACATTTCTATATATATAACTAACATTTTTATAACTATTTCTATAACTAAAAAACAGAAAAATTTCTAACAATTCTAACTTTTTTATAACTATTTCTATAACTAAAAAACAGAAAAATTTCTAACAATTTCTAACATTTCTAACAATTCTAACAATTCTAACATTTCTAACTATTTCTAAAAAACAGAAAAATGTCTAACAATTTCTTAAAAACAGAAAAATCTATAACTAAAAATGTATGTGTCTGTGTGCGCGCGCTCACCGGCCGGCGAGGCGAGAGGCGACGGGGGGCGCGCGGCGACGGGGACGGCAACGGGTGCGGCGACGACAGGGACGGGGACGTACGGGCCGGGGCGGCGACGACGGGGACGGGGACGTACGGGCCGGGGCGGCGACGACGACGGGGACGGTGACGACGCGGCCGGGACGGGGCGGCGGTGACGACGGGGACGACGGGGCGGCGACGGCGGGGACGGGGCGGCGACGGGGGCGGCGTCGAGGGATATGGAGACGGCGGGGGCGGCGGGCGACGGTGCAGAGGAGAAGAAGCAGAGGGAGAGATGAGAAACTGACGAAATTTTGAAGTGTTTTCTTATATAGAAGACACTTTTAGTACCGGTTGGAGTCACTAACCGGTACTAAAGGTCTATTTTGGCCAGGCCAAGCGGCGGGAAGCGACCCCCTTTAGTACTGGGTGGTGGCACAAACCAGTACTAAAGCCCCCCCCCCCTTTAGTACCGGTTGGAGCCACGACCTGGTACTAAAGGGTGTGCGCTGCCAGGCGAGGGGCGCAGAAGTTTAGTCCCACCTCGCTAGTTTAGGAGCGCCAGGACCAGTTTATAAGCCCCGGCGCGGGCACTGCATTGAACTCCTCTCAATAGCAGGCCTTCTGGCCTACCTCTCCCACTCTGCCTGTGGGCCTACTGGGCTTGCGGGCCTGCATCCTGGCCCAACTACAGGTTGGGTTTCTAGTCGTATGCAGGCAGCTATGGCGTAGTAGGCGGGCTTTTTTATTTTCTTATTTTTTTGATTTATTTATTTTTGTTTTATTTATTTTTGAGTTTTTTTTCTGTATTTAGAGTTTCTTTGTGAATATTTTTGCTTTAGGTACAAAAAATTACAAACTTTCTGTTAGTGCCGGTAGATTTCAAATTTGAATAGTTTAAATTTTAAATTATTTGAAATTTGTGTGAATCACTAGTTTGTGAATAACTTAACTTTGAAAAAAGTTTTTTCAGTGATTCTTTTTTCTTATGTTTAATATTAGTGTGTTTTATCATTATATTCAATTTAGTAATGCTTAGGTTATTTAAAAAATGAAATGCCTTTGTAACAGTTCAGTTTTTGTCGGAAACCCTGATACTTCGAAAGAGATTGTCCATTTTGTACACGAAGTGCATCCAGTTTTTGCCGTAACCCTCTCTACTTTCTTGCACATGCTATTTGTATGAAATTGTGATACCATGCCAACTTTCAACCTTTTCTGAGTTCATTTGAATTGCTTTTCAATTTCAGGGTCATTTAGCTGGAAAAAAATCAGTAAATGCATGAAAAGAATTTGTTTGCACATAAAATTTCTTCGCGTTTCAAATGACAAAACACATAACTACCCTAACTATTACAGACATTCCCTCCTGGGTGTGAAACACAGAAGAAAGTGATGATAGTGAAGCCGATCACATCCCAGATCTTTGGGTGTGAAACTTTTTCTTCGCGTGTGTCCCTTTGCGCCGTAACCATGGAAAATCTTCATCATTTAACGGGATGCTCGGGTCAATATTCACTGTGAATGGAGCAATTTCATCAAACTTTTTATAATCTTCTGAATTGTCTGTCTTGTCATCCACTCCCACGATGTTTCTCTTCCCAGAAAGAACTATGTGCCGCTTTGGCTCATCGTACGATGCATTCGCTTCCTTATCTTTTCTTTTTCTTGGCTTGGTAGACATGTCCTTCACATAGAAAACCTGTGCCACATCATTGGCTAGGACGAATGGTTCGTCTGCATACGCAAGATTGTTGAGATCCACTGTTGTCATTCCGTACTGCGGGTCTTCCGTTACCCCGCCTCGTGTCATATTGACCCATTTGCACCGAAACAAAGGGACCTTTAAACCACGTCGATAGTCAAGTTCCCATATGTCCTGTATATAACCATAATATGTTTCCTTTCCCGTCTTGGTTTCTGCATCAAAGTGGACACCACTGTTTTGGTTGGTGCTCTTCTTATCTTGGGCGATCGTGTAAAATGTATTACCATTTATCTCGTACCCTTTGAAAGTCATTATATTCGAAGATGGTAACTGGGACAGCAAGTACAGGTCATCTTCAATAGAGGTGTCATGCATGGTACGTGTCTGCAACCAGTTGGCGAAACTCCTGGTTTGTTCACGTGTAATCCAGTCATCAGACCGCTCCGGGTGTTTGGAGCGTAGCAAATTCTTGTGTTCATCCATATACGGAGCCACCAAGGTGGAATTCTATAGAACTGTGTAGTGTGCTTCAGTGAGATAATGTCCGTCCATACATATTATTTGTTCCCCTCCTAGCGTGCCTTTTCCATCCAGTCTGCCCTTATGCCACGATTCAGGAACACCAATCGGCTTAAGGTCAGGAATAAAGTCAATACAAAACTCAATGACCTCCTCATTTTGATGGCCCTTGGAGATGCTTCCTTCTGGCCTAGCACGGTTATGAACATATTTTTTTAAGACTCCCATGAACCTCTCAAAGGGGAACATATTGTGTAGAAATACAGGACCCAAAACGTTAATCTCTTCGCATAGGTGAACTAGGACGTGCGTCATGATGTTGAAGAAGGATGGTGGGAACACCAACTCGAAACTGACAAGACATTGCACCAAATCATTCTGTAACCTTGGTATGATTTCTGGATCGATTACCTTCTGAGAGATTGCATTGAGAAATGCACATAGCTTCACAATGGCTAATCGAACGTTTTCCGGTAGAAGCCCCCTCAATGCAACCGGAAGCAGTTGCGTCATAATCACGTGGCAGTCATGAGACTTTAGGTTCTGGAACTCTTTCTCTGCCATGTTTATTATTCCCTTTATATTTGACGAGAAGCCAGACGGTACCTTAATACTGAGCAGGCATTCAAAGAAGATTTCCTTCTCTTCTTTGGTAAGAGCGTAGCTTGCATGACCCTGATGTATGCCGTCTTCTCCGTGCATACGTTGCTGGTCCTCTCGTGCCTCAGGTGTATCTTTTGTCTTCCCATACACGCCCGAAGCCAAGCAGGGTCACGCAAAGATTCTTCGTCACGTGTATCACGTCGATTGCGGAGCGGACCTCTAGGTCTTTCCAATATGGCAAGTCCCAAAATATAGATTTCTTCTTCCACATGGGTGCGCGTCTGTCCGCGTCCTTCGGAACAGGTTGTCCGCCAGGACCCTTTCCAAATATCACCTTCAAATCCTTGACCATATCATGTACATCAGCACCAGTACGGTGGCGAGGCTTCGTCCGGTGATCCGCCTCACCTTTGAAATGCTTGCCTTTCTTTCTTACGGGATGCCTGCTCGGAAGAAATCGACGATGTCCCAGGTACACATTCTTCTTACAACTATTCAAATATATACTGTCGGTATCATCCAAACAGTGCGTGCATCCGCGGTATCCCTTGTTTGTCTGTCCTGAAAGGTTACTGAGAGCAAGCCAATCATTGATGGTCACGAATAGCAACGCCTTGAGGTCAAATTCTTCCCCCATGTGCTCATCCCACGCACGTACACCTGTTCCATTCCACAGTTGTAAGAGTTCTTCAACTAATGGCCTTAGGTACACATCAATGTCGTTGCCGGGTTGCTTAGGGCCTTGGATGAGCACTGGCATCATAATGAACTTCCGCTTCATGCACAACCAAGGAGGAAGGTTATACAAACATAGAGTCACATGCCAGGTGCTATGGTTGCTGCTCTGCTCCCCAAAAGGATTAATGCCATCTGCGCTTAGACCAAACCATACGCTCCTTGCGTCATCTGCAAACTCCTTCCCATACTTTCTTTTGATTTTTCTCCACTGCGACCCGTCAGCGGGTACTCTCAACTTTCCGTCTTTCTTACGGTCTTCTCTGTGCCATCGCATCGCCTTGGCATGCTCTTTGTTTTGGAACAAACGTTTCAACCGTGGTATTATAGGAGAATACCACATCACCTTGGCAGGAATCTTCTTCCTAGGGCGCTCGCCCTCGACATCACCAGGCTCATCGCGGCTGATCTTATAGCGCAATGCACCACATACCGGGCAAGTGTTCAAATCCTCGTACTCTCCGCGGTAGAGGATGCAATCATTAGGGCATGCATGTATCTTTTGCACCTCTAACCCTAGAGGGCAGACAGCCTTCTTTGCTTCGTACGTACTCTCGGGCAATTCGTTGTCCTTTGGAAGCATATCCTTTATCATTACCAGCAACTTTCCAAATCCCTTGTCAGATACACCATTCTCTGCCTTCCATTGCAGTAATTCCAGTGTGGTGCCCAGCTTTTTCTTGTCACCTACGCAATTCGGGTACAACAATTTTTTGTGATCCCCTAACATGCACTGCAACTTCTTCTTCTCCAAATCACTTGCGCAGTTTCTCTTTGCATCGGCAATGGCCCGACCTAGATCATCAACGGGCTCATCTGATGCCTCTTCTTCAGCTTCTTACCGCATTGCCGGCTCAGCTTCTTCCCGCAGTACCGGCTCAGCTTCTTCCCCCATTGTTGTATCATCGTATTCAGGGAACCCATGGCCAGGATAGCTGTCGTCGTCCTCTTCTTCTTCATTGTCTTCCATCATAACCCCTCTTTCTCCGTGCTTGGTCCAAACATTATAGTGGGGCATGAAACCGGACTCAAACAGGTGGACGTGAATGGTTCTTGACGTAGAGTAATTGCGATCATTCTTACAGACAGCACATGGACAAGGCATAAAACCATCCGCCCGCTTGTTTGCCTCAGCCGCAAGCAGAAAAGTATGCACGCCCTCAACGAACTGGGGAGAGCATCGGTCATCGTACATCCATTGCCGGCTCATCTTCATTACACAACACCGAATAGACCAAATTAATACAAGTTCATACATAAAGTTCATACAACACTTAAATGCAACAAACCAATAACTCTCTAGCTAAAGCATTTAAATGCAACAACAAATGCGATCAAGATCGCAACTAAGGTAACAATTGATCCAACAGCATAATGATACCAAGCCTCACTATCGATGGCATATTTTCTAATCTTTCTATTCTTCAAGCGCATTTTCTCCATCTTGATCTTGTGATCATCGACGACATCGGCAACATGCAACTCCAATTCCATCTTCTCCCCCTCAATTCTTTTCAATTTTTCTTTCAAGTACTCGTTTTCTCTTTCAACTAAATTTAACCTCTCGACAATAGGGTCGGTTGGAATTTCCGGTTGACATACCTCCTAGATAAAAATATCTATGTCAACTTGATGGGCATAATTTGTCATAAACACGAAATGCAACTAATAGTTCTAAAAGAGAATATACCACATCCGAATCATAACAAGGACGAGGGCCGACGGGGACGGATATCAAAACCATGGCACTATGTATAACAAACAACGTACGGGTAAGATAATTATTACATGATTAACTATATATCCAAATCACACAAACATCAATTTTTTATATAAAATTACATGAACAAGAGGCTCACCACAAGGTGGTGCCGGTGACGGGACGGTGCGGGCGATCGACGGTGGTTACGACGGAGATTTAGAAGGCACTAAGTAAACCACACCTACATATGCAAACTAAGTGTTATTTTTGACCTCAAATTGCATATAAATCAAATACTAGCACATATATATATTTCCTCCCAAATTACTAAACTCACAAATTAGTAACTATACAAAGCATGGGAAGAGCTAATCTAGCAATGAGAGTTGAAAGGACAAAGTTGCTAACCTTTGTGATCATTTGAATGGATGGGGGCCTTCAAATCTTGACAAATTTTGGGCAAAATTTGTGAGGAGCTCGAGGGGAAAGGGGAAGAACAGAGGAGAAGTGAGGGGAAAGGGGAAGAACAGAGTGGCTCGGGTGGACGAAGGGTTTATGTACGTCGACCTATAGTACCGGTTCGTGGCACGAACCGGTACTAAAGGTGCTGGAGGGGGCCCATACTGACAACATCCTGCCACCACCCTCATTAGTACCGGTTCGTGGCACGAACCGGTGCTAAAGGTTAGCCACGAACCGGTACTAATGAGAGCGGCCCGGCTAGCCGTTGGAACCGGCACTAATGTATACATTAGTGTCGGCTCTAATACAAACCGGCACTAATGTGCTGCACGTTTGACCCTTTTTCTACTAGTGGCTAGCCGTGCCCTTCTATATTTTATCCCCCGGTGATTTCAATAGTGGGCCTGGGCGTTTAGTTCCTCTTCTTTTTTTACAACTGCGTTTACTTTCCTGATCACTAGACTAACGAAGGAAAGTTTAGTTCCTGTCTGAAACCGATCATTCCAGCGCGCGCACACTTAGGCTTCTTGAAGTTTTTATTTTGATGCAAGCGCATGAGAAACATCTAACCCACAAAAATATAACAAACACATAATATGGGTTAGTTCACAAAAGTGGAATTCACAGTTACTTACCATACCAATAGATCACTTGATTCCATGCGGCACAATATTTGCATTTGTGTGTTAGACATCTAGATACAATCTTTGAGCTTCAACTTAGTCAACCAACATCTTTACTTCATGCTCGATATTGATTTCTTGAAAGCCATGATGAACTCTTCATTTCACTTTATTACTTCAATACCATATCACCAAACACTATTTCATGACCACGCCAAGTCTCACCATGAATATCGTATTAGTCATCACTTGCTCTTCAAAATGCTCCAGTAGAATCTCTTGAGAGGGCCAAATACTGAACCGGAGACGGGCGGCGATGGCGTCTCCACCCACCACCTCCACCTCCAACCTACCAACACCAACCTACCATGGCGTCTGCTGATCTAGGGTTCAATGGAGGGGCTTCTCCATTGGAACTTTTCCCCCGGCCTCGCGGTTGCGGTTCAGGTGCGTCGTTGTTTTGGATCTTCGGTACGCTTCTCCTTCTCAGATTCAACCAAGGAATTCTTTTTGGTTGTGAGCTTCCCTTCTGCCTCCTTCCCACTCAATGTGGAATCGCGGTTGCGGTGGCTTTGCAATGCTGCATTGGTGGTCTCCCGTGTGGTCTCAGTGTGATTCATTTGGACGGGCGATGCTTCAGGTTTTCAGTTGCTTCTAATTGAGTTGGTCATTTCACCTATAGACTAAAAGATAGAGTTTGGCAGGATTTTGTCTATCACTTCAGTCTATTTCGTCCTGATGCTTGTGGTACTCTGTATACATCTTTGAGTTGGCATCTTGATCAACCTATTCCTGAGGTTTTGGCTCGTTCTCTCCTGGCAATCAGATCAAAGCTACCGTTTGCACATAAGGGAACTATTTGTGATGATGCTTCCATGGTGGTTCTTTCAAAATTTGGGTTTCTAAATGGTTCTGGTCATGTTGAAGACCGACCGGAACCCTCGTCGGCGGCTGCTTCCCGACTAGCTTCGATGACCAGACAAGATCCTCCTGGTAAGATGTACTTCTTGGAATCTAGGGAGCATTCAATACCCGCTAATCTGGCCTTTGGCAGCTTTAATTGCCCCATTAATGCTCAGGATAAGGTTGTCCCCAATCACTCTTCATTACTGGATGTTTTGGCTCTAGGGGACTTTAATATCAATATTAATGGGCAGCTTAATGGTTCTTCTTCGGGTGCCAGCCGGCGATATGAGGGCTCTAAATACAAATATAACTCATGGAAATTGCCCCCCGTTTCATGCTTCGCCATATTCTGGATCATTATCGGGCAGGAATCTCGGTGGGCAAGATCGCTTCAATTTGGAAAATTCCTTCTGTCCTGCCTCTCAGCTTTATCTATGACACATTAAATATTTGCTCGTTCTGCGGTGACAATGATCACTTGGCTGTTAATTGTCCGTGATCCTACTGCCCTGTCTGTTTTGATAGGCCATGCACGTGTATTTCACAAGAGCCACCCCTAGTTGAGGCATGGGTCTGTTATTCTTGCGGTTCTTCAGCCCATGTCTTCTTTGAATGCCTGGCTCGCTCTCGCTGCTCTGCCTGTTGGGTCATCTCAAATCCGTTGTGCCCTCCCTCATGTGACTTGCATGTGTTGACGTCCCAAGATCTCGGCCTCGTGCATTTCTGCTTCCGCAGATTCTTTACCAACCTTTAATAATTCTTTCACCGACAAGGCCTTGCAAATTGATACTAGGGATTCCCAATTATGTGACTTGCCTCTTAATATTGACTTGATGCCTATTATTCACAAGAGGGATCGGTCTCTGAATGGAAAGAGGACGATGAGGGATTTTGATTCAACCAACTCTGGGAGTCTGAGTTTATTTATAAACGGAATGCCTAATAAAGGCCCCTTGCTCTCCGGGCAAACATGACCGCCCGATGCTCATCCTGTAGTCTACACGGACACATGGTGGCTGATTGCCTAAAGTTGGTGCATGTTAATCAAGGGGTTTGGGTACCCAAGTCCTCCCCCACGCTGCTGATACACCTTGCTCCTCGCACTCTGCACCGTCCTCTACTCCTTCGCTCTCCACAGCCATGGCGAACTTCCCCCTCAATGTTATCCCCTACCTCCCCCAAGGCATGACGATCGAGCTTGGGCCACCGAATCAGAAGGTACGGGATGATATGGTGGTCAGTGTAGTGCCTCCCCCGCGCCATGACTTTCTGGCCATTGCGGAAACAGAAACCAGAGTAACCATCTAGAAAGCAAAAATGTTTATGTTTAGATAATCTTTCTAGCATTTGATCAATAAAAGGTAGAGCGTAATGATCCTTTTTAGTAGCTTTTTTTAACTTACGGAAATCAATTACCATCCTATAACCTGTAACAATTCTTTGCGGGACCAATTCATCTTTATTATTAGGAACAACAGTAATACCTCCCTTCTTAGGGACACAATGGACAGGACTTACCCACTGACTATCAGCAACGGGATAAATTATACCTACCTCCAGGAGCCTTAGTATTTCCTTTCTTACCACTTCTTTCATCTTAGGATTCAACCGGCGTTGGTGATCAATAACTGGTTTGGCATCTTTCTCCAACTTAATTTTGTGTTGGCATAGAGTGGGACTAATGCCCTTAAGATCATCAAGAGTATATCCAATAGCAGCACGGTGCTTCTTCAGAGTTTTCAATAATCTTTCCTCTTCCTGCTCTGAAAGGTTAGCACTAATAATAACAGGATATATCTTCTTTTCATCAAGATAAGCATATTTGAGAGTATCAAGTAATGGTTTAAGCTCAAACACAGGATCACCCTTGGGTGGTGGAGGATCCCCTAGAATTTCAGCAGGCAAGTTGTGTTTCAAAATAGGTCCCTGTTTAAAGAATACTTCATATATCTCACTTCTTTCATTCATAAATATATCATTTTCATGGTCTAGCAAATATTGTTCTAAAGGATCATTAGGAGGCACGACAATAGAAGCAAGACCAATAATTTCATCCTTACTAGGCAATTCTTTATCATGGGGTTGTCTACGAAATTTAGCGAAGTTAAATTCATGAGACATATCTCCCAAACCAATAGTAACAACATCCTTTTTTGCAATCTATCCTAGCATTAACAGTATTCAAGAAGGGTCTACCAAATATGATGGGACAAAAGTCATCTTGTGGGGAACCAAGAACAAGAAAATCAGCAGGATATTTAACTTTCCCACACAAGACTTCAACATCTCTAACAATCCCGATTGGTGAAATAGTATCTCTATTGGCAAGCTTAATGGTAACATCAATTTCTTCTATCTCAGCACGTGCAATATCATGCATAATTTCTTTGTATAAGGAATGAGGTATTGCACTAGAACTAGCACCCATATCACATAAGCCATGATAACAATGATCTCCTATTTTAACAGAAATAACAGGCATGCCTACAACAGGTCTATGTTTCTTAGCATCGGGTCTAGCAATTCTAGCAGCTTCATCACAGAAGTAAATAACATGCCCATCAATGTCACCAGCCAAGAGATCTTTAACCATAGCAATACTAGGTTCAACTTTAATTTGCTCAGCTGGTGTAGGTGTTCTAGTGTTACTCTTACGAACCACAGTTGAAGCTTTAGCATGATCCCTTATCCTAACAAGGAAAGGTGGTTTCTCAATATAAGTAGAAGGAACAATAGGATCATTATAAGTGATAGTTTTTTCTTCAACGGTGATAGGTGCAACTACTTTTACTTCAGTGGGAGGATTATATTTAAACCACTTATCCTTAGGGAGGTCAACATGAGTAGCAAATGATTCACAGAAAGAAGCTACTATCTCAGAGTCAAGTCCGTATTTAGTGCTAAATTCATGAAAAGCATTGGTATCCATAAAACATTTAACACAATCAAACTTAGGTGTCATACCTGACCCCTTACCTTCGTCGAGATCCCAATCTTCAGAGTTGCGTTTAATTCTTTCCAATAAATCCCATTTGAATTCAATAGTCTTCATCATAAAAGAACCAGTACAAGAAGTATCAAGCATGGAGCGATTGTTGAGAGAAATCCAAGCATAAAAATTTTGAATAATCATTTCTCTTGAGAGCTCATGATTGGGGCATGAATATAACATTTACTTAAGCCTTCCCCAAGCTTGAGCTGTGCTTTCTCCTTCGCGAGGCCAATATATATGTATATAATTACGATCACGATGAACAAGATGCATAGGATAAAATTTCTGGTGAAATTCCAATTTCAATTGGTTGTAGTTCCGTGATCCCATATCATCACATAGCCTATACCATGTCAATGGTTCTCCCATCAAAGATAAAGGGAAGACCTTCTTCTTGATAACATCATCGGGCATACCTGTAAGCTTAAATAATCCACAAACTTCATCCACATAGATTAGGTGCAAATCGGGATGCAATCTCCTGTGAAGGGATTAGCTAGCAGTTTCTCTACCATACCCGAAGGAATTTCAAACATTTTCAGTAGGTTTAGTAGGTTGAGGAGCAACTCTTTACTCTACTGGTCGGGGTGAAGATACCCCGAACAAGCCCCTCAAAGGATTATGTTCCATAGTAACAAGTGACAGTAAATTTCAGCACACTATATAAATTTTTCCTACCAAGTTCCACTTACCAAAGGCGCTTCACTCCATGGCAACGACGCCAGAAAAGAGTCTTGATGACCAACAGTGTAGGGGATCTATCGTAGTCCTTTTGATAAGTAAGAGTGTCGGACCCAATGAGGAGCAGAAGGAAATGACAAGCGTTTTTCAGTAAGGTATTCTCTGCAAGCACTAAAATTATCGGTAACAAATAGTTCTGTGATAAGGTAATCGTAACTGGTAACAAGAAATGAAAGTAAATAAGGTGCAGCAAGATGGCCCAATCCTTTTTGTAGCAAAGGACAAGCCTGGACAAACTCTTATATAGAGAAAAGCGCTCCCGAGGACACATGGGAATTATCGTCAAGCTAGTTTTCATCACGCTCATATGATTCACGTTCGTTACTTTGACAATTTGATATGTGGGTGGACCGGTGCTTGGGTACTGCCCTTTCTTGGACAAGCATCCCACTTATGATTAAGCCCTACTGCAAGCATCCGCAACTACAAAAGAAGTATTAAGGTAAACCTAACCATAGCATGAAACATATGGATCCAAATCAGCCCCTTACGAAGCAACGCATAAACTAGGGTTTAAGCTTCTGTCACTCTAGCAACCCATCATCTACTTATTACTTCCCAATGCCTTCCTCTAGGCGCAAACAATGGTGAAGTGTCATGTAGTCGACATTCACATAACACCACTAGGGGAGAGACAACATACATCTCATCAAAATATCGAACGAATACCAAATTCACATGACTACTTAGACTTCTCCCATGTCCTCAGGAACAAACGTAACTACTCACAAAGCATATACATGTTCATAATCAGAGGGGTATTGACACGTCTCCGTCGTATCTGCTTTTCCAAACACTTTTGCCCTTGTTTTGGACTCTAACTTGTATGATTTGAATGGAACTAACCCGGACTGACGCTGTTTTCAGCAGAACTGCCATGGTGTTGCTTTTTGTGCAGAAAATAAAAATTCTTGGAATGTCCTGAAACTCCACGGAACAACTTAGAAAAAATAAAGAAAAATCCTCGCAAAAGATGAAGACCAGGGGGGCCCACACCCTGCTCACGAGGGTGGGGGCGCCCCCCCCCCCCGGGTGCCCACTACCTCCTGGGCCCCCTAGTGGCCCTCCGACACCAACTCCAACTCCATATATTGGCTTTCGAGAAGAAAAAAATCAAAGAGAAGAAATCATAGTGTTTTACGATACGGAGCCGCCGCCAAGCCCTAATCTCTCTCGGGAGGGCTGATCTGGAGTCCGTTCGGGGCTCCGGAGAGGGGGATTCGTCGTCATCGTCATCATCAACCATCCTCCATCACCAATTTCACGATGCTCACCACCGTGCGTGAGTAATTGCATCGTAGGCTTGCTGGACGGTGATGGGTTGGATGAGATTTATCATGTAATCGAGTTAGTTTTGTTAGGGTTTGATCCCTAGTATCCATTATGTTCTGAGATTGATGTTGCTATGATTTTGCTATGCTTAATGCTTGTCACTATGGCCCGAGTGCCATGATTTCAGATCTGAACCTATTATGTTTTCATGAATATATGTGTGTTCTAGATCCTATCTTGCAAGTCTATAGTCACCTACTATGTGTTATGATCCGGCAACCCCGAAGTGACAATAATCGGGACCACTCCCGGTGATGACCATAGTGTAAGGAGTTCATGTATTCACTATGTGCTAATGCTTTGTTCCGGTTCTCTATTAAAAGGAGGCCTTAATATCCCTTAGTTTCCAATAGGACCCCGCTGAAGGAAATATGCCCTAGAGGCAATAATAAAGTTATTATTATTTCCTTATTTCATGATAAATGTTTATTATTCATGCTAGAATTGTATTAACCGGAAACATAATACATGTGTGAATACATAGACAAACATAGTGTCACTAGTATGCCTCTACTTGACTAGCTCGTTTATCAAAGATGGTTATGTTTCCTAACCATGGACACAAGAGTTGTCATTTGATTAACGGGATCACATCATTAGGAGAATGATGTGATTGACATGACCCATTCCGTTAGCCTAGCACTTGATCGTTTAGTATGTTGCTATTGCTTTCTTCATGACTTATACATGTTCCTGTAACTATGAGATTATGCAACTCCCGTTTACCGGAGGAACACTTTGGGCGCTACCAAACGTCACAACCTAACTAGGTGATTATAAAGGAGTACTACAGGTGTCTCCAAAGGTACATGTTGGGTTGGCGTATTTCAAGATTAGGTTTTGTCACTCCGATTATCGGAGAGGTATCTCTGGGCCCTCTCGGTAATGCACATCACTTAAGCCTAGCAAGCATTGTAACTAATGAGTTAGTTGCGGGATGATGTATTATGTAACGAGTAAAGAGACTTGCTGGTAACGAGATTGAACTAGGTATTGGATACCGACGATCGAATCTCGGGCAAATAACATACCGATGACAAAGGGAACAAAGTATGTTGTTATGCGGTTTGACCGATAAAGATCTTCGTAGAATATGTAGGAGCCAATATGAGCATCCAGGTTCCGCTATTGGTTATTGACCGAGAATAGTTCTAGGTCATGTCTACATAGTTCTCGAACCCGTAGGGTCCGCACGCTTAAGGTTTCGATGACAGTTATATTATGAGTTTATGAGTTTTGATGTACCGAAGGAGTTCGGAGTCCCGGATGAGATCGGGGACATGACGAGGAGTCTCAAAATGGTCGAGGCGTAAAGATCGATATATTGGACGACTATATTCGGAGTTCGGAAAGGTTCGGAGTCATTCGGGTATTTTTTGGAGTACCGGAGAGTTACGGGAATTTGCCGGGGAGTATATGGGCCTTATTGCGCCACACGGGAATAGAGGAGAGAGGCCGAAAGGAAGGAGGGGCGCAACCCCCCTCTGGTCCGAATTGGACAAGGGGTGCAGCCCCCTTTTCCTTCCTCCTCTCCCCCTCTTTCCTTCTCTCCTACTCCAACAAGGAAGGGGGGGGGAGTCCTACTCCCGGTGGGAGGAGGACTCCTCCTGGCGCGCCCCTCCTGGCCGGCCGAACCCCTCCCCCTGGCTCCTTTATATACAGGGGCAGGGGGGCACCTCTAGGAACAACAACACAAGTTGATCTACGGATCGTTCCTTAGCCGTGTGCGGTGCCCCCCTCCACCATATTCCACCTCGGTCATATTGTCGCGGAGTTTAGGCGAAGCCCTGCGCCGGTGGAACATCATCATTGTCACCACGCCGTCATGCTGACGGAACTCATCCCCGAAGCTTTGCTGGATCGGAGCCCGGGGATCGTCATCGAGCTGAACGTGTGCTGAACTCGGAGGTGCCGTACGTTCGGTACTTGGATCGGTCGGATCGTGAAGATGTACGACTACATCAACCGCGTTGTCATAACGCTTCCGCTTACGGTCTACGAGGGTACGTGGACAACACTCTCCCCTCTCGTTGCTATGTCATCACCATGATCTTGCGTGTGCGTAGGAATTTTTTTGAAATTACTACGTTCCCCAACAGTGGCATCAGAGCCTAGGTTTTATGTGTTGATGTTATATGCACGAGTAGAACACAAGTGAGTTGTGGGCGATATAAGTCATACTGCTTACCAGCATGTCATACTTTGGTTCAGCGGTATTGTTGGATGAAGCGGCCCGGACCGACATTACGCGTACGCTTACGCGAGACTGGTTTTACCGCCGTGCTTTGCACACAGGTGACTAGCGGGTGTCTGTTTCTCCAACTTTAGTTGAACCGAGTGTGGCTACGCCCGGTCCTTGCGAAGGTTAAAACAGCACTAACTTGACGAACAATCGTTGTGGTTTTGATGCGTAGGTAAGAACGGTTCTTGCACAGCCCGTAGCAGCCATGTAAAACTTGCAACAACAAAGTAGAGGACGTCTAACTTGTTTTTGCAGGGCATGTTGTGATGTGATATGGTCAAGACGTGATGAGATATAAGTTGTTGTATGAGATGATCATGTTTTGTTGAAGTTATCGGCAACTGGCAGAAGCCCTATGGTTGTCTCTTTGTTGCATAAGATGCAAGTGCCAAATAATTGCTTTACTTTATCGCTATGCGATAGCAATAGTTGCAAGAGCAATAGTTGGCGAGACGACCATGTGACAACACATTGATATAGATCAAGATGATGAAGATCATGGTGTCGTGCCGGTGATGATAGAGATCATGATAGTACTTTGGAGATGGAGATCAAAGGTGCAAGATGATCATGGCCATATCATGTCACATATTTTGATTGCATATGATGTTTATCTGTTATACATCTTATTCTGTTTTGTTTGACGGTAACATTTTAAGATGATCTCTCACTAATTATCAAGAAGTGTTCTCCCTGAGTATGCACCGTTGCGAAAGTTCTTCGTGTTGAGACACCACGTGATGATCGGGTGTGATAGGCTCTACGTTCAAATACAACGGGTGCAAAACAGTTGCACACGCGGAATACTCAGGTTAAACTTGACGAGCCTAGCATATACAGATATGGCCTCGGAACATGGAGACCGAAAGGTCGAATGTGAATCATATAGTAGATATGATCAACATAGTGATGTTCACCATTGAAATCTACTCCATCTCACGTGATGATCGGACATGGTTTAGTTGATTTGGATCACGTGATCACTTAGATGACTAGAGAGATGTTTGTCTAAGTGGGTGTTCTTAAGTAATATGATTAATTGAACTTAAATTTATCATGAACTTAGTCCTGGTAGTATTTTGCAAATTATGTTGTAGATCAATAGCTCGTGTTGTTGCTTTCATATGTTTATTTTGATATGTTCCTAGAGAAAACTGTGTTGAAAGATGTTAGTAGCAATGATGCGGATTGGATCCGTGATCTGAGGTTTATCCTCATTGTTGCACAGAAGAATTATGTCCTTGATGCACCGCTAGGTGACAGACCTATTGCAGGAGCAGATGCAGACGTTATGAACGTTTGGCTAGCTCAATATGATGACTACTTGATAGTTTAGTGCACCATGCTTAACGGCTTAGAATCGGGACTTCAAAGACGTTTTGAACGTCATGGACCATAGGAGATGTTCCAGGAATTGAAGTTAATATTTTAAGAAAATACCCGAGTTGAGAGATATGAAGTCTCCAACAAGTTCTATAGCTAAAAGATGGAGGAGAATCGCTCAACTAGTGAGCATGTGCTCAGATTGTCTGGGTACTTCAATCGCTTGAATCAAGTGGGAGTTAATCTTCCAGATAAGATAGTGATTGACAGAGTTCTCTAGTCACCATCACCAAGTTAGTAGAACTTTGTGATGAATTATAGTATGCAAGGGATGACGAAAACGATTCCCGAGCTCTTCGTGATGTTGAAATCGACGAAGGCAGAAATCAAGAAAGAGCATCAAGTGTTGATGGTTGACAAGACCACTAGTTTCAAGAAAAGGGCAAAGGGAAAGAAAGGGGAACTTCAAGTAGAATGACAAGCAAGTTGTCACCCCCACGAAGAAGTCCAAAGTTGGACCAAAGCCTGAAACTGAGTGCTTACACTGCAAAGGAAATGGTCACTGGAAGCGGAAATGCCCTGAATATTTGGTGGATAAGAAGGATGGCAAAGTGAACACGGGTATATTTGATATACAGGTTATTGATGTGTGCCTTACTAGTGTTTATAGTAGCCCCTGAGTATTTGATACTTGTTCGGTTGCTAAGATTAGTAACTCGAAACAGGAGTTACAGAATAAACAGAGACTAGTTGAAGGGGAAGTGACGATGAGTGTTGGAAGTAGTTCCAAGATTGATATGATCATCATCGCACACTCCCTATACTTTCGGGATTAGTGTTAAACCTAAATAAATGTTATTTGGCGTTTGCGTTGAGCATGACTATGATTTGATCATGTTTATTGCGATACGGTTATTCATTTGAAGTTAAAGAATAATTGTTATTCTGTTTACATGAATAAGACCTTTGATGGTTATACACCCAATGAAAATAGTTTGTTGGATCTCGATCGTAGTGATACACATATTCATAATATTGATGCCAAAAGATGCAAAGTTAATAATGATAGTGCAACTTATTTGTGGCACTGCCGTTTGGGTCATATTAGTGTAAAGCGCATGAAGAAACTCCATAAAGATGGATTTTCGGAATCACTTGGTTATGAATCATTTGATGCTTGCGAATCGTGCCTTTTGGGCAAGATGACTAAAACTCCGTTCTCCGGAACAATGGAACAAGCTACTGACTTATTGGAAATAATACATACTGATGTATGCGATCCAATGAGTGTTGATGCTCGTGGCAAGTATCGTTATTTTCTGACCTTCACAAGATGATTTGAGCAGATATGGGTATATCTACTTGATGAAACATAAGTCTGAAATAGTTGAAAGGTTCAAAGAATTTCAGAGTGAAGTGGAAAAATCATCATAACAAGAAAATAAAGTTTCTGCGATTTGATCGCGGAGACGAATATTTGAGTTACGAGTTTGGTCTTCAACTAAAACAATGTGGAATAGTTTCACAGCTCACGCCACCTGGAACACCACAACGTTATGGTGTGTCCGAACGTCGTAACCGCACTTTATTAGATATGGTGCGATCTATGATGTCTCTTATTAATTTACCATTGTCGTTTTGGGGTTATGCATTAGAGACAGCTGCATTCACGTTAAAAGGGCACCATTTAAATCCGTTGAGACGACACCATATGAACTGTGGTTTAGCAAGAAACCCAAGTTGTCATTTCTTAAAGTTTGGGGCTGCGATGCTTATGTGAAAAAGTTTCATCCTGATAAGCTCAAACCCAAATAGGAGAAATGCGTCTTCATAGAATACCCAAAGGAAACTATTGGGTACACCTTCTATCACAGATCCGAAGGCAAATTATTCGTTGCTAAGATGGATCCTTTCTAGAGAAGAAGTTTCTCTCGAAAGAAGTGAGTGGGAGGAAAGTAGAACTTGATGAGGTAATTGTACCTTCTCCCTTATTGGAAAGTAGTTCATCACAGAAATCAGTTCCAGTGATTCCTACACCAATTAGTGAGGAAGTTAATGATGATGATCATGAAACTTCAGATCAAGTTGCTACCAAACCTCGTAGGTCTTCCAGAGTAAGATCTGCACCAGAGTGGTACGGTAATCCTGTTCTGAAAGTCATGTTACTAGACCATGATAAACCTACGAACTATGAGGAAGCGATGATGAGCCCAGATTCCACAAAATGGCTGGAGGCCATGAAATCTGAGATAGGATCCATGTATGAGAACAAAGTGTGGACTTTGGTGGAGTTGCCCGATGATCGGCAAGCCATATTGTATAAATGGATCTTCAAGAGGAAGATAGATGCTGATAGTAGTGTTACTATCTACAAAGCTTGACTTGTCACAAAAGATTTTTCGACAAGGTGTTGACTACAATGAGATTTTCTCAACTGTAGCGATGCTTAAGTCTGTCCGAATCATGTTAGCAATTGCCACATTTTATGAAATCTGGCAAATGGATGTCAAAACTGCATTCCTTAATGGTTTTCTTAACGAAGAGTTGTATATGATGCAACCAGATGGTTTTGTCAATCCTAAAGGTGCTAAAAAAATGTGCAAGCTCCAGCGATCCATTTATGGACTGGTGCAAGCATCTCAGAGTTGGAATATACGCTTTGATAAGTTGATCAAAGCATATAGTATTATACAGACTTGCAGTGAAGCCTGTATTTACAAGAAAGTGAGTGGGAGCTCTGTAGCATTTCTGATACTATATGTAGATGACATATTGTTGATCAGCAATGATATAGATTTTCTGGATAGCATAAAGGGATACTTGAATAAAAGTTTTCAATGAAATAACTCGGTGAAGCTGCTTACACATTGAGCATCAAGATTTATATAAATAGATCGAGACGCTTGATAAGATTTTTTCAATGAGTACATACCTTGATAAGTTTTGAAATAGTTCAAAATGGAACAGTCAAAGAAAGAGTTCTTGCCTGTGTTGTAAAGGTGTGAAATTGAGTAAAGACTCAAATCCCGACCAAGGCAGAAAATAGAAAAGAGAATGAAAGTCATTCCCTGTGCCTCAGTCATAGGTTCTATAAAGTATGCTATGAACCAGACCTATTGTATACCTTGCTTTGAGTTTGACAAAGGAAATACAATTTTGATCTAAGAGTAGATCACTGGACAGCGGTCAAGAATATCCTTAGTGAGGACTAAGGAAATATTTCTCGATTATGGAGGTGATAAAAGAGCCCATCGTAAAGAGTTACATCGGTGCAAGCTTTTACACCAATCCAGATGACTCTAAGTCTCAATCTGGATACATATTGAAAGTGGGAGCAATTAGCTATAGTAGCTCCATGCAGAGCATTGTGGACATAGAATATTTGCAAAATACATACGGCTCTGAATGTGACAGACCCGTTGACTAAGCTTCTCTCACGAGCAAAACATGATCACACCTTAGTACTCTTTGGGTGTTAATCACATAGCGATGTGAACTAGATTATTGACTCTAGTAAACCCTTTGGGTGTTGGTCACATGACGATGTGAACTATGGGTGTTAATCATATACAGATATTGGTGTTAAATCACATGGCAATGTGAACTAGATTATTGACTCTATGCAAGTGGGAGACTGAAGGAAATATGCCCTAGAGGCAATAATAAAGTTATTATTATTTCCTTATTTCATGATAAATGTTTATTATTCATGCTAGAATTGTATTAACCGGAAACATAATACATGTGTGAATACATAGACAAACATAGTGTCACTAGTATGCCTCTACTTGACTAGCTCGTTTATCAAAGATGGTTATGTTTCCTAACCATGGACAAAAGAGTTGTCACTTGATTAACGGGATCACATCATTAGGAGAATGATGTGATTGACATGACCCATTCCGTTAGCCTAGCACTTGATCGTTTAGTATGTTGCTATTGCTTTCTTCATGACTTATACATGTTCCTGTAACTATGAGATTATGCAACTCCCGTTTACTGGAGGAACACTTTGGGTGCTACCAAACGTCACAACGTAACTGGGTGATTATAAAGGAGTACTACAGGTGTCTCCAAAGGTACATGTTGGGTTGGCGTATTTCGAGATTAGGTTTTGTCACTCCGATTGTCGGAGAGGTATCTCTGGGCCCTCTCGGTAATGCACATCACTTAAGCCTTGCAAGCATTGTAACTAATGAGTTAGTTGCGGGATGATGTATTACGTAACGAGTAAAGAGACTTGCCGGTAACGAGATTGAACTAGGTATTGGATACCGACGATCGAATCTCGGGCAAGTAACATACCGATGACAAAGGGAACAAAGTATGTTGTTATGCGGTTTGACCGATAAAGATCTTCGTAGAATATGTAGGAGCCAATATGAGCATCCAGGTTCCGCTATTGGTTATTGACCGAGAATAGTTCTAGGTCATGTCTACATAGTTCTCGAACCCGTAGGGTCCGCACGCTTAAGGTTTCGATGACAGTTATATTATGAGTTTATGAGTTTTGATGTACCGAAGGAGTTCAGAGTCCCGGATGAGATCGGGGACATGACGAGGAGTCTCGAAATGGTCGAGACGTAAAGATTGATATATTGGACGACTATATTCGGAGTTCGGAAAGGTTCCGAGTCATTCGGGTATTTTTTGGAGTACCGGAGAGTTACGGGAATTCGCCGGGAGTATATGGGCCTTATTGGGCCATACGGGAATAGAGGAGAGAGGCCGAAAGGAAGGAGGGGCGCAGCCCCCCTCTGGTCCGAATTGGACAAGGGGTGCAACCCCCTTTTCCTTCCTCCTCTCCCCCTCTTTCCTTCTCTCCTACTCCAACAAGGAAGGGGGGGAGTCCTACTCCCGGTGGGAGGAGGACTCCTCCTGGCGCGCCCCTCCTGGCCGGCCGAACCCCTCCCCCTGGCTCCTTTATATACGGGGGCAGGGGGGCACCTCTAGGAACAACAACACAAGTTGATCTACGGATTGTTGCTTAGCCGTGTGCGGTGCCCCCCTCCACCATATTCCACCTCGGTCATATCGTCGCGGAGTTTAGGCAAAGCCCTGCGCTGGTGGAACATCATCATCGTCACCACGCCGTCGTGCTGACGGAACTCATCCCTGAAGCTTTGCTGGATCGGAGCCCGGGGATCGTCATCGAGCTGAACGTGTGCTGAACTCGGAGGTGCCGTACGTTCGGTACTTGGATCGGTCGGATCGTGAAGACGTACGACTACATCAACCGCGTTGTCATAACTCTTCCGCTTACGGTCTACGAGGGTACGTGGACAACACTCTCCCATCTCGTTGCTATGTCATCACCATGATCTTGCGTGTGCGTAGGAAATTTTTTGAAATTACTACGTTCCCCAACACCCGCTGCCACGGGAGGGTAGGACAAAAGATGTCATGCAAGTTCTTTTCCATAAGCATGTATGACTATATACGGAATACATGCCTACATTACATTGACGAACTGGAGCTAGTTCTGTGTCACCCTATGTTATGACTGCTACATGATGAACCACATCCGGCATAATTATCCATCGCTAATCCAGTGCCTACGAGTTTTCCATATACTAGTTCTCGCTTATTTACTTTTCCGTTGCTACTCTTACAATAACTACAAAATACCAAAAACATTACTTTTGATATCTTTACTTTTGTTACCGTTACCACCACTATCATATTACTTTGCTACTAAACACTTTGCTGCAGATACTAAGTTTCCATGTGTGGTTGAATTGACAACTCAGCTGCTAATACTTGAGAATATTCTTTGGCTTCCCTTGTGTCGAATCAATAAATTTGGGTTGAATACTCTACCCTCGAAAACTGTTGCGATCCCCTATACTTGTGGGTTATCAGGTATCAATGTGCATTAAGGATCTGAGCAAATGATCTTCCACCGAATAAACCAACTAGCATCAACTACAAGGAGTAAACAACACTACTAGCAACCCACAGGTACCAATCTGAGGTTTTGGGACAAAGATTGGATACAAGAGATGAACTAGGGTTTGAGAGGAGATGGTGCTGGTGAAGATGTTGATGGAGATTGACCCCCTCCTGATGAGAGGATTGATGGTGATGACGACGGTGATGATTTCCCCCTCCCGGAGGGAAGTTTCCTCGGCAGAACAGCTCCGCCGGAGCCCTAGATTGGTTCCGCCAAGGTTCCGCCTCGTGGCGGCGGAGTTTTGTCCTGAAAGCTTGCTTATGATTTTTTCCAGGGTAAAAGACTTCATATAGCAGAAGATGGGCACCGGAGGGCTACCAGGGGGCCCACGAGGCAGGGGCGCGCCCAGGGGGGTAGGGTGCGCCCCCCACCCTCGTGGATGGTGGGTGGCCCCCTCTGGAACTTCTTCCGCTCAATATTTTTTTATTAAATCCAAAAATGACTTTCTATTGACAACTCAGCTGCTAATACTTGAGAATATTCTTTGGCTCCCCTTGTGTCGAATCAATAAATTTGGGTTGAATACTCTACCCTCGAAAACTGTTGCGATCCCCTATACTTGTTGGCTATCAAGACCTTTTTCTGGCGCCGTTACCGGGGAGCATAGCTCTATTCTTTGAGTCACTTGGGATTTATATCTGCTGGACACTATGAAGAACTTGAAAGATGATCGAACTACTATTTTGCCCTCAACTACGAGGGGAGGTAAGGGACTGCCATCTAGCCTTGCACTAGATTCTCCTTCTGTTATGAGTAAGTTTGCGATACCTAAACCTACTACTGCTATTGATTCTGATATGTCGCATGTTATTGATGATGCTACTTCTGCTATGCACGATACTTATGATGAAACTACTTCTATGCTTGATACTATTGTGCCCCTTGGTGAATTTCTTGATGAGCAAATTGCTAGGTCTAGAGAAAGAGAAATTATTGAACCTGAACGCAATGATGTTAGTGATGATGAACCTATGCCTGTTATTCCTGAGGGTTATCTTTTTGATGCTGAATCTTCTGCAGCTATTCTTGCTTGCCAGGATAGACAGGAACTTAAGAGGTTGCTAGTTAAATGGAGTAAAGAATCTTTTAGAGGTAGAATGAAACCCGACCCTGCTTTTGCTACTTCACCTATCTGTGTGCCTGATCAGGATTATTATGATTTTTCTGTTGACCCAGATATAATTACTTTGGTTGAATATGATCCTTTTTATGGTTATGAATCTGAAACTGTTGTGGCACATCTTGCTAAGTTAAATGATATAGCTGCCCTATTTACTAATAATGAGAGATCACGCTACCTTTATTTACTCAAAATATTTCCGTTCTCATTAAAGGGTGATGCTAAGATATGGTATAATTCTCTTGATCCTGGTTGTGTGCAAAGTCCACAGGATATGATTTATTACTTCTCTGCTAAATATTTCCCTGCTCATAAGAAACAAGCTGCCTTGAGGGAAATATACAATTTTGTGCAAATTGAAGAAGAGAGTCTCCCACAAGCTTGGGGGAGGCTTCTCAAGTTACTTAATGCTTTGCCTGATCATCCTCTTAAGAAACCTGAAATATTTGATATCTTTTATAATGGACTAACTGATGCTTCCAGAGATTTCCTGGATAGTTGTGCTGGTTCTCTTTTCAGGGAAAGAACACCGGATGACGCTGAAATTCTATTGAATAATATGTTGGCTAATGAAAATAATTGGGCACCTCCCGAGCTACCTCCTGAGCTAGTTCCTGAGCCAATTACTGAGCCTATTCCTAAACCAACTCCGAAGAAGAGAGGTGTTCTATTTCTCAGTCCCGAAGATATGCAAGAGGCAAATAAATCTATGAAAGAAAAAGGTATTAAAGCTGAAGATGTTAAGAATTTACCTCCTATTGAAGAAATACATGGTCTTAATTTACCTCCTGTTGAAGAAGTATATGATCTCAATTACTTATTTACTGAAGAACCTCCCGATATCCCAACACAGGTAGTAAAGGTAAATTCTCTCTATAGATATGATAAAGCTGAAGTCCCTCCTACTAAAATTGCTAGCCAGTGATTGGATGAGTTTGATGAATTTATGTTTAAGCAAGATGACTTTAATGCTTATTTTGGTAGACAATTAAAACAGAATACCTTATGATTAAACGCTTGGGTGATTATATGGCTGATATTAGAGGTGAACTTAAACTTGTTAGCAAACATGCTTCTATGGTTACCAGTCAAGTAGAACAAGTACTTAAAGCTCAGAAAGAAGCGCTTGATGAAATGAATAGTAAGAAAAATGATTATGCTGTTAGAGTGGCTACTAGAACTAGTAGAATGACTCAGGAACCTTTGTATCCTGAAGGCCACCCTAAGAGAATCGAGCAAGATTCTCAGAGAAACAATATTGATGTACCTAGTTCTTCTAAAAGGAAGAAAAAGAAAAATGATAGGACTTTGCAAACTTTTAGTGAACCTATTGCTGAACCACCTGAGAATCCAAATGACACCTCTGTTTCTGATGCTGAAACACAATCAGGTGATGAACATGAACCTAGTGATAATGTTAATGATAATGTTCATGTTGATGCTCAACCTAGTAATGAAAATGATGTAGAAGTTGAACCTGTTGTTGATCTTGATAACCCACAATCAAGGAATCAACGTTATGATAAAAGAGACTTCGCTGCTAGGAAACATGGTAAAGAAAGGGAACCATGGGTTCAGAAACCCATGCCTTTTCCTCCGAAACCATCCAAGAAAAAGGATGATGAGGATTTTGAGCGCTTTGCTGAAATGATTAGACCCATCTTTTTTCGTATGCGATTAACTGATGTGCTCAAAACAAATCCTTATGGTAAGTATATGAAGGATATCATTACTAATAAAAGAAAGATACCTGAAGCTGAAATTTCCACCATGCTTGCTAATTATACTTTTAAGGGTGGAATACCAAAGAAACTTGGAGATCCAGGAGTACCTACTATACCATGCTCCATTAAAAGAAATTATGTTAAAACTGCTTTATGTGATCTTGGAGCCAGTGTCGGTGTTATGCCTCTCTCTTTATATCGTAGACTTGACTTGAATAAGTTGACACCTACTGAAATATCTTTGCAAATGGCTGATAAATCAACTGCTATACCTGTCAGTATTTGTGAGGATGTGCCTGTTGTGGTTGCAAACGTTACTATTTTAACAGACTTTTTTATTCTTGATATTCCCGAGGATGATAGTATGTCTATTATTCTTGGAAGACCTTTCCTTAATACTGCAGGCTGTTATTGATTGCACCAAAGGGCTGTTATTAAGACCTTTCCTTAATACTGCAGAGCTAATGCCTTTGGTCTGTATTGTAGAAAGAAGACTATCAACCACCCTAAATATGATCTCTTATGGTGGCAAGCTCTCTTTACTCAACTTGGTGATTACCACCCTGGTCATCTTTGCCCTATGCACTTTGCTTAGCCAACCAAAATTATTGAACTTTTGGACAAGATCCGGAGAAGGTGCCTTTGGACCAAGAAAACTGAGCAGGGAGACAAATGTAACTCCTTGGCCTCTTGGGATATGGTGTGTAAACCAAAAGCAAGCGGAGGCATAGGGATTATCGTCTCAGAATTCAAGGAGATGTACTTTTGCTCAAATATCTTCATAAATTCTACAATGTATGGAATGTGCCTTGGGTGCAACTTATTAAGGACACATACTACAGTGAGCACATCCCACATGCAACTGATCCTTGTGGCTCGTTTTTGGTGGAGGGATGTAACCAAACGCATGCCAGTATATCGTGGAATCATAATGGTGCAAGTGGCGGCTGGCAACACGGTCCTCTTCTGGAAGGATGATTGGAGTGGTAATATCTTAGCATAAACATACCCACGTTTAAGGAAATATGCCCTAGAGGCAATAATAAAGTTATTATTTATTTCCTTATTTCATGATAAATGTTTATTATTCATGCTAGAATTGTATTAACCGGAAACATAATACATGTGTGAATATATAGACAAACAGAGTGTCACTAGTATGCCTCTACTTGACTAGCTTGTTAATCAAAGATGGTTATGTTTCCTAACCATGGACAAAGAGTTGTTATTTGATTAACGGGATCACATCATTAGTTGAATGATATGATTGACATGACCCATTCCGTTAGCTTAGCACCCGATCGTTTAGTATGTTGCTATTGCTTTCTTCATGACTTATACATGTTCCTATGACTATGAGATTATGTAACTCCCGTTTACCGGAGGAACACTTTGTGTGCTACCAAACGTCACAACGTAACTGGGTGATTATAAAGGTGCTCTACAGGTGTCTCCAAAGGTACTTGTTGGGTTGGCGTATTTCGAGATTAGGATTTGTCACTCCGAATGTCGGAGAGGTATCTCTGGGCCCTCTCGGTAATGCACATCACTTAAGCCTTGCAAACATTGCAACTAATGAGTTAGTTGCGAGATGATGTATTACGGAACGATTAAAGAGACGTGTCTCGGTCATGTCTACATTGTTCTCGAACCGTAGGGTCCGCACGCTTAAGGTTTCGATGACAGTTATATTATGAGTTTATGTATTTTGATGTACCGAAGGTTGTTCGGAGTCCCGGATGTGATCACGGACATGACGAGGAGTCTCGAAATGGTCGAGAGATAAAGATTGATGTATTGGACGAATATATTTGGACACCGGAAAGGTTCCAGGTGAGATTGGAAATATACCGGAGTTCCGGGAGGTTACCGGAACCCCCCGGTAAGTATATGGGCCTTATTGGGCCTTAGTGGAAGGGAGGGAGAAGGAGCAAGGGAGGGGGCGCCCCCCCCCCCCAAGCCCAATCCGAATTGGGAGGGGGGCCGGCCCCCCCTTTCCTTCTCTCCTCCCCCCTCTTCCTTCCTTCTCCTACTCCTAATAGGAAAGGGGGGCCAAACCTACTTGGAGTAGGTTTGCCCCCCCTATGGCGCGCCTCCTCCCTAGGCCGGCCTCCTCCTCCCTCCCTCCTTTATATACGGGGGCGGGGGGGCACCCTAGACACACAAGTTGATCATTGAGATCGTTCCTTAGCCGTGTGCGGTGCCCCCCTCCACGATATTACACCTCAGTCATATTGTAGCGGTGCTTAGGCGAAGCCCTGCGACAGGAGAACATCAAGATCGTCACCACGCCGTCGTGCTGACGGAACTCCTCCCCGCGCCTCTGCTGGATCGGAGATCGGGGTGCGTCATCGAGCTGTACGTGTGTCAAGAACTCGGAGGTGCCGGAGTAACGGTGCTTGGATCGGTTGGACCAGGAGGACGTACGACTACTTCCTCTACGTTGCGTCAACGCTTCCGCTTCGGTCTACGAGGGTACGTAGACAACACTCTCCCCTCTCGTTGCTATGCATCACCATGATCTTGCGTGTGCGTAGGAAATTTTTTGAAATTACTATGTTCCCCAACAGTGGCATCCGAGCCAGGTTTTTTTTATGGTTTGATGTTATATGCACGAGTAGAACACAAGTGAGTTGTGGGCGATATAAGTCATACTGCTTACCAGCATATCATACTTTGGTTCGGCGGTATTGTTGGATGAAGCGGCCCGGACCGACATTACGCGTACGCTTACGCGAGACTGGTTTTACCGCCGTGCTTTGCACACAGGTGACTAGCGGGTGTCAGTTTCTCCAACTTTAGTTGAACCGAGTGTGGCTACGCCCGGTCCTTGCGAAGGTTAAAACAGCATCAACTTGACAAACTATCGTTGTGGTTTTGATGCGTAGGTGAGATTGGTTCTTGCTTAAGCCCGTAGCAGCCATGTAAAACTTGCAACAACAAAGTAGAGGACGTCTAACTTGTTTTTGCAGGGCATGTTGTGATGTGATATGGCCAAGACATGATGCTATATTTTATTGTATGAGATGATCATGTCTTGTAACCGAAGTTATCGGCAACTGGCAGGAGCCATATGGTTGTCGCTTTATTGTATGAAATGCAAACGCCCTGTAATTGCTTTACTTTATCACTAAGCGGTAGCGATAGTCGTATAAGCAATAGATGGCGTAAACGACAACAATGCTACGATGGAGATCAAGGTGTCGCGCCGGTGACGATGGTGATCATGATGGTGCTTCAGAGATGGAGATCACAAGCACAAGATGATGATGGCCATATCATATCACTTATATTGATTGCATGTGATGTTTATCCTTTATGCATCTTATCTTGCTTTGATTGACGGTAGCATTTTAAGATGATTTCTCACTAAAATTATCAAGAAGTGTTCTCCCTGAGTATGCACCGTTGCCAAAGTTCGTCGTGCCCAGACACCACGTGATGATCGGGTGTGATAAGCTCTACGTCCATCTACAACGGGTGCAAGCCAGTTTTTGCACACGCAGAATACTCAGGTTAAACTTGACGAGCCTAGCATATGCAGATATGGCCTCGGAACACGGAGACCGAAAGGTCGAGCGTGAATCATATAGTAGATATGATCAACATAAGATGTTCACCATTGAAAACTACTCCATCTCACGTGATGATCGGTTATGGTTTAGTTGATTTGGATCACGTGATCACTTAGATGACTAGAGAGATGTCTGTCTAAGTGGGAGTTCTTAAGTAATATGATTAACTGAACTTAAATTTATCATGAACTTAGTCCTGGTAGTATTTTGCAAATTATTTTGTAAGATCAATAGCTTGCGTTGTTGCTTTCATATATTTATTTTTGATATGTTCCTAGAGAAAATTATGTTGAAAAATGTTAGTAGCAATGATGCGGATTGGATCCGTGATCTGAGGTTTATCCTCATTGCTGCACAGAAGAATTATGTCCTTGATGCACCGCTAGGTGACAGACCTATTGCAGGAGCAGATGCAGACGTTATGAACGTTTGGCTAGCTCAATATGATGACTACTTGATAGTTTAAGTGCACCATGCTTAACGGCTTAGAATCGGGACTTCAAAGACGTTTTGAACGTCATGGACCATATGAGATGTTCCAGGAGTTGAAGTTAATATTTCAAGCAAATACCCGAGTTGAGAGATATGAAGTCTCCAACAAGTTCTATAGCTAAAAGATGGAGGAGAATCGCTCAACTAGTGAGCATGTGCTCAGATTGTCTGGGTACTACAATCGCTTGAATCAAGTGGGAGTTAATCTTCCAGATAAGATAGTGATTGACAGAATTCTCTAGTCACCATCACCAAGTTAGTAGAACTTTGTGATGAACTATAGTATGCAAGGGATGATGAAAATGATTCCCGAGTTTTTCATGATGATGAAATCGATGAAGGTAGAAATCAAGAAAGAACATCAAGTGTTGATGGTTAACAAGACCACTAGTTTCAAGAAAAGGGCAAAGGGAAGAAAGGGAACTTCAAGAAGAACGGCAAGCAAGTTGCTGCTCAAGTGAAGAAGCCCAAGTCTGGACCTAAGCCTGAGACTAAGTGCTTCTACTACAAAGGGACTGGTCACTGGAAGCAGAACTACCCCAAGTATTTGGCGGATAAGAAGGATGGCAATGTGAACAAAGGTATATTTGATATACATGTTATTGATGTGTACTTTACTAGTGTTTATAGCAACCCCTCGGTATTTGGTACTGGTTCAGTTGCTAAGAGTAGTAACTCAAAACGGGAGTTGCAGAATAGACAGAAACTAGTTAAGGGTGAAGTGACGATGTGTGTTGAAAGTAGTTTCAAGATTGATATGATCATCATCGCACACTCCCTATACTTTCGGGATTAGTGTTGAACCTAAATAAGTGTTATTTGGTGTTTGCGTTGAGCATGAATATGATTTGATCGTGTTTGTTGCAAAACGGTTATTCATTTAAGTAAGAGAATAAACTGTTGTTCTGTTTACATGAATAAAACCTTATATGGTTACACATCCAATGAAAATGGTTCATTGGATCTCGATCGTAGTGATACACATATTCATAATATTGAAACCAAAAGATGCAAAGTTAATAATGATAGTGCAACTTATTTGTGGCACTGCCGTTTAGGTCATATTGGTGTAAAGCGCATGAAGAAACCCCATGCTGATGGGATTTTGGAATCACTTGATTATGAATCACTTGATGCTTGCGAACCATGCCTCATGGGCAAGATGACTAAGACTCCGTTCTCCGGAACAGTGGAGCGAGCAACTGACTTATTGGAAATAATACATACTGATGTATGCGATCCGATGAGTGTTAAGGCTTGCGGCGGGTATCGTTATTTTCTGACCTTCACAGATGATTTGAGCAGATATGGGTATATCTACTTGATGAAACATAAGTCTGAAATAGTTGAAAGGTTCAAAGAATTTCAGAGTGAAGTGGAAATCATCGTAACAAGAAAAATAAAGTTTCTACGATCTGATCGCAGAGACAAATATTTGAGTTACGAGTTTGGTCTTCAATTAAAACAATGTGGAATAGTTTCACAAATTCATGCCACCTGGAACACCACATCATAATGGTGTGTCCGAATATCATAACCGTACTTTATTGGATATAGTACAATCTATGATGTTTCTTACCGATTTACCAATATCGTTTTGGGATCATGCATTAGAGACAGCTGCATTCACGTTAAATAGGGCACCATCTAAATCCGTTGAGACGACACTATATGAACTGTGGTTTAGCAAGAAACCAAAGTTGTCGTTTCTTAAAGTTTGGGGCTGCGATGCTTATGTGAAAAAGTTTCATCCTGATAAGCTCAAACCCAAATCGGAGAAGTGTGTCTTCATAGAATACCCAAAGGAAATTGTTGGGTACACCTTCTATCACAGATCCGAAGGCAAAACATTCGTTGCTAATAAATGGATCATTTCTAGAGAAGGAGTTTCTCTCGAAAGAAGTGAGTGGGAGGAAAGTAGAACTTGATGAGGTAATTGTACCTTCTCCCTTATTGGAAAGTAGTTCATCACAGAAATCTGTTCCTGTGGCTACTACACCAATTAGTGAGGAAGCTAATGATGATGATCATGTAACTTCAGATCAAGTTACTACCGAATCTCGTAGGTAAACCAGAGTGAGGTCCGCACCAGAGTGGTACGGTAATCCTGTTCTGAAAGTCATGTTACTAGACCATGATAAACCTACGAACTATGAGGAAGCGATGATGAGCCCAGATTCCGCGAAATGGCTTAAGGTCATGAAATCTGAGATGGGATCCATGTATGAGAACAAAGTGTGGACTTTGGTGGAGTTGCCCGATGATCGGCAAGCCATATTGTATAAATGGATCTTCAAGAGGAAGACGGACGCTGATAGTAGTGTTACTATCTACAAAGCTAGCCTTGTCGAAAAAGGTTTTTGACAAAGTTCAAGATGTTGAATACAATGAGATTTTCTCACTCGTATCGATGCTTAAAAGTCTGTCCGAATCATGTTAGCAATTGCCGCATTTTATGAAATCTGGCAAATGGATAAACAAAACTGCATTCCTTAATGGAGTTATTAAATAAGAGTTGTATGTGATGCAACCAAGAGGTTTTGTCGATCCTAAAGGTGTTAACAAAATGTGCATCTATGGACTGGTGCAAGCATCTCGGAGTTGTAATATACGCTTTGATAAGTTGATCAAAGCATATAGTTTATACAGATTTGCAGTGAAGCCTGTATTTACTAGAAAGTGAGTGGGAGCACTACAGCATTTCTGATAAGTATATGTGAATGACATATTGTAGATCGGAAATAATGTAGAATTATTCTGCAAAGCATAAAGGAGTGTTTAAAAGGAGTTTTTCAAAGAAAGACCTCGGTGAAGCTGCTTACATATTGAGCATTAAGATCTATAGAGATAGATCAAGACGCTTGATAAGTTTTTTCAATGAGTACATACCTTGACAAGATTTTGAAGTAGTTCAAAATGGAACAGTCAAAGAAAGAGTTCTTGCCTGTGTTACAAGGTTTGAAATTGAGTAAGACTCAAAACCCGACCACGGCAGAAGATAGAAAGAGAATGAAAGTCATTCCCTATGCCTTGGCCATAGGTTCTATCATGCTGTGTACCAGATCTATTGTATACCCTACACTGTTTTTGGCAAGGGAGTACAATAGTGATCTAGGAGTAGATCACTGGACATTGGTCAAAATTATCCTTAGTGAAATAAGGATATGTTTCTTGATTATGGAAGTGACAAAAGGTTCGTCGTAAAGGGTTACGTCGATGCAAGTTTTGACACTAATCTAGATGACTCTAAGTCTTGATCTAGATACATATTGGAAGTGGGAGCAATTAGCTAGAGTAGCTCCGTGCAGAGCATTGTAGACATAGAAAATTGCAAAATACATAACAGATCTGAATGTGAAAGACCCGTTGACTAAGATTCTCTCACAAGCAAAACATGATCACACCTTAGTACTCTTTGGGTGTTAATCACATAGCGATGTGAACTAGATTACTGAATCTAGTAAACCCTTTGGGTGTTGGTCACATGGCGATGTGAACTATGGGTGTTAATCACATAATGATGTGAACTATCGATGTTAATCACATGGTGATGTGATCTAGATTATTGACTCTATGCAAGTGGGAGACTAAAGGAAATATGCCCTAGAGGCAATAATAAAGTTATTATTTATTTCCTTATTTCATGATAAATGTTTATTATTCATGCTAGAATTGTATTAACCGGAAAAATAATACATGTGTGAATATATAGACAAACAGAGTGTCACTAGTATGCCTCTACTTGACTAGCTTGTTAATCAAATATGGTTATGTTTCCTAACCATGGACAAAGAGTTGTTATTTGATTAACGGGATCACATCATTAGTTGAATGATCTGATTGACATGACCCATTCCGTTAGCTTAGCACCCGATCGTTTAGTATGTTGCTATTGCTTTCTTCATGACTTATACATGTTCCTATGACTATGAGATTATGTAACTCCCGTTTACCGGAGGAACACTTTGTGTGCTACCAAACGTCACAACGTAACTGGGTGATTATAAAGGTGCTCTACAGGTGTCTTCAAAGGTACTTGTTGGGTTGGCGTATTTCGAGATTAGGATTTGTCACTCCGAATGTCGGAGAGGTATCTCTGGGCCCTCTCGGTAATGCACATCACTTAAGCCTTGCAAGCATTGCAACTAATGAGTTAATTGCGAGATGATGTATTACAGAACGAGTAAAGAGACTTGCCGGTAACGAGATTGAACTAGGTATTGGATACCGACGATCGAATCTCGGGCAAGTAACATACCGATGACAAAGGGAACAACGTATGTTGTTATGCGGTTTGACCGATAAAGATCTTCGTAGAATATGTAGGAACCAATATGGGCATCCAGGTCCCGCTATTGATTATTGACCGGAGACGTGTCTCGGTCATGTCTACATTGTTCTCGAACCGTAGGGTCCGCACGCTTAAGGTTTCGATGACAGTTATATTATGAGTTTATGTATTTTGATGTACCGAAGGTTGTTCGGAGTCCCGGATGTGATCACGGACATGACGAGGAGTCTCAAAATGGTCGAGACATAAAGATTGATGTATTGGACGGATATATTTGGACACCGGAAAGGTTCCGGGTGAGATTGGAAATATACCGGAGTTCCGGGAGGTTACCGGAACCCCCCGGTAAGTATATGGGCCTTATTGGGCCTTAGTGGAAGGGAGGGAGAAGGAGAAAGGGAGGGGGCGCCCCCCCCCAAGCCCAATCCGAATTGGGAGGGGGGCCGGCCCCCCTTTCCTTCTCTCCTCCCCCCTCTTCCTTCCTTCTCCTACTCCTAATAGGAAAGGGGGGCCAAACCTACTTGGAGTAGGTTTGCCCCCCCTATGGAGCGCCTCCTCCCTAGGCCGGCCTCCTACTCCCTCCCTCCTTTATATACGGGGGCGGGGGGCACCCTAGACACACAAGTTGATCATTGAGATCGTTCCTTAGCCGTGTGCGGTGCCCCCCTCCACGATATTACACCTCGGTCATATTGTAGCGGTGCTTAGGCGAAGCCCTGCGACAGGAGAACATCAAGATCGTCACCACGCCGTCGTGCTGACGGAACTCCTCCCCGCGCCTCTGCTGGATCGGAGATCGGGGTGCGTCATCGAGCTGTACGTGTGTCAAGAACTCGGAGGTGCCGGAGTAACGGTGCTTGGATCGGTTGGACCGGGAGGACGTACGACTACTTCCTCTACGTTGCGTCAACGCTTCCGCTTCGGTCTACGAGGGTACATAGACAACACTCTCCCCTCTCGTTGCTATGCATCATCGTGATCTTGCGTGTGCGTAGGAAATTTTTTGAAATTACTACGTTCCCCAACACACGTGCATTCACATATTCTACCAATGAAGATATTTCGGTTAGAGACTTCTTGGCCAGCACGTCACTCCGAGAGACGTTCCACCTTCCCCTCTCTCCACAAGCACATGATGAAGTGAGACAAATACAACTGGACACCAGGGAAATTAACCTATCAAATGCATTGACGCACAAAGATGTCTGGACGTGTATTTGGGGTGACAAAGAGTTTACCACTCATAAATACTACACATTATGCTTTCGAGACATACACGGGCATCAAGCTTTTAATTGGATCTGGAAATCTAAATCAACAATGAAGATCAAAGTTTTTGGCTGGCTACTCTTGTCGGATCGTCTCAACACAAGAAATATGCTCAAACGACGCCATTACAACATTGGAGATAATCATGATTGCATCCTCTGTGGACAAAACATAGAAGAGACATTGGAACATCTATTCTTTGAATGCATCGTCATCACACAATGTTGGTCCACGTTGGGAATTGGATGGCCGCAAGGGGGGTCAAGATTAACCAATGTCTCCATCGCCAAAGAAGCTTGGGGGAGATCACTCTTCATGGAAGTATTCCTTTTGGCAGCTTGGAGCATTCGGAAGGAACGCAATAACAAGCACTTTAGGGGGATTCTTCCTTCTCGGTTAGCATGGTTACATATATTCAAATCTGACTTTTCACTCCTCACCTATAGGGTCAAGGAGGGACATCAAAATTTCATCCCCTTGTTACTATCCTCTCTCCATTAGAATAACTCTTTGATCTTTCTCCCAAAGGGAGGACGGAGATGTAATTACACCATGTAAATTTGCACCCTTATTAAATTAATTATTTCACAGTAGGGGGTTCCCCTACTATTTACGGTCAAAAAAAATTATTCACTCTAGTTGCTTGCTTCAAGACACGATCAACCAAAACTCAACACATGAGCACACGATGATCTTGTCATGAAACTATATCTTGAATTATTCTCCTTAATTATTTTCCCAAGTGTACTTGATCCTTATAAGCCCATATATGTCAATCTTTGAGTTCCTCCAACAAACTCTATCTTGAGCATATTTTGTTTAGATAATGAAATCAATTTTAATGGCTTCCATGGATATATATCCAAAGACAACTAGTAACTTCAGTGGACATGAGACATCAAGATCCACCCCTAGGCCTCGTGGGCACGTGCAGGGATCCCATGCGCATGGGGTATCAGGCGGTTAACACTCGACCCCATGTGAATGAGGGTTAGGAGGCCCATGCGCATGGGGTGTCCAGAGAGATTTCCCGGTACCTTGTGGGCACAATGTCTGGATACTAGGAGGAGTTGTTCGAAGCCTCTCAAATGAAAATTTCCCAAATCAACCCAATATACTTCATGCACACCATGGGGCATTTCTTCGTATAAAATTCAATGCACTTTATGCTCCATATGAATTTTTTATCCAATACCAAAGCTTATAGCATATCTTCATATATATGGCCTTTATCCTTGAATCCGTCCAACATCCTTAAGGCCCACCTATAGAATATTAATTCATATATATCCCAATGAAAACATTAGTTCATAGAGATTATCATTATTACCAAGTCGACACTAAGGGCTAATGCATTTTCATTTGGGCGTGCAAACTGGCCCCTCCTATGTTGTCATGTTATGCCACCATGTGCCAAGTAGATTCGTGGGACTTCTATCTAGAATGTCAATGCAGATCATACTTCGAACTCTAGTAGGTGGAACTGTACACTACAGTTACAACACTCATAATTCAGATACCCGTCCTTTCTTGCACTGGTGGATTCAATAACTACATCACGAGTAGAAACAAACCCACAAACTAATGGCACAGAGAACCAAAGGAAGATGAGATGGAACGAAACTGATGATGTAGACAAAAAAACCTTAAAGCACGGACCTAACAAACTGGAATAATCCCAACACAACAACAACGAAACAAAAAAAGAGAGAATGCATCACCACTTGTTTTCTTGATAATAAACAACAATGTGGGCCCCATGCTGATGCCGGAACCGACCCTGAACCCAACCCAACCCAACCATATGTGTCGCGAAGGGGAGGTGGGGGTGGGTTGCGAAGGGGATATATGTACGGATCCCTGGTCTCCTCTCTTCGATTTCCCCTTCTCCTTCTTCCTCCCTCCTCCTCAACCCTACTTCGACTGCCCTCCATCGCTATATATACCCCCCTCGCCAGCGTGTCCGGAAACACGTTACAAACACTCCTAGCTTGTAAACTTTTATCATATGGGATCATGTGTGTCTGTGTGTGTGTGTGTGTAAATGCGGTCTAAAAAATTGAACATTGCTAGATACATGTTGTACCCTACTATAACAACACACAACGAGTGATGTTATCCCATAATTTTTCAGAACCTTGGGCCTTTTTGGCACTAACTTTGACATCCTTGTTGGGAATCTGAACAAATTATCCGAATTCAATAGCCCGCATGCTGAAAGCAACCGATATGAGGATTACAACATTAGCCCTACTTTTAGTCTCTCGCTTCACTCTTCCCGTCTAAGCATCGAGGATTCGAGAGCCTTGGGCGAGCCGAGCTTCAAGGTCGCCATGGCAACCCATGTGCCACCCTCGGCCGATGGTCTCGGGAACCATCCTGGGACGCTTCTCGTCTCCCCACACCAAAACCGAAGTATCTGGCCCACTAAATCAAGTAGATGTTGGCCTACAGGTGAGAAATTGCTTCTTCGTGCCATTCTAGTAGTTTGGGCTCAACCCCTCACATGTCGTCATGTTCCGCCATAACGTGCCAAGTACACACAAGTAAAAATTCTTCATGGGTCGTTAATGCGGAACATACTTTGGGCTCTGGTAGGTGGAACTATGCGCTACGGTTACAACGCTCATGATTCAGATCACCATTCTTTTTTGCACTGGTTGATTCGGTATGCATGCCTTGAGTAATAAAGAGCAAAAATCCTCAATATGATATTATCGGAAACCCATAGCAGGACGAAACTTATGATGCGGACAAAAGCAAAAATAAATAAATCAGAACTCACTTAAAGCATCAGTCTAACAAACTGGAATTATCCCAGCAAACCAACAATGAACCAAAACAAAAACGAATGCATCACCACTTGTTTCCTTGTAATAATATAATATAAATAAACTAAAAACAAGGTACTTATATTAGTTTTTTTAGAACCATGTACTTTCTACTGGTAGTAGGAGTAAATAGCAAAGCACCACAAAGACCATGTCCACCATAGGTTTGCTCTGGCAGGTGGGCCCCACCCCACCCCGAGTCGACCCCGGACCCAACCCAACCCAACACAACCATACCAGATGTCTCCCGAAGGAAGGAGGGGTGGTGGGGCTATGTATACCATAAACTCAAAGCAACCAACATGAGCTTTACGACATTAGGATCACTTCATTCTTCCTCTCCACTCTTCACATCTAGACAATGAGTATCCAAGAGGGCCAGGTGAATATTTGCTTTAGGGTCAGCATGTTAGCCGACATGCTGCCATCGACGAATGGTCTCTGAGACCATCCTATACCACGTTCCATCCCCGCTTTGTACTAAAACCTAGGTTCTTGGCCCAAAAAATGTCGTCCCACACGAGACAAGTTGTTTCTTTGGCCCACGCTAGTGCTTTGCGCTGAGCAAATCGCCCCTCTTATGTTGTCATGTTCTCCACCGCGTGGCACGTGCACACGCTCGTAAAACCTCTATCTAGGCTATCAATGCGGATTGCACTTTGAACTCTGGTAGGTTGAACTATACGTTACGATTACAACAATCCTAACTTGGTCACTCGTCCTTTCTTGCACTGGAGGATTAAATAGGCACGTCCCGAGTAAAAACAAAACCCTTGAAATAATGGTTTGCGGGAACCCAAAACAAGACAAGATGAGCCGAAATTAATGATGCAGACAAAAAAACCACTTAAAGCAGAAAATGAATGCATCACCAATTCTTTCTTGATAGATAATAGTAATAAAGCATTTCTAGTAATAGGAGTAAAAGCAAACCACAAAGACCATGTACACCATAGGTTCACTCTGGCAGGTGGGCCCCATGTCGGAGCGGACCTCGAACCAAACCTAACCCAACCAGATGCACCCCGAAGGGGTGGGGCGACGGGACACAAATTGGGCCCTACTATCGCTTCATGCTTCGTCACCAGGCGCCAAGTAGGCATGCTCGTAAATAAAAAAACGTACTACATGAGTCGTCAATGCGAATGATACTTTGAAACTCTAGTAGGTGAAACTATACATCACAATCACTACATTCATAATTCGAATCCTCGTCCCTTCTTGCGCAGGTGGATTCGTCATTCATGTCGTGACTGAAAACAAAATCCGCAAACTAATGGCGCTGACAACCGAGAGCAAGACGAGATGGGACAAACTAGTGATGGAGCCGGGAGAAAAAAAATAATGAATGCATCACCACTTGTTTTCTTGATAATTTTAATAATAATAATAATAAACTTAAAACAATGTAGGAGTACATCTAGTTTTTTTAGAATCATGTACTTCTACTAGTATACTACTACTAGGAGCGAATAGCAAAGCACCACAAAGACCATGTCCACCATAGGTTCTGTCTGGCAGGTGGGCCCCACCCCAGCCCCGGAGCCGACCCCGGACCCGACCCAACCCAACCCAAGCAGACCAGATGTGTCCCGAAGGGGTGGGGGTGGTGGGGCTATATATACGGGCACCGGGTCTCCTCTCATCGGTTTCCACCTTCGTCTTCCTCCCCCCCTCGCCCCTCCCCACCCCACCTCAACCCTACTTCCTCCCTCCCTCCATCCAAATCCAACCCGGCACCCCCCGCACAAAAGCGGCGAAACACCCGAGCCAGCGGCGGAAAGAGAGAAAAACAACTAAAACGAACACAGAGCGGGCGGCCGGGGAGCGGCGGGAGATCGCCCCGGGGGATTGGCCGCGCCGATTCCCGATCGGGTGGGGGCCGATCCCCAGATCCCCGCGCGATTCCGGCGCCGGCGGCCGCGGGGATGAGTGCCCCCGCCCCATGCTCCCCCCGGCCAGCGGCCCACTGAGCCCGCGCCCGCGCCTGCCGCAGCGGGAGGAGGAGGAGGAGGTGTGTTCGGGGGCGGCGGAGGAGGGCTCTGGTGCTGGTGGTGGGTTGATCCGGCGGGCGGGGCCCCAGGCGGCCGTGCCATGTCTCGCTGCTTCCCGTTTCCGCCCCCAGGATATGTCAAGACCGCGCGCCCCGACGCCCACCTAGCCTCGCCCCTGCTCGACAAGGTGGAACAACAACACACCACCCCAATCCATCCCCTCTTGCTCCATCCATCGCTCCATTGGCCCCGCATCACACGGGAGGGGGTTCTAGGACATTGTGTGCCGCCGCTATTTCATTGGTTGCAGAAATTTCTTGGGAGCCAGACCTTTAGCTCACCTATCTGTGGTCAGGACTAGTTGCTTACGGCTGTGCCGTGATGAATTTTAGCAGCGTTTCGGTCCCTTGGGTTATGCCTGGGGTTTGTTCCACCATTGATTGGTAGAAAAAAGCTAGAGAACAAAGTAGGGCTGAACCAATGGTTTCCTGAAGAGTGCTGCTTCTGGCAACTTGAACCTGATAGGGCAGGGCTCATCTTGCGGTTAGTTGCGTGCGCAAGGCGGGGGTTTCCATTGGGTTGATCAGTGGGAGAGCGGATGCGGGTTTATGTCGTTACTCATTGATTATTGTCGCTTAGGTCTTGCATGCTTTTCAGAAGTGTATTATAGGCAAAAGCAGATTTAGTTTGAGGGCGGATGCGGGTTTATGTTGTTACTCATTGATTATTGTCGCTTAGGCCTTGCATGCTTGACACAAGTAGTGTATTATAGGCAAGAGCATATTTAGTATGTCCGACTCGGGAGGCTTACTAGGGCCAAACAGTTATTTAGGTCGGCGGAAAAGAGGCAAATGTTTCTAATTTGTCGGTGTGCTGCTAAAAGCGCGACTAAAGTTCTAGAGACCTTACCGCCGCAAGCTATTGCTGGGAGTTTCCTTTGACCTGTCACATGACTACTTTCTGCAAATATCCTCGGTACTACAGTTAAAGTTCATGCCGTGCACTAAACTGGTTGACCACACTTTTACAAAGAATATTATTTCTCTATGCAACTCGTATGTGTCCTGGTCCTGGTGGGAGTTACCATCAGTTTTTGGTGTAAATTGGCATAAAGTCGTCCATCCGTGCAAGTTTATGACCACACTGATGAGCCAAAATTTCCTAATTGCCGGTCTCATACAAGGTGTTCTAAATAAGTGGTACATATGCTGTCTAGGCCATACAGGATGGTGGATTGAATCGATGTAGGATTGGTACTGTAAACATTTAATTAGAGGTTTTTATTCATCTCAGTGCAGTTAGTTGTTGTTTATTTATGTGAAACTACAATCCAATATTGTTGTGATCGAAAGGCTGTTATTTTGCTTGTTACTCCTTCTGTTAGGAAACTGATTAGGCTTTAACGTAGATTTCTTGTTACATTTTTGATGATATCTTGTTGTTTTAGTGTAGCCCTTTTCAAGTGTGCCCCTATAACAACCATCATACTATCTAGTATCCTATGTTTTTAAGGCGGTAAGGCGAGGCGAGGCGCTGGGGGGGCGCCTCACTGCCTAAGCGCTGAGGCATAAGGCGAGGCGACGCCTTAGAGACTTGTAAGCAACAGAATTAAGTAGAATTTGGTAGGCATTAAGCAACTAGGCATACAGCCATACACACCTTGCAACTGATTGTTGTAGAGCCCCCATCCTCTTTGCACTTGCTTTTCTCCCCAGCAGAATTCTGCATCAACATGAAGTCATGAACAAATATGTTAGAAACTTAGAATAATGTATCACTTACCAGTGCACATTCCACAAAAAATAGAAATAAAAGTGAGGCAGCGAACAAAAGTGGAAAGAAAGATAGCAAGTATGAGTGCAACTGTTGGAGAGGAGGGGGAGGAGGAGCTGCTGGACAGGAGGAAGAGGAGGAGGAGCTGCTGGAGAGGAGGAAGAGGAGGAGCTGCTGGAGAGGAGGAACCGTTGGAGAGGAGGGGGAGGAGCTGCTGGAGAGGAGGAAGAACCAGATCTGCTGGAGAGGAGCCACTGAAGAGAAGGAGGGGGAGGAGTGTGTGGATTGGGGGCTGTTTCTCTCTCTCTCTTTCTCCCCTCTTACCTGTTGGCGCCAACATGATTCCAGTTTCCCGCCAAAACTCTGTTTCCCGCCTAAAACAGCTCCCCTGCCTGCCTGGCAAGCTAAGGCGTCCAAAATGGACTAAGGCAACGCCTCAGACGCCTAGGCAGACGCCTCGGACGCCTTATAGCTTAAGGCGGACGCCTTAGACACCCACCTAAGGCGAGGTGGACGCCTTGCCCTCGCAGGGCGCCCTGACGCCTAAGCGTCGCCTAGGCGACGCCTTAGGGACGCCTTGAAAACAGAGCTAGTATCTACAATAAACACTAGTATCTATTGTGGTGTGGTTCAGAACTTGGGAATACAGCATAAGTGCAAAAGAGAGCCTCTACTTTTAGAGAATGAAGCTTATGAGAAAGATGGGAATGGGATATTAGGATGGACTGGTAATCTTGTATGATGTTTTCTTAATGTGTGCGCATCTTGCTAAATAATCGTCTTTATGTGCATCTTGCCTTTTTAGGAACAATTTGCTTGGTCTTTCACACCTGATTATGTGCTGTAGAAGCTCCAATTATGCCAATAGTTTGCTGGATTGTTCCATTCAGTTGCAATTTATCTGTGTTAAATGACCCGCTTAACAGCTCTGGTTCCATTCCACCACTATATCTATTCCTACACTTGATATAATAATTTATATATGTTGGTGTTCCTGTGATTGATAGACTGTCAAATCAAACTAAAATGACATTCATGATTCATCTGTCTGCTTATTTCCTGTTTTCTTCTGTTCCAGGGGAAAATTATTATGGGTTAACATGTATTCAAGTTTGTTGATAATGCATATAGAAAACATAAATGCCTTGGCAGTTTAAAGGGCAATAGCATTTTTGTGGGCCTTTTGGCCTGGGCTGGCTGTAAAGCATGCCTGTCACATTGTTCTTAATATATGGATGATCATATATAGAGGCTAAGTTCATCTAGTTCTATCGTATCTTTTCCCTATACATGAAAACTGGTAGCATAGCCAAAGATTATCCACTAGGGATGCTGTATCCTATAGATATATTATCCACTGTTAGAAAGCTGAGCGTGGAAGCTATGGACAGGGGTGCGTGGAAGCTTGCTATCCATGTGCCAGAGCCATGAGTTGGTTGCGAGATCTTATGGGTTTCACCTCTAGCCTACCCCAACTTGTTTGGGACTAAAGGCTTCGTTGTTGTTTTGTTGTTGTTGTTGTTGTTGTTGTTAGAAAGCTGAGCAGATGTATTCATTATTGTGACCTGAACTCTTCAGCAGTTTTTTCTGTCATCTTTGTATAAGAATCATATCTGGACCTCCCTTAGGTGTCTTCTGACATCATGGGATTAAATATTTTTTGGTAACTGAACTCATGCTATTCTGATATAAATATATTTTCTGCACAATCCTAATAAACTTTAAATTTCCAGTGCTAAAAAGCTCGAGAGGGGAATTAAGAATTATGCTATGCAACCCTACATTTCATAATAACTGTAACTCTATGAATGGATATGTTGATATTGTCATTTACAAACACCATAAATAAATGGTATAAGTGCTATATAACGTATCAGAGGGACGAGCGTTGACTTAATGGTCTTTGTTAGTTTTAGCTGTCATGTTGTTTATAAATCTGATTATTGTGTGTGCTCTAATGAACCTATGTGGCCAGCATCATGTTTTTGCCTACAATCTGCGTTATCTTAATGTACCCTTTGTAGTTCCATGTTGCTCATCGTGGAAAAACTACTGAGGCTCCATTCAAATAAATGGTTTCTTACAAGATCTGGTCTGACTAACTCTATTAATGACATTTGAGGGTTTCATGGTTTACTCTTTTAAAACGTGATAAGCAAAGAAAGTTTCACTAAATATGGCAGATGTTCATGAATTAACCCTGCCCTCATAGAACATGGCAATAAGTTGTCATTCTTACAAGTGTTTAAGCATGTCCTTAGAGTGCATCCTAGGGAATTTTGGCAGTGACTTGCAGCACTGCTGCTTTACTTTATTGACTACCTGAGGTGTTATGTTAGATTGGTCGAATATAGTCTCAATAAACTAGCTTATTTCTGTCCTGATATGTTGAAATGTTTACCTAAAGTACTGGCTTATATCCAATCTTATGTAACAACCTTAACTCTCTATGCTCCATAACAAGGCTGTTCCATGGCACATGTTCAAATGTCGGGTGATTTAGACTTAGTTTGTTTCCTTACTAAATAGAGTGCATATCCTTCTAAATTTCTGACTTATTTGGTCCTTGAATGAATATGGTGCAAACTTTAGTGCCAACTTGATTTCTGCAACCGATGGTCCATGTATAAAATATGTTGGTTAACTTCATCAATGTGGTTAGTGTCAAAAGCAAAAGCTTCGACAACACATAAAGTAGTACTATTACTGGGTTTGCAGCTGAACAGAATTATTCAAGTCATTAGACTTGTTAGCAAAAATAAGTATAAGCTGCAATCAGAGAAGCAGATTGTTTTCCCTGGTGTTATTCAATGGTTATGTAGTGCGAGTTCAGAAGTTTAAAAATAATATTTCAGATACAAACTCCACAAAATTGGAATACTGTATGCCATTTAGGTAGTGTAAATATTCACTGGTCATTGCAGTTTCTAATTTGTTTGTGCTAATGGCAGCTTCCCTTAATAGTGATGTGTTGTAGATGTTTATATTTGCACGACCATTCTGGTAGATCAACAAACTCATTTTTTTCTTAGCGTTTTTTGGGACTGTTCTTTGCAATATATTCATTCATAATGTTTATGCATTTGCTAACTATTTATGTTTACCTCTTATTTTGAAATTTATTGACTTGAAATCAACCATCTTTTTTCAGGAGAAACACAAGGAGAAGAAGCATAAGAAGGACAAGAAGGACAAAGATAAAAAAGAAAAGAAGGATAAAGAAAGGAGTAAAGATAAGCACAGAGATAAAAAAGATCGCAAAGAGAAGCACAAAGATAAGAAAAAGGACAAGAGCAAAGATAAAAGCAGGGAATCTGAAGGGGCTGACAGACATGGTGAGGCTCTCCTTGGTCAGAAGTTTGGAGAGAGCAGCAGGAAATCTGAAGAAATTAAGGATCCTATATTCAGGGAGGAACTGGTTAGAAAGACACAAGATCAGAAAGTGGTGGAGAATCGAGCTGTTAACAACTTCACTATTTCAAATGAACGAAGTCGTGAAGGTTTTAGTGCTGCACCTGCACTGGAGAATGACAGGACTGCAGTTAACAAAATGCGTATTCACTCTATTGATGCTTCAAGGAGAAGTGAGGGCTTGGGGCAACAGACCATCACTATCAATCAACAGAAAAATGGGACATCGATTCGACGCAGCGACAACCTCAACAGTTCATCTCAAGGAGGCTCTGATGGCTTTAGTACAACACCTATGGTGGAGAAGGAAAGAGTCAAAGTCACGAGACCTCTCTCCAACTCTACTGATTCTGTGCCAAGGAAAGAGGGAACAGGGCAGCGTATCAGTAACATTAGCATACTGGTGCAGAAGAGAACTGAGAGCCCAAATAAAGAGACTGCAAAGAAAGAAATTGGCACCAACTCTCCGTTGCTCAGAAGCCCTGCTAATGCTCTGCACAAGGGAAATGGCAAGGTTGGTCGTCCGGTGGACAGCGCACCAACATCCATGCAGAGGTTTGAGAGTCCATCAACATCTGGCGCATCAACAGGGATGGATAGAAGTCTACCTAGGTCAACTATCCCAAGCCCAAGCATTACAATCCGAAGGCCAAATGGGATGGTTAGGCCAACTGAAAGCTTGTCCATTTCCGCTAGTAAGCCCAATGCTGGAGGTGTGTCACCTGCCATGGGCAAGGAAAAGGTATCAGGTGGAAGAATGCTACAGAATACTGTTTCAGCTGATCAGAAACTGGTTGGTGCTAAGCCCCCAGCTGTGGGCAAGGAAAAGGAACCAGGTGGAAGAGTGCTGCATCCTTGTGTTTCAATTGATCAGAAACAGGTTGATTCTAAACCCCCAGCTGTGGAGAAAATTGCAGTTGGAAGAGCTGAAAGGGTGGAAAAGGTCAGAGATGGGGCATCTGATGATACAAAGAAAGAGGACAAAAAACGTGAACGGCATGAGAAAAAGAAGAGGAAAGAGAAACACAGAGAGAAGAAAAAGGAAAAGGAGGCAAAGGAGAAACAGGAACATAATCACAAAGAGCATGATAAGTTAAGAGAAAACAGTATAGATTATCAGATAGACAGTCTGATAGATAGTCTTGACACGAAGCCCTTAACCCTTCCCTTAGCTCCTCCAGCTGATGATGCGAAAGTTGTCCTAGCCGATGAAAACCTGAAGAAGCGAAAGAACCACGAGATGAATGGTTACCTACAAAGTGAGTTCCTAGCTTTGCTTTTTATTTTGCACTTACCAGTATTGCATAGTCTTGTAGAACACCATTATACCTTTTTATGGTGCTTTATGTTATAAGACTTCTGATGCTCTGTACAGACCATCATGAAATGCGGCCTACAAAGTTGCCGAGACCAGCCCCCTCCAGCAATCATGTGGAGAATGGTACAGCATCTCATGTAGCCGCGCCACCCTCTTCCATGAAGCCAGATGCCATGAAAATCGAAAAGGCTGAACGGCTCCCAAAGAAGGAAGAGAAGGTCAATGGCAACAAGGAAGCTCAGCAGCGACCTTCACTCGATTCAGGGCTTCGAGATCCTCTCCCTAATAAGAAGGAAGAGAAGGTCAATGGCAACAAGGAAGCTCAGCAGCGACCTTTGGTCGATACAGGGCTTCGAGATCCTCTCCCTAAGAAGGAAGAGAAGGTCAATGTCAACAAGGAAGCTCAGCAGCGACCTCCGGTCGTTTCAGGGCTTCGAGATCCTCTCCCCAAGAAGGAAGAGAAGGTGAATGCCAGCAAGGAGGCTCAGCAGCGACCCCAGGTCGTTTCAGGGCTTCGAGATCCTCTCCCTAAGAAGGAAGAGAAGGTGAATATCAGCAAGGAGGCTCAGCAGCGACCTGCGGTTGTTTCAGGGCTTCGGGATCCTGGGTCATCATCTGTGAATGGCGCACCTGCTAGGAAGTCGCCTCACCCGGATTTCAAGTATCTGGGGCAGATATACAGCATCCCTGAAGCACCTCAGATCATGGAATACGATTATGGCGACCAGGACTGGCTGTTCGATCGATGTAGCACCCAGCCAGAGAAGCCCAAGATGGAGACGGAGGCCGACGGAGTGCCCCAAGTGTGGGCTGAGGCTATGAAAATCGACCCGGCTGATGTCATTGCGCTCCCATACGTCATTCCTTTCTGATACGATGCTTCCTGAACTACTGAGCAAAGATCGTGCGAATTAACTGAGCACTCAGCACATCAAGTTTGCAACTAGTTTCTACTTTCTAGCACTGCTCTGCTACAGCTTGTGTAGCTCGGCGGCAGGAATGGGTGATTCACCCGTTGGTGGGTGGGGTAGCTGTAGACCGGTGCGTGACAACTCAGCACTTGTGAGAGAGCTGGCATGGCTGGCAGGTGTGGAGTATCGATCCCGACGAGTGCTGTGCTGCCCGGAGAAGACGAGAAGAGAAGGCATTGGTGTCTGTTGGTCGTCGCCGCGACATGATCGCGGATCCTGCGATCATGATGAGCTTAGCTATCCTTGCTGCATATGCTGCTGCCGCTGCCGCTGCACAATTTTGATCTGTATGGTGTAAAAGCATTTTTATAACCAACATGTACATTAGAGAGACAGAGGAGGGGAGAGGGCGAAGAGGAGGAAGAGACTTTGAGTGAGTGAGACATTCATTTATAGTTGGATTGGTTGGTGAGACACACACATAATCTGCTGCTCCTGCTGCTGCTGCTGCCTGATTTATTCTTGTTCCCAAAGTTGGCATGTTGTTTGTGTATATAACTCTCTCCTTTTTAGGTGGTTTTACGTTACAATAGATGATGATTGTGTTTTTTGCTGAGGTTTTGTAACGAACGCCACTCATGTTGAATGAGGAGGTAACATCGGAAGTTAAAACGTTGGCTTCCAAACTGTTGAGAGTGGGCATGATACTTTTCTGCTTGAGTCAGACTGGCTCTAGAAGAGAGTTTGGGATGCCAAAATTACAGTTGCTGTCACGTTTTTCAGGGGTGCTTGTTGCAACATGTAGGCAAAGTTGTGGGTGAATAATCTCAACGCTCTGCATTGTATGTTTGAAATTCACACTAAATTCTGCTGATGTTCAGAAAAACTGACACTAAATTCAGAACAGGGAACGGCTAAGAAAAACATGAACTTGGCTAGAAAATCGAGTTTGGTCTTGCTCAGAGACGATGGTTTAGGCACCACCCCGGTAGGTGGCGGCTTGGGCTTAACCCCTTAGAGCATCTACAACCACAACCTGCAGGCCCCAAACGCCCGTGGACGCGTCCGCGTGTGAGTGCATCGGACGGTAGTTGGCCAGGACAAAGAATTGTTTTCACAACTGGGCACCCTATTTGCAAATCATCATATTCATACGATTACATGCAACATAAACTACTTTAAAGTTTTGTTCACGACCGTCCCTGTTGTTCCGGCCGTGTCCATGTCCGCCGGCACGGGACTTGAGGCGCCGACGTCTTCCATGCCCTACTCTTCCTTGTTGGGCTCGGAGGCTACACGTCACTGGTAGACGTGAGATCAAAGATGGATCCGTCATGGTCGGAGACTGTCACATCCACCATGACGCGGTTGCGAAGGAAGGGGTCGTCGGTCACACGTTTCAGCAAGAGTTCTTTTACAGTACCCGCAAATAAATATTAGCCATCCATTTACTTAAATCGAACGGATAGAAGTGTTTGGTACTCCAATATAGATACCCGGGAGTACCACGAGCAAAAGTTAGAGAGTACCTTGATTTGAGGGGTAAATTGGTAATCGAGACTGATAAAAATTGTTATTTACTGCCCCGCTAATTATGGGTACGTGAGAGGATGATGTGTATCCTCCACTAATTACTGGATGGGATAGATATCCATTTGCGCGGACTACCCAGGGATTTCGGCCAGAATAACATGATGCATCAGTACTCCATCATTGGCATCCTCTACAACTATGAATGAGATATGTACAACCCGAAAGAAAAGCAATGCGGTGAACTTTAGTAAATAATTGCTTTTAAACATGCAACTGCTTGCTCGACTAGATCTGAGAAGATAAGTATGATAGTAATCAATCAAGTGGACGTCCCAGAGGCCTCGCCGGCGACTAAGGTTGCAATTAAGTTTTCATCTAGGCGTGTTGGAGGCGGTAGATGCATGCAGTGTGGCCTGCGGAAGGAGGCAGCCATGGTCGTGCTTGGTTGCTCGATCATGGAGGCGGCAACGAGTGCTTGAGCGGAACTTCGGGAGGGCACTAGAATAGAGGTTAAGAAAATAATAACGGCAAGACAAAAAGTCTAAAGTACCCTTTTGAACGAAGGGTTAGATTTAACTGGTACTCCTTCCTCTCCATGCGGAGTACCAGGGTACAGTAAAAAAGCTCTTCAACAATGGAGAGTGTGACTCCGCCTCGTCGATGTCTGTCATGTTTTTCAGGGGTGCTTGTCTCACCATATTTGCGTCCGACGTGTAGCGATTGTGCACCTTCGACTCGACGCGCCAACAAAGCGGTTACCCATCCCGGCATCCGCCACGACGTTTGGTCGCTAGACGGACGGCACCGCCTCTGGCAAGGCACCGACGACGCCCCTCGCGTCAGATCCATGCACTATTTGGATGGGCGTAATGGATTCCCGCCGGATGGAGTCCCACCGCTGTCGGGTAGACTCCTCCCGGAGCGACAGACTGGCTCTAGAAGAGAGTTTGGGATGCTGAAATTACAGTTGCTGTCACTTTTTTCAGGGGTGCTCGAGCCGTTGTTTTTGTTGCAACATGTAGACAACGTTGTTGATGAATAATCTCCACGCTCTGCTATGTATGTTCAAAATTAGGTGACAGGTTCTACTAAAATTCAGAAAAACTGACTAGATGCAGAACAAGGAACGGCTAAGAAAAACATGAGCTTGGCTAGAAATTGGAGTTTGGTCTCGCTCCGAGACAATGGTTTAGGCACGACCGCTGTAGGTGTCGGCTTGGGTTTGCTGGGTGTAACCCGCTTAGAGCATCTACAACCACAACTTGCACGCCTGCAGACGCGCCAGGTGCGTGACGCGTCCACGGACAATAGAGTATGACATGAGGCACGCACCGGCTCACGGGATTCGAGCGCTGACGTCTTCCATGGCCTGCTCTTACTCGTCAAGGCTCGGAGTCTACACAGCATCGGTGGACGTGCGATCGACGATGGATCCGTCGAGGTCAAAGGCCGCCACGTCCATCACGATGCGGTTGCGACGGAAGGAGTCGCCGGTCATCCGTTGCGGCGTCTGAGACGACGTTCGCAGCGGCCTCCTGCGCCCGTTGCCTCGCATGATGGGCATGTCATGCCATATTTGCCTCGGGTATGTAGCAGTTGTGCATCTTCGACTTGGCGCGCCAATGAAACGGTTGTGCATCCGCCATGGTGTTTGGTCGCCAGAAGGACCGCATCGCCTTCGGCGATGCCCCTTGCGTCGGGTCCATGCGTCATTTGGGCGGACGCAATAGATTTTCGTCGGATGGAGTCCGATAGCTGTTGGGCAGACTTCTCCCAGGAGTGGCAGAGCGCAATGTAGACTGTCATCTCCTCCTTGGGGCCACATGTAATGAGCTCCCGGTCCCTAGATCGAGAGGTGTAGGCATTGTATCCACTGCCCGTCATGGCAGAGAAGGCCAGAGATCGTCACAACACCCATTGGTGCGGAGGGGAGTGAAGTGGAATGCTGCTACGGTTGAATTTGAGGGGTGGAGTGGGCCATAGTGGGTTGGATCCTACGTGGCGCGCGTCAGTTTGTCCCATATCCGTCCTAAATATGAGTTGGATATCGGGATTTCCGATTAGCCCGGCTGTTGAGGCTGGATTTGCCGTGTGTGATTGTGTGGCAATTTTGGCCAGGCCAGTGACCGGCCAACCCACGAGGGTTTTAGTCAAGCCGTATCATGTGCTGTCAGCCATCCCGTTGTAGATGAACGTGGACACATTCGTCAGGATATTTTTTTCCAGATACACGAAAACGTACTATATTTTAAGAGATTTATTAAGACGTTCATGCCTGACATATAGCACCGTCGTAGAGGCGCAATCCTCCGTAGACGAAGAAAAAAAATCACCCATGAAATAAAATGTTTATTTAACAGGAAATTTATAAGTGAGTAGTAGTAATGATACCTTCCTTGATGGCTTTAAGAACAGAAGAATGTTTTTTTTAGGGGATCAAGTGCAGCATGTTGATGGATTGAAGTGTGTACGTACGTACTCCCTTCGTTCTAATTTACATGTCGTGGTTTTAGTTCAAATTGAACTAAAACCACGACATGTAAATCAGAACGGAGGGAGTACTTGAAAAGGTTGTTGCTTGTCGTCCTGCGCACACGCCCACGCACAGGAAGAGAGGAAGGAAGGAAGGAAGGAGAAATTAAGGAAGTGGTGGCGGCGAGCGAATGACACTCTGCAGCGTTTTACTGCTGCTGCTGCTGTTGACGACTCGTTCCATTCCCGCTTTTTGGAAATTACCGAGTCTTGTACTACTGCTGTACCACCGCAAGTCAAGTTTGGAGGGCGTGGCTTCAGTTGAGGGCTCATGCTCCGTTGCTCGTATCTGCTTATTCAGGCCACAGAGAGACGGAGTGGACTTTTGTCTGAATTCCATCAGCCGCCTGTCTGTGTCTCTCCGTGGGCTGCACCTTCATCGCGTAGTAGTACATGTTGGGCTAATTCCGCGAAACACGTGCACCATGTGTGTCCCCCCGGTGCGGTGGTTGGCTAGCTTGCATTGCATTTGCATTGGGAAACGTTCCCAGACGATGCACCGGCCGAAGCTTCGGCCGGTCGCACGCCTCATCACGCGCCCAGCGCGAGCGTAGTGGGCCGCGCCTCCTTTTTTTTAGGCCCATGTAACCATCCTTCCTCCTCCCCCAATCCAATTTTCCCTTTTTCACCTCAATGCCGCGAGCTCACTCTCCGTTCGCCGCTGGCCAAGCTGCGTGCCTCCACCGCCGCCTCCCAGCGCTCTGTCCCCACCCCCACCCCACCCTGCTCCTCCGCCGACAACGATGCTGCGTTTTTGCTGCAACCGGTCTTGAGGAAGCTAGCACCGACGCTTGATTTTGTTGCAACCAGGACGACGGCGAGCGTCGCCGGCGGCGATGGCGCCTGACTTTTTTGCTACAACCAGATGTTTTTCAAGTGTAAAATGTTGCAACCGGCAAAAACAAAAGCTGGAACGGGCATTCACGTTTGCTGGAAGCGTTTTTCAGTTTTGCTTCAACCGCCTACCGGAGCTCTTGACACCCTCGCCAACGACGCCGTGAAATGTTACAACCGACCAAACAAAAGCTGGAACGGGTGTTCAATTTTGCTGGAAGCGTTTGTCGATTTTGCTTCAACCAACCCCCGCAGCTCTGATTTTTTTGCAACTGGCAACCTGCAAAGCTTCCACCGGTGAGTTTTTTTTTTGCTTCAATGGCGACAGATGGAAGTGACGACCAGAGATACGGCGCCGATGCGAGCGGCATGCACCAGGCGGCGAGGGTCGGCGAGGGCGCCTGGGCGCGCACCTGGTGTTGCAACCATGGGGGCGGCGAGGTGCAACCGCTGTTGGCCGGTGCTACATAGGCGTGATGTGGAAGCGGCGACCCACCATGGCGAGGAGCTGCAAGGAACACGACGGACGGCGATGAGGGATGCGAACGGCGGCGAAGAGGTTGCAAGCGCAGCGCGGGAAGGCTAGTGGTGCGGCTCGCGTGCGGGGGCGGCGCTCTTCTTCCTTCTCCTTTTCTCCCGCGCGGGAGGTTGACGATGGGTGCTGGAGAAGACGGGATCTCGCGCAGATCCGACGGCCCAGGCTCGCGCATCGGACGGCTGGGCCTGGACCGGCCGAACCGTTTGGACCGGCGCACCGGCGCCTAGCGTCGCCCATTTCCATTTGCATGCATGGGCACTGTAGTGTAGTGTCGGCAGGGATGTTGACACGTCGGCCGCCCGCATGCGCGCGACCGCCCAGCTAGCGTTGACAAAACTAGTAAGCATCAGTATGATCTGGTCAGTGAGCGGTAGTTTTCACGCCCAAAAAGTAAAATAGAACACTTCACGTTGATGAGTTGATCCATCTATCGGCGTGGGCGTGGGTTGGATCTTTCCCTTTTAGCCAGGGGTTCAAATATGTACTAGACACGGAGTTGAGTCCGATGTCTTGAGGACGGAGGTCAAAGAAGTGATATATATGAATATATCCATGTTGGCCGGGGCATCGGATCGGATCGGCGTCGACGTGGTCACTGCAACTACCTCTTGCACTTGTTTTTTCTTGCTTGCTTGTTACTCCAGATGTGTTTGGGGTGCCGGAGCGGAGCAGGGGAAGACGACAGAGAGATGGGGTGCATGAATCGCTTGCATCCCACTCCCACTCCATAGATGGATCGATCGATGTGGACAGTGGATACTGCTGTGCTGCTATGCTAATGCTATGGCCCCCTTCCTTCCTCTTTGATCGATTGATTGGCTCTTTCTTTTCCGGGAAACTGCAAGGGAAATAAGGCCAACTCCAGCATGCGACCCCATCCCATCCGGTCCCGTTTGGAGTAAAACAGACAAACAAGACGGCCTAGCACGCGGACGCAGACAAACTTTTGTCCGTTTTCTGTTCGCTTTTGACCCATCCCAGGCCCAAATTTGGGCTGCTTTTGAGGTGAAACGGACAGCGCGCGGACGGGCGTGCCATGTGCGTGTGTCCTCCCCTGTCCCGCCCATCGGTGGCACAGGGATCCCTTTTTCTATCCGCCCCCTCCCACCTCCAGCCGCACCCCCTCCACTCTTCTCCACTCTGCCCCTCGTCGCCGCCGCCGCCCCCTACCCCCTCTAGCCGCTCGGATCTACACTGTCGGTAGTCCGCCGGCAGATACATGAATGGCGGTCGGCCGGGCTCGGTGCTAGCCCAGAAGCTCGTCGGCGCACCGTTGCCACTCATTAAGTGCGACGACTGCCCAAGGAAGGTCATGCGTAGCGTGTCTACAACGCCGGAACATCCCGGATGGGTGTTCATCAAGTGCTTAAACTACGGGGTATGTGCTACTTTAGCTTCGGTTGTGCTCTCGAATTTGACTAGTTGTGCTAACTTAACATTTTATTGTGTAGAATGGATGCAAGTTTTGGTATTGGAAAGAAGAGTACATCGATATATTGATAGAGCGCAATTTAGTAGATGTTCGTGCACTTTTAGCTAGTATAGAGGCTAGAGACGAGACTAGTGCACTTGTTGTTAGAATAGAGGCTAGACATGAGACTAGATGCGAGGAAGCAACATCTACTTCTTTACACTCGAAGAAAGAAGCACGCAAGATCGAGCCTCCGCAAATCAACAATGAGTGCATCGAGAAGGCACTAATCCAACTTACAGGAACAGTTATGGAAGTTGGATATCTTCTAAAATGTATTCTTGTGGTTCTTGTTTTCTTTGATATTGCTTTTCTAGTTATCAAAAAGCAATGATGAAAAAAAGTTATGAGCTTGCAAAGAAAAATGTACGTGGACAGAATGCGGCCGGGATGCGTCTACCGCATCCCAAAAACTGCCTGGACAAGACCCCATTGCCCTATCAAAACAGACAGAATCCGGATAAAACGGATGTCCGTTTGGGGTCATTTCATTCTCTCTCGCCGCCGACCCACAGTAGGGTACCGGTACAACCCTTCTCGCCTCGCCAACCTGCAATACAATGCATGCAGATGCAGGGCCAAATTTGGTCTTGAAGACGTCTCTATTGGTCCTTGTTTTTGGAACTTATACGTACAATGATTAAAAAAGGGTGTTTTATTTTGTCTTTATTAGAGTTCAGAAACTAAGTTGTAGGTCCTCAATACCATTTTCCGTGTGAAGATTCCCTGTCCAGTTCTCTTCTCTTGTCCCCCGTGTGAAGCCAAGCCAAGGCAGCGTGCACGCCTGCTTCCGGCAGACACCACCATGGTTGCACTGCATCTGCATCTGCATGCTCCTCTGCTCTGCTCAACATGCATGGCCGCCCGGCCGAGCTTGGTTGGTGTTCAAGGCAAGTGATCCAGCCAGCCCCACCGGGAGAGAATGTCTGTTTCACGCACGCATGTGGCCATGTTGAACGCCTTTATGCCAATTTGCACTAGTATTTCTCTCGGTACTCTTGTGCTACTTCTTCATTAGTAAGAGCCTCAGTTTAATTTGATTTGATTCTCCCCGTTTTCTTCGGCTAATTATGAACGATCTCCTTCCCCCCTGTTTTCCGTTGAGCAGCAGATAGATATGGTTGGGTTAGAGCAGAGGCCAGCTCGTTAACCTCACCAAAATCCATGCTTATGAGTACCGTATCTAATTGCTGGTGCAGATTTCTGACCATGAGTTCAGCTTTTCTTCATCAGAAATAATATCAAAGAAAGGGTCAAAAGTGGATGCCTGATCGAAGAAAGAATCTCAAAAGCAACATGCTTAGCATTTCCATTTCGTTCCCATGTTTTTTTTAGGAACTTATTTCGTTCCCAGGTTTCTATAAGATGGTGGGTGCGCTGTGCGCATTATACAACCTTCAGCTAGCGAATAGTTATACGCGCGCGTGCTTAGAGAGGCCACGATGAAGCTGCGGCACATCCTACTAATTGGCAATCCATTCCAAAACATGTACTCTCTCCGTTCCTTTTTTTTTTGCGGGGTATACTCTCTCCGTTCCTAAATATAATTTTTTTTAAAGATTACACTACGAAGTACATATAGATGTATATAGACATATTTTAGAGTGTAGATTCACTCATTTTGTTCCGTACATAGTCTATAGTGGAATCTCTAAAAAGACTTATATTTAGGAACGGAGGAAGTATTTTTGAATCTATTTTTCTTGCCTTCGCCATGCTTTTTGCGCCATAGTTTCCTCTTGAGAGCTACTCCCTCCGTTCGGAAATACTTGTCACCAAAATGGATAAAAGAAGATGTATCTAGACGTATTTTAGTTCTAGATACGTCCCTTTTTTATCCATTTTGATGACAAGTATTTTCGAACGAGGGAGTATTTTCTACGCAGCGGAGATCATTCCTGATTAATCTCCAGGCAGAGAGCATCCTCCTCCTCCCGATCCGGCATGGCTGGGCGAACTTGGTGTTGAAGGCAAGTGATCCATCATGGATAGAATGCTCCATGTGGCACGTCTTTTGTGATTACAAACTGTAGCATTTCTCTCGATATTGTACTAGTGCTTCATTAGCAGCCTTCATTTATTCTTATGATTAAAAATTTAAACTACATGTGAAAGATCCCTCTCTCTTGCGCCCTTTTCCCCTGTTCTTCGCTGAGCAGCACATACATAATTACATATGCAACAGGGTGGTTGGGTTGGAGCAGCAGAGAGGCTGAGTGTTTAACCTCCCCAAAATCCCATTATCATATTGCTGGTGTAGATTTCATTCAGATCAGATGATGATCGAGGTTGCCTTTTTCAGAAGAAGAAAAATAAGGTAAAAAGAGGGTCCCTCGATCAAAAGCAGACAGGCTTCATTTGATTCCGATAGTAGGAATCATTCAGCCTGCATGCAGCCAACTGTTGCACGCGTGATTAGATAGAGAAGCCGCGCTGAACTTGAGCATGAGCCCACGCATGCCCTGCATGCTAATCTGCAATCCATCAGAAGAAAACATATGTTTGATCGTCTTTTACGACTTTGATGAGCTTCTTCATGGCAACTTTTCAAGAGGGCTCCTCTTCCCGAACAGTAAGATACATTTCCACAGATTGACACGCCGTCTAAATCGTTCCGTATGCATGTACTAGTAAAAAAGATGACATGGCCAAGGAAGCAGGCTGCACGATCAAGCCGCACAAAAAAAAGAGATGGAGGTCGCTGTGCTACGTCATCCACTAGCGAAATGATGGATGTACACGTCCCAGCCCCAGCACCAGCAGGCAGCAACAAGAGAAAGGAAACACACCATGGGAAAAAACAATTAGTCCACGGAGATCGTTCCTGATTGATCTCCACAATACCATGCTACCAAAATTAACCTATTTGATGATGCCCTGTCTCCCTCTCTCTCTGATTTGTGCCTTCCTTTGCTTTGTGCTTGGCGGCTATAAGGCACGCCGGCCAAAGAACGCAACACCACTCTGCATCTTTCTTCCGCCTCGTCCAACCCATAGTCTTCGTATCAATCTCCAACTAAGGCTCCGATGAAGGACCGCCGTGGCAGCGCCGGCTTCCACCAGCTTCCACTTCTCAATCGGCTGCATGTCGCAGTCCGCCGTTGCCGTCGCCGTCGCCGATCCACTCGACAAGAAGGCCCCGGTGCCGGCGCCGCAGCCGCAGCAGGCCGGCAATCCCTCCTCCTCCTCCACCACCACACAGGGTAACCAGACAGTCTCGTATCATAATTCAGACCATGACCGATGCCACAGGTACGTGCGCATACTAATAGCAGCAGCACATCTATCGCTGGCCCATTTCAGACTCAGGCAGAGCCCCCCGAGAGGAAGGGACCGGCGGCGATGAGAAGGCGAAAGAGGGGATCGTCACGGCGGGGGTGCAGCGGCTGATCAAGGGGATCAAGACCTTCTTCGCGGCGTACGACGGCGAGGAAGAAGATGAAGAGGAGCGGGAGATCGTGATCGGGTACCCCACGGACGTGCAGCACGTCGGGCACATCGGCTGGGACGGCCTCAACAAGGTGGGCGGCATGGGCGTGGGCGTGGTCGGCGCTTTCTCCCTGCCATCCTCCCTCTCCCTCCGCCAGCTCGAGATCGCCATGGACCCCGGCGCCGCCACCACCACCTGCATCAACTGACCCATATATAATTCTCCATTGCCATGCATCATAATCCCTTGCACCTCACTTAGCTCGAGCGAGCAACCGCTCTGCCCAAGACTGTGACTGAGGTCGAAGACTGTGTAGCACCCAGCCAGCCAGAGAAGCCCAAGATGGAGACGGAGGCCGGCAAACCGGACGAGTGCTGCACTGCAGGGAGCAGAAGAGAATATATTCGTGCCTGTCCGTCGTCGCCGTGACACCGCCGATCCGGCAACAATGGGGTCACCAGCTATCCTTGCTGCTGCTGCACAATTATGATCTGGTTGGTGAGACGCACACACACAGTCTGCTGCTGCTTCTTGTTCCCAGGAGTGAGTTGGCACGTTACCTTGACCTGTGCTTGTGTATATAACTCTCCTTTTAATTTACATAGATGATGAATTGATGATGGTGCTTTGCTAATGTTTGTAACAAATGGTGTTCACGTCGCATTATATTTGTGTCTAGTCAAACTTTGCAAAGTTTGACCAAATATATATTAAAAATTACCAACATCTACAATGATAAATATATATACTATGAAACTACATTTCATAATCAATATAACAATATTGATATGGCACTGTGAGTGTTGACTTTGGACAAAATTTGCAAACTAAAAAGGAACGACGGGAGTAAGTTGAGGTCTGGCAAAGTGTGGCAAGTTATGTGACGCGAAGAAATATTGAGCACTGCAAACCGTCCAATTGGAGATGAACGTTGACACGTCAGTTGGCCACTGAGAAACGGTATGTGAGTGCGAGTGGAGAGTAAAAATATCTGTTTCTCAGAAATTATTCAGAGCTCGAAGTTTCAGGCCCGACATTAGGCCAGTAACACCGTGTCATGTGTAGAGTAGAGGTGCAATTTAGAAGAAGAAAAAGTCATCCTTCAAATAGTTTTTTTATTTATTTACGGACAATTTATGTGCCACATAGTAGTACTATATAACTTGAGGCCTTGGCCGACATGACACATGAATTTTCATACTAGCCTCAGCTCATATGTGGATTACCGATGCTAGAATGTATTTCCTGTGTCCCACAATGTAAGACATTTTTGCAAGCGGCGGAGGGAATACTTTTCTCGTGCGAAGGACAAGAGAAACCGCATCACGTACGGACATCATCAAGTGTTGTAGCTAGCATATATGTGGATGTTTTCGCGAAAGAAAAAAAACATATATGTGGATGGATAGAAGCGGAAGTGTGTACTTGAAAAGGCTCCTGTGGCACACCGCAGACGCACACACAAAGGAAGGAAGCAAGTAAGAAAGGAAGGAGGAAGGAAGTGGTGGGCTGGTGGCGGTGGTTCCTCACTGACTGTCATGTCACCGGCGCAACGCAATGATGGTGGTGGTGTATGTGATGTAAGTACGTGTTGATCCCCCACCACAACCACCGCTGCAGTCTGCGTGCGTGCGTGCGTGCAGATATAAAGGGAAATCGTTGTTGCTGCTGCTGCTGCTGCTGACGTACACATCAAGCTTAATGGTGTGTGCCCTCTTCTCAACCATCGTGCTCCTGCTACGTAAGTACGTAGTGTTATACAAGCGCAAGATGAACCTGGACCTGGGCACGGTGGCGCGCGTGCGTGATGGGCACCACCATGCCATCCATAATGATGCACTAATGATCATGGATGGTGCTGGCGTTAGATATAGATAGGTTTATCATCCTCCACTCCACCACAAAATCAAAGACTCTACTACTGCAATGCCAGTGCAAGTTTGTGGAGTGTGGCGTTAACCGCCGGCTTCAGTTGAGTTGAGGGCTCATGCTCAGTTGCTCCTACTACATCTACATGCCGGCACTGGCAATCGGCGTCGGCGCATGCAGAGTGAGTGCAGCGACCAACACTGCTTCACCTGATCGCATACATCACATGTTGCTCAATCCGGCAAAACACGTGCATCATGTTGCATGCATGCATCAATGCATGCGTTGACAATAGCAGCATTAAGAATAAGATCTGGTCAGTTTTTTTTTCGAGACCAACCCAGACTAGACTAGCTTGTTGGCATTTTTTATAGAAGAAAACTCCGTGAGCATCAAACGCTTAAGCCAAGACTTGAGGCCTCTTTTGGTTCATAGGATAGAAATTTCATAGGAATAGGAAAAGTATAGGAAATGAGGTGGCATGCATCTGAAATTCTATGAATGCTCAGACTATAGGAATAGGAAACTAAATGTCATTTGGTTCACGGGATAGGAACACACATAGGAAACATAAAGAAATAATGTCATTTGGTTTATGGTTAATAATGTGAACAATTATATTCCCTCTGTAAAGAAATATAAAAGGGTTTAGAACACTACTTTAGTGATAAAAAGTTTTTATATTTCTTTACGGAGGAAGTATATACAAAGTGCAAATATAGACCCTGCCAACATAGTATATTGTCATGTAACTGGAGTATGAACTGAGCAACTAGTGCAGGCAATCATCAACTCATCACACGGGCTAGTGCAGGCAATTAAAATACAAATTGGCTGCTAGTGCATGAAGCCTGAATACACAATAGCATACTACTCCGTATGATGGATCCAGGAAGAGAAGGCAAGATGGATCCAGATAGTGCAGGCAATTAAAATACAAATTGGCAGACGGAGGGCGCTGCTGGAGCCTGTAGGCTTGCCGGTCGACAGTAGATGCTCTCCAGCTCGCCGGTGGTCGTTGCCCGTCTACTGGATGTGGCCGCGTCCCTCACCCGCCGGAGTCACTCCGGCGAGCTGTGCCGTTCTGTGCGAGGAGGGAGGACTGGACACAGATTTGATTCAACTTTTTTATTTCTTTTCCCATCCTTGTCTGCACGCGATTGAGTGAAAAAAGCAGGGAACAATTATCCGCGCGCATGTCGTTCGCCATAGGAAATTTTCCATCAGCTCGGACCTAATGTTTCTGATCCTGTGAAATCTGAAGGAAAGGAACAAATGCCATACGGGAATAGAATTCAATTCCTGTAAACCAAAGGCCTTCAAAGGATTTTTTTCCTACAACAGTCCTATCCTACAAGATTCCTATGAAGTTCCTGTAAACCAAAGACAGCCTGAACCTTGATACGGTTGCTGCGAACTCCCTCATCTTGCCAACTAAGCTACGCCCAGTTCTCGGGATCTGGTCAGTGAATCGCCGTTTACACGCATGCATGCATCAGTCAGCTGCTGCACCGGTACATTTCACTTTGATCGATCGGCCTCGGAGGGGGTGTAACCGTGTAAGTGGTCAGATCGATCGATCGGTATCTCCATTGGCCGGCGATTGATCGGGGTCGACGTGCTCACTGCAACTACTTTGATACTGGCACACTTGTACTACTCGCCAACAGAGTAGCAGACGTGGTGAGATGCCTCCCTCTTGCACTAGTTTTTCTTTTCTCCTTTTCCTTGCTTGCTTCTTACTTTCTTAGATGTACTCCCTCCGTCTTAAAAATTTTGTCTTAAATTTGTCTAGATACAAATGTAAATACTAAAACACGACTTGATATATTCATATTAGACAAATTTAAGACAAGAATTTTGGGACGAAGGGAGTAGTATTTGGAGTGTACGGTTGCCTGCCGGGGCCGGAGTAGAGCAGGAGAAGACGAGAGAAAGATGGGATGGATGAATCGCTTGCACCCCACTCTACCCACACATCCATCCATGTGGATACTGCTCTGCTGCTCTGCTGCTATGCTAATGCCATGGCCCCTTCCCTTCCTCTACGATTGTTTGATTCATTGGCTCTTTCTTTCTTTTCCGGGAAACTGCAAATAAACCAAGCGGTTGTTGGCTTGTTGCAGATATATTATTCATTCTCTCTCGACGACGACCGCCGACGCCTTTCTCACCACCCTGGATTGCATTGCATGCATGTATCGCCAAATTTGGTCTTCAACCCATCTCTCTCTTGCTCTGAAACCAATCATGTTGTTTTTGGAATTTACAATGAATTATTCTCAACTTGCAAGATTTTTGCGTGGCTAGAAAACTTTTTCTTGCTGAATTTCACGGTGTATAATTTCTGGGGGCTAAACAGAATTTTCCGTGTGAAGATTCCCTGTCCAGTTCTCGCATGCGTGAAGCCAAGGCACAGCGCGCACCACTGCTTCAGCCGGCCGGCCGACAACACCATTTGTGCACTGCATCCTCTCCTCCTCCTCTTCCTGATCAAAAGCATGCATGTCCGGCGAGCTTGGTGTCCAAGGCAAGTGATCGAGCAAGCCACACAGAGAGAGAATGTTTCATGCACGTGGCCATGTTGCACCTCTTTTATATTGCCATATTGCACCATTTCTTTCCATATTCTACTCTGTTTTATATTTAATTAACCTGTTCTTCCTGATTAAAGTAGAGCAAATGTGAAGGGATTCCTCTCTCATTCCCCTTTCCCCCTGTTTTTCGTTGAGCGGCAGAGACATGCAGGTGGTTGGGTTGGGGCAGAGGCAGACTCGTTGACCTCGCCAGAATCCATCCTTACCAGTATCTAATTGCTGGCGTAGATTTCAGATTATGAGTACTGTATAAAAAGGATCTAAAGTTGATGCCTGATTGAAGAATCTCAAAAGCAACACGCTTATCATTTTCATTTCGTTTCCAGGTTTTTCTGGGATGCTACGTACGAATTATTCAGCCTGCATCTAGCTAACGATTGCACGCGTCCTTGGAGTACCCACGCGGAAGCTGCAGCACATCCAGGCATGACGAACACATGCCCTGCTAATTGCCGATCCATCCGAAAACGAGTATTCTCATTTATTTTTCTTGGTGGAATTTGCTTGGCAATCTTTTTTTGCGGCGATAGTCAGTCCAAACCTTGTGGTCACCTTCAAATGTGTGCATTCTCGGATGCAGAGGCCCAAAAAGTATCTCTTTTGGATTTCCCTTTCGATGTGCACCCCCCCCCCCTCCCCTTGTTTTTTTCTTCGGATTTACCTAAAAATAATAATTCGAAAACATATATCATCACACCTATTAGACACGCCTAAATCGTTCTTGCCCAAAAGCATGACACGACGAAAGAGCGAGAGAGATAGTTGTGCTCCATCCACTAACCGATGATGGCGCCGAATCAAGCTCGCGACACTCCCTGTAACCCAACCCCGGCTCGGCATCGCCATGCATTTGTTTTAGAAAGAAGGCTCTAGATCAATAAGGTTTTGAATTAACGAAGTCATCAACTGGCCATGAATCAGAGCGTCGACAACCAGAGGCCCCCGTATCCTTCCCAAACGTTCGGACGGCCTACCTGGTCACTACCCGGAAAGCAAATTGCCACCCAACCAGACCGTGCATAGCCAGTCCAAACGTCTGGCCTGACCGGCACCTCTCATACCCAGCCCATACGTGGGCTTGCGCGATGATGGAGGACTTACAGTTTCCCTTTGTCAAGGAGGGGGTCCTCAGCTTCAACTACGTTGTGGTGCCCTTGCCGGGGTTGACCGCCTTGCCTCCATTTTGCATCTTGCGCTCCCTAGCCATGGCTCTGGTGGTGGTGCAGCGCTGCAATGCGCGAAGAATAATGTTTGGTGGCGGTGGACTATGAGCACTTGAGCGTTTGGAGGTTTGGGCGCGAGGAAGAAGATGACTGCGAGGGGATTGACCGTAAAGCCCCCCCCCCCCCCCCCCTGCATATCGCCTCCTCCTTTTTATAGGAGGGGGTAAATGTGCAATGGCAGCAGGTGAATGCCGTCACGTGACAACAAATCCCTTCATTTTTTCATGTTTAAGCGATGATTATGCACGGGAATTGAGGCACACGACCCCTCTCGATGGGATGTGACATTGGTGGGCCCCTAACCCACTCCCGCACGTCACGTTGACCATCAGGTCAAAGACGCCACGTGGCCAGGTGGGCCTGTGGATGAGACCAGTCTAGCTTGTCAGAACCAAACCAGATAACCTGCATGATGGAGTGCGGGAGTTCTTCCCACCAAACTGACCAGCTACGCGGGAAGAAGTTCGACATGCATCTCGGCTATACTCCTTCAACATTTCCAGAATAGAGGTGCTCTACATGACCACGGGTGCAGTCCGGTGTTGGAGCTCGGATGCGTGAAGGCACTGTTCGGAAGACACTTCATTGAACTTGTTTCAAGACTGGCGACCGAAGACGACGTGCATCATGGAGGGCTTGAGGTGTAGCCATGCTTTAAGACCGGTTCTGGGCTACTTACGGTGTCCCGGCTAAGGGGCCTATCACCACGACTACTCACGGACTAATACGCCGGGCTGAGGACCCACTTTGTTGGTTTCGTCCTGGGCCACATAGGGCGGCTCATGGCCGAGAACGAAAGATTCCCGACAACTTGACGTACAAGACAAGAAGCTGGGTTCGTCGAGGATTCTACTTCCTCGTACGTAGCCAACTAGGATGTAACCCAGGTCCCGATATGCTACATAAACCAGGGTCCGGGCTCGTAGATAGACAACTTCCAATCTTTTGGTAGTTTATACTTTCTACACACTCCAACTCAATAAAACACAAGCAGGACGTAAGGTATTATCCCCCCTAAAGACTCCGAACCTGGGCAAAAACCTTGTCTCTGTAGTCATGCCAAATAGCCTAGCTTAGGATACCCTACTGAGGTATATGTCGGATTTAGCTCTGACAAAGTCCGCTAGCAACCAAGACCGGCGGAAGAGAGACAACAGAGGAGTACCTCCAAATCCAACGAGGAGGAGCTCCGCGCTGCGACTGACTTCTATCGATGTCTCACTGCCCACGCGGTCGAGCGCATCTACCAGCCTCACCACCCATGAGCATCGCCTACCGCGAAGTCTCTACCGCCACACCTACTAGGGCCGCTGCCCAAAGCACGTAGCCCTCCGTGTGAGGGCGGAGCGACAAGATCCTCGCCCCCACTGTCATCGGTGCTTGCATGGGTGGCAGCGATGGAGGAGAGGATGGGGAGGAGACATCAAAAGGCGAAACCTAGTCGCCTGACAGGATGACGCGAGGGCCAAAGTTTTTTTTTGCTACAACAACTTGTTAATGCAGCTGAAAAAGCAATTAGTCCATGAATTGAAGACCGTTCGTGTTTAATCTCCTCCTCCTATCCTCCGGATCCCGTATGGCCGGCCGAGCTTGGTGTTGAATGCAAGTGATCTTCCACAGAGAATGTTTCATGTGGCCATGTTTCACGCTTTCAATATTGCCAAATTGCATTGCTTTTTTAGATATTGTACTACTACATCATTAGCAGAGTTGGACTAATTTAATTCTCCTGTTTTCTTCTGATGATTAGAGTACGTCTGAAAAAGATCCGTCTCGCGCCATTTCCCCCTGTTTTTTTTTTGTTGAGACACAGGTGGGTGGTTGGGTTGGAGCAGCAGAGAGGCCGACTGTTTAACCTCGCCAAAATCCTATTATCAAATTGCTGGTGTAGATTTCATTCAGATCAGATCATGATCGAGTTTGCCCTTTTCATTTTGCACAAGCAAAAATAAGGTCAAAAGGGGGGCCCCTCAATAATCTCAAAAGCAGGCAGGCCTATTTCCCTTTTCCATCCATTGGTTTTTTCTGAATTATTCAACCTGCACGCGGCTAATGGTTGAACGTACGCGTCACGCTGGTACCTGCCGCACAAACATTTTACTTGCGCACCATGACACGTCCAGAGCATGCCCTGTTATCTATCCGACCTATTCGGTTTATAGGAATTTTGTAGTAATTCTGAAGGATGCAAATTTTGTAGGAAACGAATCTTTTAGAACCTTTGGTTTGTAAAAATGAAATTTCGTATGATAGAGACCAATCGTTCACAATTCTTTTTTTTTTACTTGGACCCAATGGAAAAATACATTTTCTATGAATCAAATGGCATCCTTTTTCTATAGGATCTCACTTTCTCTGCTTTTCTTATTCCCATGATATTCCTATTCTATGAACCAAAGGATGCCTTAGAGGAATTTTATAGGAATATTAAAGGATAGGTTTTTTTGTAAAAAATAAATAAATCTTGAAGTTCTTTGGTTTGTAGGAATGGATTCCTAATCCTATGCAGAATAGGATCCTATCCTCCACATTTGAAAGGAAAAAAAAAATATTAACCTAGACTCAATGAAAAAATTCCTATCCTATGTATTAATTGACATCCCTTTCCCTACAAAAATTGAGATATATGTCATCTCACTTTCTATGATTTTTCTATTTATATGGAAGCACACACGACATCTTTTTACGGGACCTCGTCAAGAGGGTGGGGTCCTCCTGCGATTCCATAAAGAAAAAATAAACGTGGTCCAGTTTATATGAGAAACTAGGTCGGAAACCACACTTCCACAACGAATTGACACACCCCTAATTCTGTAACTCACATCACTGCACCTGCCCAAAAGGATGACAAAAAAATGAGGCCGGAGGAGAGATATCTCTTTGTGTGCGTGCTGCATCCACTAGCGAAATGATGGCGCCTAATCAAGCTCATCCACCCCTTTTGAAAGGAATTTAACGCAATTGATGTGCACGTCCCAGCCCCAGCACCAGCAGGCAGCAACAAGAGAAAGGAAACCACGCGAGAGAATAGCAATTAGTCCACGGAGATCGTTCCTGAATCCTGATTGATCTCCATGATACCATGCTACCAAAATTAACCTATTTGATTGATGATGCCCTGTCTCCGTCTCCCTCTCTCTGCTTTCTGTCTTTCTCTCTCACCAAACTCTTGCCTTGCTTTCCTTTGCTCCCCGTGCACTGCCTATAAGACATGCCGAGCCAAGAACGCAACGCCATTCTGCATCTTTCTTTCTCCTCGTCTCATCCTCTGTGCCCTCCGTTGTCTCAGTGTCAATCGTCTCCGGCTCCGATGAAAGATCGACGCGGCGGCGCCGGCTTCCCCTTCTCCATCGGCTGCATGTCGCAGTCCGCCGTCGCCGTCGCCGACCCGCTCGACAAGAAGCCGCCACCGGCAGCACCGGCGCCGCAGCAGCAGGCCGACAACCCCTCTTCCTCCACCACGACGACGGCCACCGCACAGGGTAAGTACTTCCTGATCACAATTCATATGAAGATCCATGCCACAGGTACTGCACATACTAACAGCAAGCACAGCATCCATTTCAGAGAGAGGCGCCGGAGAAGAAAGCAGCGAGGACAAGGCGAGAACCGCGGCGGCGGCGGCGTCAGGGGTCGTCACGGCGGGGGTGCAGCGGCTGCTCAGGGGAATCAAGACCTTCTTCGCGGCGTACGACGTCGATGAAGAGGAGGACGACGAGGAGCAGGAGATCGTGATCGGGTACCCCACCGACGTGCAGCACGTCGGGCACATCGGCTGGGACGGGATCAACAAGGTGGGCGGCATGGGCGTGGGCGTGGGCATGGCCGGCGCCTTCTCCCTGCCATCCTCCCTCTCCCTCCGCCAGCTCGAGATCGCCATGGACCCCGGCGCCGCCACCACCACCTGCATCAACTGACCAATCTCTGCTGCCATTGCCATGCTCCTCGAGCTCGAGAAACCACCATCACTAGTGCTAGTAAAAAAAAGTTTGATCTCATCTTTTAGTTCATCCACGTGCTTGCTGATGATTGATAATTACCTTGTCATTTGGTAAAATTTCTTTTCTTTTTTAACTTTGGACGAGATAAGAAGCATATGCATAGGTTTGTGTATACTATGTGGAGTGGAGACTGGAGTTGTGTACATACTTGGTAGATTGTGGGAGCTTCAGCTTGTGTCAAGATCTCTACTGGCCATGGGGCCCCTCTCTTCCTACTCTACTTTTCCATTGAAGTTGCTCTTAAACCAGATGGTAAAATCTTGTCAGGAGTGATGATGATTAATTGCTGCTGCTGCTGCTGCTGGTACAATAATAGTCGTGCAAATCATTCAAGTCTTGATGTTTGTTGGACTACATGCATGCCGCCATGCGTGCACGCATCTAGTACTACTACCAGTACTATGGTTAAGGCCAATTAACTCGTTTGTTCATCATAGACCTAGCAAAGCTAGATGCCTACATGGTACGTACATGCAGTACTGCCAATGGGACACTTGTCTCAAGGAAATGAAAAATAATCTTTTGCAGACCGTAAGTGCAAAATCATGATCAAATCTGCTTTCAGCTTAGACAAGGAACAAAAAATTCGGACAAAGTCAGACGTCGACCCGATCGAAATTCAGATAATTCAACACTAAGCAGTATAAACTTAAGAGTGTTCACATGGACGGCAGTACTACAAAAATGCAAATTAAAACCACTTTTGATAGTGTAATTCACACACTAATCACTACTTCTATGTGTGAATCCGTGGCCACTGAGCCGAGCTGAATCGCTCCTTAACCAGTCGATATCACCAACCACTGATTAACAATGTTGACACTGCATCTTTGTAATAAGAAACAGTGATGTGCCACTACTACTACTGTTGGAACGTGACTCCCTACTTAGCTTCTTTATTATCATGGTGGGCACTTAATCCCACTTCAAGTTCAAGACAAATTAGCAGCATGCATGCCTCAGTCTGAATCAGAGCTCACGCAACGGGGAACAGACCTTTGATGTGATGTTTCGTTGCTAACAGTTTTATTAATTGCGATTAGTACGTACTACTAGTTGTGCAGTACGGCAATTAACTGGATTCGAGCGACAGCTTGGTTCATCAGCTAGCCAGCCAGTGTGAGTGGGTGACTCCTTCAGAACATGAACAGTTAAACACATTTTTTTGGATAAAAATATATACTCCCATTTGTAGGAGGTGTTCACATGATCTGTGGCTTATTCATGGCCTAGAATAGGTAAACATGACCCGACCCGCCTGTCATGATGGTGGATATCATAACAGGGTTTGATTAGTGGGAAGGATCAGCCCAGATTTTGTTTTATTTATGAGCTTAATTAATTGGGAAGGGAACAAGCAGCACTGTGGGGGCAGAGTGTTAGCTCCCAGGTCCTTGTTGTTTAAGGTGAGCTTTGTTTCTGGCAGAAAGCCAACCCGTGATAAAACCTAACTGCATCATCATCATCACATTACTTTCCTGGTTGGTGATTGCAATGTATGAGTTGATTACTGTCTTAATCTAATTCTTTCAACCAAAATCTACTGCTTTGGTCACTGTTTCGAGCCCCACGTTTTGGTGGAGGCCTTAGTTTGGAAGTATTGTCAGTATAGCCTCTTCTTCTTGCACAAATAAAGAAATGGTGGTTACATTAGCAATGATGCATTAGATGATAAAATCTTTTGGCACACGTTGAGTGGAATATTTAATGAATTCTTGAGTTGATGTGGGACTTACAGGAGCAGCTAGAGTACCTGCTTGGGCAACCTTGCAACATACTTCTGGGAAACCTTGAAAAGTTGTACAAACTGCAGCGGATGGTCGAGCTCGGAGTCACAGCCGATTCAGATTGGGCGCGCCGTTCTGCAGAGAACCAAAGTGGGGAAGCTGGAAAAGAAAGGGAAACACAGGAACTGTTACTTGGTGGCTAATTTGCCTCTTCTCTTGAAGAGAGCTATGGACAAAAGCAGCATATCATTACATTCCAAGGCACTTCACAGGAAAAGGTTGCCACTTCAATGGTTTATGCTTCATACTCACAGGAGGCCACATGCCATAGACCCTACTTATATTTTGGCATCCTCTTGTAGCTTGACAGCTAGCTCTTTCTTCACGAGATGTATTCTCAATGTCTGGCCAAGCAGGCAGGCAGTTGTTCCGTTAGACAAGTTTTGTCCATATCTGTCAGAAAAGAAGCCACTGCTTGGGCTGATGCGTGCTTATTGTCCCTCATACTATACAGAAGCATCATGATTCATGAGTCCGTGAACTATCGAAATATCTCTGCAACATAGTTATCTTGAATTAGCAGAATAATCATCACAAGTTGCATACCATGATTGAGTTGAGTTCACCATCAGCTGCTCCACTGATTGTCATGCCCTGGTCTCTGACGTTTATTAAGTAAGACAGCGAATCCTGAGTTACGACCTCACCGGGTATCAGCACAGGGATACCTGGTGGATACGGGCAGATAAGCTCACCACAAATCTCCCCAAGGCTGTCCTCAATGCACACTCTCCTTTTCTTTGTGAAGAAGGCCTCTCTTGGAGTCAGCTTGACAGAGAACTTATCCAATGGACTACGAACATAGTTATGCTTACTAAATCTCGATTCGTTTGCAGATATGTATTTATCTGAGAGATGTTTTGCACACTGTACAAGCTTTTGGACATCTTGCCTTCTGGTCCCAAAGTTGACTGCAAACGTCACCGCCTGTGTTCCGACAAGCTCAGATACAATTTGATGCTCTTCCAAAATGTCATCTGCCTCGTATCCAGATAAATGTAGATCTGAAGCACTTAGTGTGACACGTAAAGGATCAATGGCAGGGAAGTCAGAAGCAAAGCATGACAAGTCCAGCACAGATAACCCTGGGATTACCATCAGCTGATCTTTTGTTTCTAAAGCCATAGCCACAGGTTCATCAAAAGATTTCGAGTTCTGGCTCAACTGACCTCTTGCAGCATCTAAAGACGACAGTAGTAGGTAACTCGGGCTTGAGCTCTGGAGCAACTGGAGGCATTGGCTCACTTTATCTGCATCAATCAGACCTCCAGCCATGTGAAGCATCGAGGACTGTGTAAGAGAGCTCAGAACCTTGTGCGTGGATTGCACAGCTAAGTCAGCACCTTGCTCAATCGCCGTGCTTGGAAAACTGTGATGGAACCTGAAGTGTGCACCATGAGCCTCATCAACTATAACCGGAATGTGTAAGGGATGGCAAACATCGACGACACCTTGTACATCGCTGCATATGCCATGGTAGGTCGGTGAAGTAACAAGAACAGCACCTACTTTCTTGCCATCCTTCTCAAGCTCCTTCAGTGCTTTATCCACCTGTGACGGCGTAACACCACCAGCAATGTCCCATGCAGAATTGTACTCTGGTACTATATACTTAGGCACAGCGCCGGACAGAACCAGGGCAGAGACCACTGAAATGTGACAGTTCCGAGGTATAATGATGTAGTCACCGGGGGAGCAGGTGGCCATCACCGCGGCCTGGATTCCGCAGGTACTCCCGTTGACCAGGAACCATGTTTTAGATGACCCAAACAGTTCAGCTGCTCTGTTCTGAGCATCCAAGATCACACCCTTGGGGTAGAAGAGGTCGTCGAGCTCAGGTAGCTCGGGCAAGTCGTGTAAAAACGCTCCCATGCCAACAAGGTTTGACAACGACGACGGAGCAGCTTTCCCTCGGTTGTGTCCAGGGAAGTGAAAGCAGGACACATCTTGAGCTGCAGTTGATTTCAGTGCCTGAAGCAGAGGGGCAGTACCACCTTGGACAGCTGCTGAAGGCTGAGCAAGCGGAGCTTCAGTTTCAGATATTCTTGGTGTGGTCCGTGAAGTGTCACACCGTGCTATGGCATGTCGCCTGGGTGATTCCTGCAAGACTAAAGAAACTTTGGATTGGCACATGGGATAGAAGAAGGTGGAGATGAACATAGGTTGAATCCATTAGCATGGTCGATCAAAGATTGCAAAGTAGATACTGTATGTATGCTGTAATCATGACCAATGTCGGACAACACAAATTTGAAAGCATCTTCAGTTAAGCAAATGACGCATAATTTATCAGTTGGAACACACTAGAACAGAGCTCACCGGCTTCCGCACAGTCATGCGCCTGCCTGGTTCAGCCCATAGCGGCACTCAGAAGCGCCCGCGGCCACTTTCTGTATCCCATCATCGCCCGCCGCGCCTCCACGCTCCACCAATCCCCTAGCCCCGTGAGCACATCCCGCTCCCTTGTGCACTTACAGTAGCAGCACGTCACCTTCGACTGCGCCGGTGGAGCGAGCAGACGTCGGCCCCGGCCGGCGTTTGCGGCTGCACTGCTTTCTTTCTTTGTTTTTTGGGGAAAGGCTGCTCAGTTTTCTGGTAGACGTAGCTGAGATACGGAGGCCGGTGTGGGGGTGAATGGATGCGGCAAATGCCACAAGGGAAGGGCACGAGCAATTCGACGAACAGGTTGCGGGCACTAGAGTAGAAGGCAGAGACCAGAACCATAGTGATAGTGGAGCGAAGAAGGAGAGAGGGAGGTGTAGGTGAGGAGTTTACCGTCCGCGGAGAGATGGGCGCGCGCGGGGAGCGGAGGGCCGGAGGAGGCGCCATGCTTCTGCTGGGAGGAAGAAGAAGCATGGTCGGTCGTCTGCGCGTGGTCGAAGCAGAGTGACGTGCGGGAAGGAAGAGTGTAATCTGATCTGGTGTGTATATGGGCCTCCATGGATAAGCCAGCCTTTGGGCCGTCACACCGCTGGGCCAGACTACAAGGTAACCCACTCAAAAAGAAAAACAAGAGAAAAGACTCACTAGTGAAATTTTCAAAAAAAAAATTCCAAGTTTATTCATGGATATACCATGTGACACATGTGCTAAGTAATCCAAACTATCCAAAAAATATATTCATGGACATCTGGTTTGCCCTTGTCATCTACTCCCTCCGTTCCTAAATACTTATCTTTCTAGGCATTTCAACAAGTGACTACATACGGAGCAAAGTGAGTGAATCTACACTTTAAAATATATCTACATACATCTGTATGTAGTAGTCATTTGAAATGTCTAGAAAGACAAATATTTAGGAACGGAGGGAGTAGTAGCGTTCTCAGTTTCACTAACGGCCTCCACCGCTAGAGTCCATGTATCAATCTGCCCGGCCTTTTGAGAATTCTCACCGGCAGCGATGTAGCCGACGGCAGGGTGATCCAAGGGCACCGACGTGTTTAGGAAGACGTCGCGGGCCCGGGAGAGGTGGAGGTAGTCGTCGGCGTTGGCGGAACCGACAAAGGCGTTGGAACCGTACGACGACGCTACGGGAATTGGCACAGACAAAAGTGGAATTAATGGCAGAGTTAGCTTTAGGGAATCTAGGAGGGGCCAGGAATATAAGAAATCAAGAGGCAAGATGTCAGCTGTGGAGAGTTACGCGATGGCCGAGGAAGAGTTCTATGGCCCAAGACAAGCTTAGAGATGAGGATTTGGTGGCACAAGCACACGATTGAGGGAGATACGGGAGTGGGGCGAGGTCGAACGGGCTCGGGGTTCACAATAACTGAGCGCACGACGGACTCAAGCTGCATTGGCGAAGCTACATGGCAATCTTTGGGGGGAGTTGTCACTTTTGCAAGCTAAGCCCCACATAAAAAATTCTAATGGCTTTAACAAACACTGGGGGCGCCCCCCACCCCACTCCGAGTTGTACTAAGCTCTGCCACTGTCGAGGAGGGTAATGCAGAGCGGGGGATGGTCGCTCACCGCTGGGCCAGACTACAAAGTAACTCTCTCAAAAAGAAAAACAAGAGCACTCGAAGAGAAAAAGACTCATTGATGAAAATTTCTTTTTTCCCAAGTTTATTCATGGATGTCTAATTTTCCCTAGTCATCTAGCGTTCTCAGTTTCACTAATGGCCTCCACCACTAGAGTCCATGTATTAATCTACCCGACCATTCGAGAATTCTCTCCGAGGGTGATGTAGTTGACGACAAGGTGATCCAAGGGCACTAACGTGTTCAAGAAGACATTGCGGACCCAAGAAAGGTGGAAGTAGTCGTCGACGTTGGCGGAATCGACAAAGGCGTTGGAACCGTACGACTGCGCTACGGGAATTGGCCCAAGTCGAAGGCTCGCACAACCAAAACTAAAATTAACGACAAAGTTAGCTTTAGGGGATCTAGAGGGCCCAGGAATATAAGAAATTCGAGAGGTAGGATGCCATCTTGGGAGAGTTACGGCGCTGGCCGAGGCAGAATTCCATGGCCCAAGGCAAGCTCAGAGATGAGGACTTGGTGGCACAAGCACACGAATGGGTGAGGGCGAACGGGCTCGGGGTGGCCTATTTATAGGACGCAATGGGGTTCACGGTGAACCGAGCGCACGGCGCACTCATAAGTAAGCCCCACGTAAAAAATTCTCATGGTTTTAACAAAGGGGGGGGGGGCACCCCGAGTTGTACTAAGCTTTCTCACTGCTGAGGAGGGTAATGCAGAGTGAGGGATGGTCGCAGAGCAAGTGATTTGGGGGGAATATTTTTGACGCGATAGGAGCGAGCCAAAGGGGCTGGATGGAGGGGGCCATGTGCTACAGCGTCTGACGAAGATGGGGAACTAGCAAGCCAGGGAGGGGTGAGTTTTTTCTTATTTGTTTTTATGTATTTTTGGGGGGTTTTAATTTTTTTGTTTTCTAAAATTATATTTTACTTTAATTTTTAAATACATCTCGACTTTTTTAGTAGACATGGTACATTTTTGTATACACGGGAAATACTTTCTGTGATACATGTTGAATTTTTTTAATACATGACAAACATTACTTCTAATACACATTTTTAATACATGTTAAACATTTTCTAATAGGACTGTGATATTTGGCACACGTGTGCCATATAGCTAAAACTACCACACCTTCTTCCTTCCATCTAATTACAGACATAATTGCATTAGGATGAATCATCCTCCTTCCACCTGCATTCTTTTCTCTAATTACATGCATGCACTACATGACAAAAAAGCTGATGTCATCATAGATTTTCCTTATTTTGAAAATTCAAAATGTTTTGTAGCTCAAATCGTTGATCTGATGCCAAAAACATTTTCACATAAAAGATTTGTTGCCGCGAGATCTTCGAAACTAGATCCCATGTTGTTATGTTCCGATGACTTTTTTTTCATGTCAAAAGTTACCACACCCCGGTTACATAAGTTACCACGTCTGCGATATGCAATTTACCGTGCTATTTTCACATAAGTTATCGGGAGAGGGGGGGGGGGGGGCATAAATAAGGTTCTCCCACCTTCTTCCCATGCACATGCATGTATGTACTGGAGGACAAAAAGCTGATATCATCTTGAATTCTTTTTATTTCGAAAATTCAAAATGTGTTGTGACTCAAACTATCGATCCGATGTAAAAATCGTTTTCACATGAAATATTCATCACGACGAGATCTTAGAAACTAGATCCCATGTTTTGTTTCCTTGACTTTTTTTGGGTCAAAAGTTACCACTCTGGGCTACATGAGTTACTACGTTTGTGGTATGCTAGTTACCATGCTATTTTCACATAAGTTATCGGGGTTATATTTTTCAACAAATTTCCTCACGTGGTCAAAAATTTATGTAAGTTATCGTATATACGGTTCGTATATTACCGTGCTATTTTGACATAAGTTACTGGGGTGATGTTTATCAACAACTTTTTTCTTGGTCAAAAGTCGCTGCAGTGTTTGTATGGAAGTTATCGGGTATGCGGTTTATATATTACCGTGCTATTTTCACATAAGTTACCGAGGTATGTTTTTTAACATTTTTTCCTATGGTCAAAGTTATTGCGGTTTGTGTATGTAAGTTATTGGGTATGCGGCTTGTATATTACCATGTTGTTTTCACATAAGTTATTGGGCTTATGTTTTTTTCCTTTGGTCAATGTTACTACGGTGTTTGCATGTAAGTTATCATATCTATGAGGTGTATATTACCATACCATTTGCACATAAGTTATCGATGGATATGTTTTCAATTTCCTCAGAACAAAAGTTACCATGGTGTTTCTATGTAAGTTATTGGTTATGCAGTGCTTATATTACCATGTTATTTATACAGAAATTATCCCGTGTGTGTTTGAGAAACTTTGTTTCTATGTCAAAAAGTTATCATGGTGTTTGTAGGTAAGTTATTAGGTATGCCGTGCTTAAAATATCATGCTATTTAAGCAAACGTTATAGGGGATATGTTTCAAGAACTTTTTTCCACAGTTCAAAAAAGTTCCCGTAGTGTTTTGGACGTAAGTTATCAGGTGAGTGGTGCGCATATTATCATGCTATTTACACAGAAAATGTCGAGGGTAAGTTTCAACAAAAAAATAGCCTGGGTCCAAATTACCATGATGTTTTCACCTAAGTTATCAGGGCTGTGGCGCATATCTTATCATGCTATTTACACAAAAGTTACCGGGGTATCTTTTCAAGAAATTTCTTCCCCATGATTAAAGTTACCATTTTGTTTTTACCTAATTTATAAATTTATTAGGTCTATGGTCTGTCTATTGCCATGCATTTTACACAAAAATTATAGGGGGAATCATTTCAACAATTTTCTTCCCATGGTCAAAGTTACAAGATCTAGTCACAAAATGTGTACGTACCAAAGCGTCGATTCATCAGATCGAATCTTTGCTCTGCAGATACACTTGAAAATATATTCGACAACATGAATGTTAGCCGGTGAAGAAAGACCAAACACTAGATTTGATCATCAAAGACCGTTTCTGTTTGAGTTCCAAGATATCACAGGAGAACACAAAAAGTTTGAGAACTCAACCAGATTACTCCCTAAACTTCTCACATCTCACACACGGGACATGCCGAAGACACGCTAGGTTGCGATGTAATTTCCTCGTCCAACTGTACCGTACCATCCACCGCCAAGAACGCGCAGATAGATGGAGATTCAGTTGAGGCAAACAACACTTGGAGATTCAGTTGGAGCTGTTCCTCGCTGCCTACAAAAATATACTTTCCAGTTCAGGCACAAACAAAAATTCTTCATGCTTTAGAATGGTTCGAATTCATAAATTTCAAGAAGGGCGCCTCAGTAATACACCTCTCAGTATATCTGAATTTGAAGAAGAGGAAAGTCACATCCCAAAATCTGAATTTGATCAACTAAGGTAGACGCAATTCAGTTCATACAAAAAACAAAAAAGTTTCAGACTTTAAACTCTTCTCTTTTTTCTTTAGAATTCGGCCATCTTCACTTCTCACATTCTACAAGCTCACGACACCAAGCAACACATACATTCGTCCCAACGGCCAACAAGACTCCGGTGACACGACACTAACTGACCCAACTGTTTATCTTCTTCTCTAGAAATGATAATTTAGTTGACCTCCTCTATCTTGTTCTCCTCAGCGCCCTCCTCCTCGGCACCGTCAGCCTCCTGCTTGTAGGCAGACGAGGTGGGGACAGACGAACTGCAGGTGATCGATCCGGTCCGATTTACACATACCATGACAATAGACAGGAGCAGCAGCTTGAGAAACAGAGACTATCAATATAAACGGAGACTTGACTTTCGCTAGACAGTAGACAGGAGAAGCAGTAGCACCACAGATGCTCCTACACTTGGTAATTAATCAACACTTACTTCTCCCGTTCCTTCATGTACAGTGAGTAGTTCTTGCGAGTTGGAGGCCTCGTCAGGGAAACCAAGCTCAAGCAGCGCATCACCGGCCGCGGAGAAGAGGAAGACGCGGCCGAGGGGGTCCTCCACGGCGAGTACTTGGTGAGCCCATCGCCGTCCTCTTAGGGCAGCGAGGCCTGGGCCGCCGCGTGCGTGCCGTCCTCGAGCGCACCACCGCCGCGAAGAGGAACTGCTCGGACACAGTGGCCGGCGTTTGGTCATGACACACCCTGTAGAGGCTGCCGCCCACTGCCCCCCGTCCGGCGCCTACTCCGCCACGGCATCGCAGATCCCCGCCTGCTGCTCCAGCTTCTGCGGCTACGACGACGGGGAGAGCCTCGGCCCCATGGATCTGGCGAGCGTAGCCTGTGCTCTTTTTTTTTACCCGAACAGCCTCCGGCTCTTGCACGGGCATGGCGAGTGAGTCCCGTTGAACCGGTACCCTAAACTCACTAGGCGGTGGCATTCTGTGTAAATATGTCACAACTCTATCTTCCACGTTTTGAGCAATCAGGTGGCGAGATCGCGACCGCATGATCTAAAAACGAACGGCATCAGAACAGTTTGATCGCTTTGCAGAAAAACTCACGTGTGCCAGATACATATTTCGTTTCTAATATATATTGATATTTTTTTGAATGGTAAGAAATATTTATTAAATTATATGAACATATGTTTACATTGTATAAAAATTGTGGAAAATGTCATGATTTTTTTAATGATACGAAACAAGTTTAAAAAAATTATGAAACCATTTTTTTTACTTTGTATAAACATTTTTAAAAGTCCCATGAACATTTTTTTAGACATGTGACCATTTTTTTTAATGGTACAAATATTTTTTTAAACCATGCAGACATTTTATATATGCGGTGAATGTTTAATGTAAGTAAATTATTTATATTGATTTTTTTGAAATATAAAAAAGTGAAAAACGATTTACAAAAAGTAACAAAACTAACAAACTGCCCTCACGTTGGTTGCAATTAATGGGCCAGCCCGAGACAATATCGCTAGAGGCGAGGGCTCCCTGTGCCTCGCGAGTAGGCTAGACACAGACGCCCGGGAGACACTGAATCAACCACAACATGCGAGGGATGGTCGGCAGGGTCTAACTCGTATGGTGGCGCCACCAGTTGGATATGCCAAAGTCCATGTAGATGCGGGCCTGGCTTGATCAAGCATCGGGGGCTCTGCGACAACGTTTTGCTTGGATTCAAATGAAAATTATCTAGGCTCATCTGCATTGGTGATCCATGGTGTTTGAGATGTGGTTACTCTCGAAATAATTTCTTGCAGGGAAGCACAATCTTTGGCCGAGGATCCTTTTCTCCATGACATTGTGATCGCGATGGATTCAAAGCAAGTTGCAAGGGACACCCAGAAGGGAAGCATCAAGTTGCATAGTCAAATTATTGCTGAAATCAAATGGTGAGATTCGAATTTTAATTGTAATTTTCTTTTTGAGGGTCCTGCAGGCTGCATCGAATATTGGAGCCCATTCGCTTGCCCAATTTTCTCATTCTTTAGGACAGGGGTACCACATTGGACCCCATGATGCTATTTGCATTTCCAAACATTGTGAACTTTGAGTAATAAAGAATTGAGATTTCTCAAAAGAAAAAAGTTTCTTGATTTTTTTCTCAAATACAAAAATTGATCTTAAATTTTAAAAATGTTCTCGAATGTTTAAAATATTATCCAATAAAAATCTTGAAGTTTAAAAATGTAAAAACTGTTGTCACATTCAAAATAATTATGCAGTTTAATAAATATTATTGATTAAAAAAATTGAGAACCTTTTTTAGAAACAAAAGGAAAACAAAAAATGAAAAAAATGAAAAGAGGAAAAGGGAAAGAGAAACAGAAACATAAAAAATAACCAAAAAGTAAAAAAAAAGTTAGAGAAAAAACAGTGGAATTTCATCAAAAATCAAATTTTATTTGGCTAGTTGCAATGTGCAATGTGGAAAAAGTATGTTGCAATGTGCATAGGTGTTTGTGCGTACACGGTCAGTTGTTGTCACCTGAACTTAGAACCACCAGCTCCTTCGAAATCCCTCCTACCTATGACTATCCTCTTCAGAAACCTCTTCAAATTGCGCGACCCAATGCTGCAAGGAACATTCTTGTGAGAAGCTGCATGCCCCCCAACTTGGCGAACACGGAAGGGTAAATTTACCTTTAGTTTATCCACAGGGAAGATCTCACTGGAATCTTGTTCCATAATTTGTTTCGTGTCAGAAAAATAGTCCATGTCTAATTAGCCTCTGACAAACTACGCCTATTTCTGTATAAATATAGTACTGACAATCGGTAGGGAGATAAGTCTGGGTGGTGTAGTTGGTTATCACGTTAGTCTCACACACTAAAGGTCCCCAGTTCGAACCTGGGCTCAGACAGATTTTTTTTTTGAATTTGTATTTGCGCTTGCAGATACTCTTACAGAAAACCTATCTATTTTAACTTGCAGCAAACTCTGCTTCACCTTTTGAACAAAATTGAGGTAATACTAATAACCTGCATTTGTTCCAGAACATTTCTTAAATAGTAGTGATAGAGATGCGCATTGGACAAAAAAGTTGTCAAATACAACAACTCATGGTAGATAACTGTTTCATAAATAAAACACAACAAAAAATATGTAAAACTTTGCTTGCAACCATGATCGTTCATTGAGGAAAACTATTTATTTTGTAAACCTCTTCTACCATTAAAATAAATATGGGGAGAGCATAAATTATATGAGATTTATATTTATTTATGCTGGGCCCCACCTCTCGTCGGATCCGCACCTTGGTGCTGATCCCCCATGGCGCCACTTCTGGGTCGCCGGAGGCACGGCTCTGCGTGCGTGAGGAGCGTTGGAAAGGGAGCCGTCGCCACCATTTAAATTGCGAGCTCTCGATTTTAGATTCTCGATTTTAGATTCTTTTGCGTGGCAACCCCGGCAGTGTAATCCTAGATCCTCCAATGGTCACTTTCTTCATGAGATGTATCCTCAATGTTCGGCCAAATAATAACTCACTCACAGGTCTCAGGAAAGTACTAACTCGCTAGCCGCTGCTATGTACACAGGTCGAATCATACAATTGAGTTTATTACACCGACAGTTTGGTTGATCAGCTAGGTAGTGCAACTCCTTCAGGGTATGAACAGTAAAACCATGTTTGTTTAATAGATAAACATGACCCGATCCGACATGTCATGATGGCGGCACACTTGTGTTATTACAACAGGGTTGGATTAGTGCCAAGGATCAACCCAAAATTTTGTTTTATTTACGAGCTTAATTAACTGGGAAGGAAACAAGCAGCACAGTGTGGGGCAACAGAGTGTTAGCTCCCAGGTCCTTGTTAGGATGAGCTTTGTTTCTGGCAGAAAGCCAGCCCGTGACAAACCTAACTGAATCATCATTATCATCATCATCACAATAATGAGTTGATTAGTCCCTAAATCTAATTCTTGCAACCGAATCTACTGCTTTGGTCACTGTTTCCAGCTCCATGTTTTGGTGGAGTCCTTAGTTTGGAAGTGTTGTCAATATAGCCTCTTCTTTTTGCACAAATAATAAAATGGTGGTTGCATTTGCAATGATGCATTAGATGATAAAATCTTTTGGCACACGTTCTGTGGAATATTTGATGAATTCTTGAGTTGATGTGGGACTTACAGAAGCAACTAGAATACTTGCTTGGGCAACCTTGCAACATGGTTCAGGAAAACCAGGAAGGTGTACAAACTGCAGCCGAGTCACAGTTGATTCAGATCGAGCGAGCCGTTCTGAGGAGAACCAAAGGGGGTTAAGCTGGGAAAGAAAGGAACACGCAGGAACTGTTACTTAGTAGCCAATTCATTTGTTTTCTTGAAGAGAACTGTGGACAAAAGCAGAATATCATTACATTCCAAGGCAGTTCACAGGAAAAGCTTGCCACTTCAGTGGTTTATGATTCGAGCTCACAGCAGGCCACATGCCATAGACCCGACATAAATTTTGGCATCCTCTTGTAGCTTGACAGCTAACACTTTCTTCACGAGATGTATTCTCAATGTCTGGCCGAGCAGTCAGTTGTTCTGTTAGACAGGTTTTGTCCATATGTCGGAAAATAAGCATCCTGATTCATGAGTCCGTGAACCATCGAAATATCTCTGCCACATAGTTATATTGGAATAGCAGAATAATCATCACAGGTTGCATACCATGATCGAGTTGAGTTCACCATCAGTTGCTCCACTGATTGCCATGCCTAGGTCTCTGAAATTTATTAGGTAAGACAAGGAATCCTGTGTTACTACCTCACCGGGGATCAGCAAAGGGATACCTGGTGGATACAGGCAGATAAGCTCACCACAAATCTTGCCAAGGCTATCCTCACCGAGAACTTATCTAATGGGCTACGAACGTAATTATGCTTTCTCAATCTGGATTCTTTTAAAGAGAAGTATATTTCTGACAGATGCTTTGCACATTGTACAAGCTTTTCAACATCTTGCCTTCTGGTCCCCAAGTTGACTGCAAACGTCAATGCCTGTATACCAACAAGCTCAGATACAACTTGATGCTCTTCAGCAAAAATGTCATCTGCTTCGTATCCAGATAATTGTAGATCTGAAGCACTTAGTGTGATACGAAGAGGATCAATTGCAGGGAATTCAGAAACAAAGCTTGACAAGTCCAGGACAAATATTCCAGGAATTACCCTCAGCTGATCTTTTGTTTCTAAAGCCATAGCCACCGAGTCATCAAAATATTTTCCATTCTCACTCAACTGAGCTCTTGCAGCATCTAAAGACGACAGTAGTAGGTAACTCGGGCTTGAGCTCTGGAGCAACTGGAGGCATTGGCTCACTTTATCTGCATCAACCAGACCTCCAGCCATGTGAAGCATCAAGGACTGTGCAAGAGAGCTGAGAACCTTGTGGGTGGATTGCACAGCCAAATCAGCACCTTGCTCAATCCCCGTGCTTTCCCTCGGTTGTGTCCAGGGAAGTGGAAGCAGGACACTTCTTCGGCTGCAGTTGATTCCAGTGCCTGAACCAGACGGGCAAAACCATATTGGGCAGCTGCTGAAGGTTCAGCAAGTGTAGCTTCAGTTTCAGATATTCTTGGCTTGTTCCATGAAGTGTCACAATGTGATATGGCATGTCGTCTTCAGTTAAGCAATCAAGTAATAACACATGAATTTATCAGTTGGAGCACACTGAAACAGAGCTCACCGGCTCCCACGCAGTTATGCGCCTACCCGGTTCAGCCCATAGCTGCATTCAGAAGCACCGCGACCACCTTCCATCTCCCATTCCCGCCTGTTGCGCCTCCACGCTCCGCCCGCACCCCTAGGCACATGAACACATCGCGCCCCCTTGTGCCCATACTATAGCAGCACGTCGTCGTTGACTGTGCCGATGGAGGGTCGTGCAATTCGACGAACAGGTTGCGGGCACTAGAGCAGACGACACTGAGATCAGAATCATAGTGGAGCGAGGAAGACAAGAGGGAGGTGGAGGATAGAAGGTTACCGTGCCTCGAGAGCGGGGCGCGCACAGGGAGCGGACGGCCGGAGGAGGCGCTATGCTTCTGCTGAGAGGAAGAAGGCGACGAGGAAGAAGAAGCATGGTCGGTCGTCTGCGCGTGGTCGAAGCAGAGTGATTGTTTATTTTAGATGTACTCCCTATTTTGTTAGAGATAAAGCTAATCTTTATTGATCAAAGACCACGACTAGTGGGATACAATTTGTGTCATGTGGTCTCTTTGACGATTGCACCGATCATGCCTTGGCTTCCTTCAGCAATCTCTCTCACAACTTGTTTTGAATTACTAGCAACAGCAAAGTTTTGTAGATGAAGGTCTGCCCTAAGGATGGGGCTTCTTGGCATATGCCATAGCCTCCAACACTAATGGGTCACACACATCCTCATTATTAGAGATGAGCTACCCATGAAGTTGTCGTCACTGTCACTGCAAACCACCGATGCCGAACCCCTGCCTGGACTCACTGCTCCATCCACATGGATGGATTTTAGCAAACGTGTGTGTGTTTGTGTGTGTGTGGGGGGGGGGGGGGGGGGGGGGGGGGGGGGGTAGGGGGTTGGTCTTGAAGCTCCCGGGGTGGGGATGGTCGGGCATGACGTAATGGTTGTAGGCCTTCTCTCATGTATCGTTGTAGCTCATGGTAGTGTTTGGAAGATTCCTTCGTGGATAGCCTTACACCAAGACGTCCAGATGGCCCATAGTGTAATTGCCATCTTCACAAACTGATCATGTGATAACGTTTAAAGTAGCTTTCAGTTCAGCTATAGCTATCAGACTTTGCCCAAGTTCCTCGTCAACAAGTTCCCATGAGCACCTAAATGTCGTACATTCCAACAAGGAGCAGCGCCATGAATCTGGGGTACCGCATAAACCAGAAGAGGATGATGCTTGGGCTCTAACATCTTCTGTCGGCAGTGACTATTTTGAGAGCCTTCAAAGAAATATTCTTATCTTCCCTGGTACCTGAGTTTTCCATAGAGATTTCTAGGACCCTTCATCACTGTTAGTGCCAGAAGAACTTGCCGAACCCTCAAGCCAGGCTTCCCTTCTTTGTCTAGTTGCCACTAGCATTCTATAATCCGACCTGATCGAGAAGACACTATTCTTTTCAAAGTTCCAGCTCCAGAAATCAGGAATATTCATTGTACATAACGGGATTCCCATGATCACAGAAGCATCAAACGGGAAGAACGCCTCCTGTAGGCGTTATCTATCCCATGTGGCTGAAGTAGAACTTATTAGTTCTAACACATAAGTGGGTGGGTTCTGAACCAAACAACCATATGGCCGCATCATCTCGCCTCCTGGCAACCAGTTTTCATTCCAGATGTTTGTATCCTCTCCACTCCCTATCCTTTTGATGAGCCCTTGTTGTAATGTGTCTCTCCCTTCAATTATGGCTCTCCAAATCTGGCTTGGGTGACCACCCAAACTCACATGCAATATGGTAGAATCTGGATAGCATAGGCTCTTCAACAAACATGCACTCAAAGACTCGGGCGGTTGCAAAAGTCTCCGTGCATGTTTTGCCAACATAGACAGGTTAAAAAGTTCAAAATCTTTGAAGCCCAATCCTCCCATACCTTTTGGTTGAGTCATTGCTTTCCAGAATACCCAATGAGGTTTGCGCTTTCCATCCTTACTGCCCCACCACTAGTAGAAAAAGGGTCAAATGTGAGACACATTAGTCCCGGTTTGTAACATAACCAGCACTAATGTGTCCATTAGTGCCGGTTCCAACGGCTAGGCGGGAGGAGCTCTTTAGTACCGGTTCGTGGAGAACCTTTAGCACCGGTTCGTGCCACGATCCGGTACTAAAGAAAGTGGTGGCAGGATGTTGTCAGAGTGGGGCCCTTCCAGCACCTTTAGTACCGGTTCGTGGCACGAACCGGTACTAAAGGTCGTCCTATATAAACCCTTCGTCCACCCGCACTCTGTTCTTCCCCCTTTCCCCTCTCCCTCTCCTCTGTTCTTTCCTTCTTCCTCTCGAGTTCATCACAAAATTTGCCCCAAATTTGTCAAGATTTGCAGGCCCCCATCCATTCAAATGATCACCAAGGTTAGCAACTTTGTCCTTTCATCTCTCATTGCTAGATTAGCTCTTGCATTGGTTTATATAGTGATTAATTGTGGGTTTTAGTAATTTGGGAGGAATTATATGTGGTAGTATTTGATTTATATGCAATTTGAGGTCAAAATAACACTTAGTTTGCATATGTAGGTGTGGTTTACTTAGTGCCTTCTAAATCTCCGTCGTAACCACCGTCGATCGCCCGCACCGTCCCGTCGCCGGAACCACCTTGTGGTGAGCCTCTTGTTCATGAAATTTTATATAAAAAATTGATGTTTGTGTGATTTGGATATATAGTTACTCGTATAATTATCTTACCCGTACATTGTTTGTTATACATAGTGCCATGGTTTTGATATCTGTCCCCGTCGGCCCTCGTCCTTGTTATGATTCGGATGTGGTATATTCTCTTTTAAAACTATTTGTTGCATTTCGTGTTTATGAAAAATTATGCCCATCAAGTTGACATAGATATTTTTATCTAGGAGGTATGTGAACCGGAAATTCCAACCGACCCTATTGTCGAGAGGTTAAATTTAGTTGAAAGAGAAAACGAGTACTTGAAAGAAAAATTGAAAAGAATTGAGGGGGAGAAGATGGAATTGGAGTTGCATGTTGCCGATGTCGTCGATGATCACAAGATCAAGATGGAGAAAATGCGCTTGAAAATTAGAAAGATTAGAAAATATGCCATCGATAGTGAGGATTGGTATCATTATGCTGTTGGATCAATTGTTACCTTAGTTGCGATCTTGATCGCATTTGTTGTTACATTTAAATGCTTTAGCTAGAGAGTTATTTGTTTGTTGCATTTAAGTGTTGTATGAACTTGTATTAATTTGGTCTATTCGGTGTTGTGTAATGAAGATGAGCCGGCAATGGATGTACGATGACCGATGCTCTCACCAGTTTGTTGAGGGTGTGCATACTTTTCTGCTTGCGGCTGAGGCAAACAAGCGGGCGGATGGTTTTATGCCTTGTCCATGTGCTGGCTGTAAGAATGGTCGCAATTACTCTACGTCAAGAACCATTCACGTCCACCTGTTTGAGTCCGGTTTCATGCCCCACTATAATGTTTGGACCAAGCACGGAGAAAGAGGGGTTATGATGGAAGACAATGAAGAAGAAGAGGACGACGACAGCTATCCTGGCCATGGGTTCCCTGAATACGATGATACAACAATGGGGGAAGAAGCTGAGTCGGTAATGCGGGAAGAAGCTGAGCCGACAATGCGGGAAGAAGCTGAAGAAGAGGCATCAGATGAGGCCGTTGATGATCTAGGTCGGGCCATTGCCGATGCAAAGAGAAACTGCGCAAGTGATTTGGAGAAGAAGAAGTTGCAGCGCATGTTAGAGGATCACAAAAAATTGTTGTACCCGAATTGCGTAGGTGACAAGAAAAAGCCGGGCACCACACTGGAATTGCTGCAATGGAAGGCAGAGAATGGTGTATCTGACAAGGGATTTGGAAAGTTGCTAGTAATGATAAAGGATATGCTTCCAAAGGACAACGAATTGCTCGAGAGTACGTACGAAGCAAAGAAGGTTGTTTGCCCTCTAGGGTTAGAGGTGCAGAAGATACATGCATGCCCTAATGATTGCATCCTCTACCGCGGTGAGTACGAGGATTTGAACGCTTGCCCGGTATGTGGTGCATTGCGCTATAAGATCAGCCGCGATGACCCTGGTGATGTTGAGGGCGAGCACCCCATGAAGAAGATTCCTGCCAAGGTGATGTGGTATTCTCCTATAATACCACGGTTGAAACGTTTGTTCCAAAACAAAGAGCATGCCAAGGCGATGCGATGGCACAGAGAAGAGCGTAAGAAAGACGGAAAGTTGAGAGTACTCGCTGACGGGTCGCAGTGGAGAAAAATCGAAAGAAAGTACGGGAAGGAGTTTGCAGATGACGCAAGGAGCGTATGGTTTGGTCTAAGCGCAGATGGCATTAATCCTTTTGGGGAGCAGAGCAGCAACCATAGCACCTGGCCTGTGACTCTATGTTTGTATAACCTTCCTCCTTGGTTGTGCATGAAGCGGAAGTTCATTATGATGCCAGTGCTCATCCAAGGCCCTAAGCAACCCGGCAACGACATTGATGTGTACCTATGGCCATTAGTTGAAGAACTCTTACAACTGTGGAATGGAACAGGTGTACGTGCGTGGGATGAGCACATGGGGGAAGAATTTGACCTAAAGGCGTTGCTGTTCATGACCATAAATGATTGGCCTGCTCTCAGTAACCTTTCAGGACAGACAAACAAGGGATACCGCGGATGCACGCACTGTTTGGATGATACCGACAGCATATATTTGAATAGTTGTAAGAAGAATGTGTACCTGGGACATTATCGATTTCTTCCGAGCAGGCATCCCGTAAGAAAGAAAGGCAAGCATTTCGAAGGTGAGGCGGATCACCGGACGAAGCCTCGCCACCGTACTGGTGCTGATGTACATGATATGGTCAAGGATTTGAAGGTGATATTTGGAAAGGGTCCTGGCAGACAACCTGTTCCGAAGGACGCTGACGGACGCGCTCCCATGTGGAAGAAGAAATCTATATTTTGGGACCTGCCATATTGGAAAGACCTAGAGGTCCGCTCCGCAATCGACGTGATGCACATGACGAAGAATCTTTGCGTGACCCTGCTTGGCTTCTTGGGCGTGTATGGGAAGACAAAAGATACATCTGAGGCACGGGAGGACCAGCAACGTATGCACGGAGAAGACGGCATACATCAGGGTCATGCAAGCTACGCTCTTACCAAAGAAGAGAAGGAAATCTTGTTTGAATGCCTGCTCAGTATTAAGGTACCGTCTGGCTTCTCGTCGAATATAAAGGGAATAATAAACATGGCAGAGAAAAAGTTCCAGAACCTAAAGTCTCATGATTGCCACGTGATTATGACGCAACTGCTTCCGGTTGCATTGAGGGGGCTTCTACCGGAAAACGTTCGATTAGCCATTGTGAAGCTATGTTCATTTCTCAATGCAATCTCTCAGAAGGTAATCGATCCAGAAATCATACTAAGGTTACAGAATGATTTGGTGCAATGTCTTGTCAGTTTCGAGTTGGTGTTCCCACCATCCTTCTTCAACATCATGACGCACGTCCTAGTTCACCTATGCGAAGAGATTAACGTTTTGGGTCCTGTATTTCTACACAATATGTTCCCCTTTGAGAGGTTCATGAAAGTTTTAAAGAAATATGTTCATAACCGTGCTAGGCCAGAAGGAAGCATCTCCAAGGGCCATCAAAATGAGGAGGTCATTGACTTTATTCCTGACCTTAAGCCGATTGGTGGTCCTGAATCGCGGCATAAGGGCAGACTGGATGGAAAAGGCACGCTAGGAGGGGAACAAATAATATGTATGGACAGACATTCTCTCATTGAAGCACACTACACAGTTCTACAGAATTCCGCCTTGGTGGCTCCGTATATGGATGAACACAAGAATTTGCTACGCTCCAAACACCCGGAGCGGTCTGATGACTGGATTACACGTGAACAAACCAGGAGTTTCGCCAGCTGGTTGCAGACACGTACCATGCATGACACCTCTATTGAAGATGACCTGTACTTGCTGTCCCGGTTACCATCTTCGAATATAATGACTTTCAAAGGGCACGAGATAAATGGTAATACATTTTACACGATCGCCCAAGATAAGAAGAGCACCAAGCAAAACAGTGGTGTCCTCTTTGATGCAGAAACCAAGATGGGAAAGGAAACATATTATGGTTATATACAGGACATATGGGAACTTGACTATCGACGTGGTTTAAAGGTCCCTTTGTTTCGGTGCAAATGGGTCAATATGACACGATGCGGGGTAACGGAAGACCCGCAGTACGGAATGACAATAGTGGATCTCAACAATCTTGCGTATGCAGACGAACCATTCGTCCTAGCCAATGATGTGGCACAGGTTTTCTATGTGAAGGACATGTCTACCAAGCCAAGAAAAAGAAAAGATAAGGAAGCGAATGCATCGTACGATGAGCCAAAGCGGCACATAGTTCTTTCTGGGAAGAGAAACATTGTGGGAGTGGATGACAAGACAGACAAGTCAGAAGATTATGAAAAGTTTGATGAAATTGCTCCATTCACAGTGAATATTGACCCGAGCATCCCGTTAAATGATGAAGATTTTCCATGGTTACGGCGCAAAGGGACACACGCGAAGAAAAAGTTTCACACCCAAAGATCTGGGATGTGATCGGCTTCACTATCATCACATTCTTCTGTGTTTCGCACCCAGAGGGGAATCTCTGTAATAGTTAGGGTAGTTATGTGTTTTGGCATTTGAAACGCGAAGAAATTTTATGTGCAAACAAATTCTTTCATGCCTTTACTGATTTTTAAAGTTAAGTTATTCACAAACTAGTGACTCACACTAATTTCAAATAATTCAAAATTTAAACTATTCAAATTTGAAAACTATGGGCACTAACATAAAGTTTGTAATTTTTTGTACCTAAAGCAAAAATATTCACAAAGAAACTCTAAATACACAAAAAACAACACGAAAATAAATAAAGCAAAAAAATAATAAAAAAAGCCCGCCTACTAGGCCAGAGCGGCCTGCATACGACTAGAAACCCAACCTGTTGTTGGGCCAGGATGCAGGCCCACAAAGGCCAAGTGGGCCCACAGGACAGCAAAGAACACGTAGGCCCAGTAGGCCTGCTTTGGAGAGGAGCTCGAGAGAGCGACCGCACGGGGGTTTATAAACTAGTGCGGTCGCCCCTCGGCTAGCGAGGTGGGACTAAACTTGCCGCACCGCACCTGCGCCAGCGCACCCCCTTTAGTACCGGGTCGTGGCACAAACCGGTACTTAAGGTGGGGCCTTTAGTACCGGTTTGTGCCACCACCTGGTACTAAAGGGGGTCGCTTCCCGCCGCTTGGGCTGGCCAAAACTGGCCTTTAGTACCGGTTGGTGGCACAAACCAGTACTAAAGGCGCCTCCTATATAAACAACACTTACGAAAAATTCAGTTTCTCATCTGACTTCTTCTCCTCTGCATCGTCGCCCGTCGCCCCCGTCGCCGCCCCCGTCGCCGCCCCGTCCCCGTCGTCGCCGCCCCGTCATCCCCGGCCCCGTTGTCCCCGTCGTCACCGCCGCCCCGTCCCGGCCCGTCCCGCGTCGTCCCCGTCCCCGTCGTCGGCGCCGCCCTGTACGTCCCCGTCGTCGTCGCCGCCCTTGCCCGTCCGTCCCCGTCCCCGTCGTCGCTGCCCCGTCCCTGTCCCCATCGTCGTCATCCCCGTCGTCGCCGCGCCCGTCGCCGTCCCCCGTCGCCGCCCCCCGTCGTCCCTCGCCTCGCCGGTGAGCGCGCGCACACACACATACATTTTTGTTTTTTAGTTATACAAATAGTTAGAAATTTTTCTGTTTTTTAGAAATTGTTAGAAATTTTTCTGTTTTTCAGAAATAGTTAGAAATGTTAGAATTGTTAGAATAGTTAGAAATGTTAGAATTGTTAGAAATGTTAGAATTGTTAGAAATTTTTCTGTTTTTTAGTTATAGAAATAGTTATAAAAAAGATAGAATTGTTAGAAATTTTCTGTTTTTTAGTTATAGAAATAGTTATAAAAATGTTAGTTATATATATAGAAATGTTATAATTTTTTTCTATTTTTTAGTTATAGAAATATTAGAAATGTTATAGAAATGTTAGTTATATATAGCATTGTTAGAAATGTTATAGAAATGTTAGTAATATAGAAATGTTAGAAATTTTAGTTATCAAAATCCAATCATTAAAAAAATGTTACTTTTTGCGGGCATATAGCTAGTATTTGTTCTCGACGATGCCCGACCCGCATCCTCGCCGTCGACACGTCCGCGACGACGTCCGGCTGACCCATGTCCGGGACTGGGCTCCGCCGGGCTGGCACTGGGAGGTGCTACCTGGAGGGGCGCGCCGCTTGATGAGGAACCCGGCCTCGGGTCCCGTCGTCGACCCTGATCTCGTTTGGTGGCGTTCGCGTGGGCCAGTTTCGGCGCGGAGGGAGCCGGCCCAGCCGGAGGTGGTACGTCGCCGTGTCAGGGAGGAGGATGAGCACGTCCATCGCTACATGGTTGCGTTAGAGGGCGGCAGGTTCTCCAATACCTGGCAGTTTCTTCAGGGATCTCACTTCAGCTATGATCCTGTGAGGGTTCCTTCTCTTTGGGTGTCCACCGCCCGCGCCGCAGGAACCATGAGTGTCCTAGATTCTTTTGTAGTATTCGATCTTTATTAGCTACCTAGCCAGTGATGTATTCGATATTATATCTATTTTTTGAGACGATGTATTCGAGATTATATGTATTATTCGAGACGATGTATTCGAGATTATATCTATTATCGAGACGATGTTTTCGAGATTATATCTATTATTCCAGACGATGTATTCGAGATTATATCTATTATTCGAGACGATGTAATTTGAATACTAAATTGTTTTATATTTCTTTTGGATTAGTTAAATAAAAGCTATGGCGGACAATACCGGCAGAGAGGGAGAACAGGCCATGTTCGATATGATACGCCATCCTCACGGGCCAGATGATGATCAGAATGAAGAAGATTATGACGGCTCCGAATTTCTAAACAACACCGGAGAGGGTGATATGATATTCGATCACGACGACCGAATTGATGAAGTCATGAACTATGATTATGATGATGACGAAGAAAATGTTGATCTTGAAACAACAAAGACCGGCGAGGTATATATATTTATATAAGCAGACATCTGGTGATCATCATAGACAGGTTAAAAAGTTCAAAATCTTTGAAGCCCAATCCTCCCATACCTTTTGGTTGAGTCATTGCTTTCCAGAATACCCAATGAGGTTTGCGCTTTCCATCCTTACTGCCCCACCACTAGTAGAAAAAGGGTCAAATGTGAGACACATTAGTTCCGGTTTGTAACAGAACCAGCACTAATGTGTCCATTAGTGCCGGTTCCAACGGCTAGGCGGGAGGAGCTCTTTAGTACCGGTTCGTGGCGAACCTTTAGCACCGGTTCGTGCCACGATCCGGTACTAAAGAAAGTGGTGGCAGGATGTTGTCAGAGTGGGGCCCTTCCAGCACATTTAGTACCGGTTCGTGGCACGAACCGGTACTAAAGGTCGTCCTATATAAACCCTTCGTCCACCCGCACTCTGTTCTTCCCCCTTTCCCCTCTCCCTCTCCTTTGTTCTTCCCTTCTTCCTCTCGAGTTCATCACAAAATTTGCCCCAAATTTTTCAAGATTGGCAGGCCCCCATCCATTCAAATGATCACCAAGGTTAGCAACTTTGTCCTTTCATCTCTCATTGCTAGATTAGCTCTTGCATTGGTTTATATAGTGATTAATTGTGGGTTTTAGTAATTTGGGAGGAATTATATGTGGTAGTATTTGATTTATATGCAATTTGAGGTCCAAATAACACTTAGTTTGCATATGTAGGTGTGGTTTACTTAGTGCCTTCTAAATCTCCGTCGTAACCACCGTCGATCGCCCGCACCGTCCCGTCGCCGGCACCACCTTGTGGTGAGCCTCTTGTTCATGAAATTTTATATAAAAAATTGATGTTTGTGTGATTTGGATATATAGTTACTCGTATAATTATCTTACCTGTACGTTGTTTGTTATACATAGTGCCATGGTTTTGATATCTGTCCCCGTCGTCCCTCGTCCTTGTTATGATTCGGATGTGGTATATTCTCTTTTAAAACTATTTGTTGCATTTCGTGTTTATGACAAATTATGCCCATCAAGTTGACATAGATATTTTTATCTAGGAGGTATGTGAACCGGAAATTCCAACCGACCCTATTGTCGAGAGGTTAAATTTAGTTGAAAGAGAAAACGAGTACTTGAAAGAAAAATTGAAAAGAATTGAGGGGGAGAAGATGGAATTGGAGTTGCATGTTGCCGATGTCGTCGATGATCACAAGATCAAGATGGAGAAAATGCGCTTGAAGATTAGAAAGATTAGAAAATATGCCATCGATAGTGAGGCTTGGTATCATTATGCTGTTGGATCAATTGTTACCTTAGTTGCGATCTTGATCGCATTTGTTGTTGCATTTAAATGCTTTAGCTAGAGAGTTATTTGTTTGTTGCATTTAAGTGTTGTATGAACTTTATGTATGAACTTGTATTAATTTGGTCTATTCGGTGTTGTGTAATGAAGATGAGCCGGCAATGGATGTACGATGACCGATGCTCTCCCCAGTTCGTTAAGGGCGTGCATACTTTTCTGCTTGCGGCTGAGGCAAACAAGCGGGCGGATGGTTTTATGCCTTGTCCATGTGCTGGCTGTAAGAATGGTCGCAATTACTCTACGTCAAGAACCATTCACGTCCACCTGTTTGAGTCCGGTTTCATGCCCCACTATAATGTTTGGACCAAGCACGGAGAAAGAGGGGTTATGATGGAAGACAATGAAGAAGAAGAGGACGACGATAGCTATCCTGGCCATGGGTTCCCTAAATACGATGATACAACAATGGGGGAAGAAGCTGAGCCGGCAATGCGGGAAGAAGCTGAAGAAGAGGCATCAGATGAGCCCGTTGATGATCTAGGTCGGGCCATTGCCGATGCAAAGAGAAACTGCACAAGTGATTTGGAGAAGAAGAAGTTGCAGCGCATGTTAGAGGATCACAAAAAATTGTTGTACCCGAATTGCGTAGGTGACAAGAAAAAGCTGGGCACCACACTGGAATTGCTGCAATGGAAGACAGAGAATGATGTATCTGACAAGGGATTTGGAAAGTTGCTGGTAATGATAAAGGATATGCTTCCAAAGGACAACGAATTGCCCGAGAGTACGTACGAAGCAAAGAAGGTTATCTGCCCTCTAGGGTTAGAGGTGCAGAAGATACATGCATGCCCTAATGATTGCATCCTCTACCGCGGTGAGTACGAGGATTTGAACGCTTGCCCGGTATGTGGTGCATTGCGCTATAAGATCAGCCGCGATGACCCTGGTGATGTCGAGGGCGAGCGCCCCCAGAAGAAGATTCCTGCCAAGGTGATGTGATATTCTCCTATAATACCACAGTTGAAACGTTTGTTCCAAAACAAAGAGCATGCCAAGGCGATGTGATGGCACAGAGAAGACCGTAAGAAATACGGAAAGTTGAGAGTACCCGCTGACGGGTCGCAGTGGAGAAAAATCGAAAGAAAGTACGGGAAGGAGTTTACAGATGACGCAAGGAGCGTATGGTTTGGTCTAAGCGCAGATGGCATTAATCCTTTTGGGGAGCAGAGCAGCAACCATAGCACCTGGCCTGTGACTCTATGTTTGTATAACCTTCCTCCTTGGTTGTGCATGAAGCGGAAGTTCATTATGATGCCAGTGCTCATCCAAGGCCCTAAGCAACCCGACAACGACATTGATGTGTACCTAAGGCCATTAGTTGAAGAACTCTTACAACTGTGGAATGGAATAGGTGTACGTGCGTGGGATGAGCACATGGGGGAAGAATTTGACCTAAAGGCGTTGTTGTTCGTGACCATCAATGATTGGCCTGCTCTCAGTAACCTTTCAGGACAGACAAACAAGGGATACCGCGGATGCACGCACTGTTTGGATGATACCGACAGTATATATTTGAATAGTTGTAAGAAGAATGTGTACCTGGGACATTATCGATTTCTTCCGAGCAGGCATCCCGTAAGAAAGAAAGGCAAGCATTTCAAAGGTGAGGCGGATCACCGGACGAAGCCTCGCCACCGTACTGGTGCTGATGTACATGATATGGTCAAGGATTTGAAGGTGATATTTGGAAAGGGTCCTGGCAGACAACCTGTTCCAAAGGACGCTGACGGACGCGCTCCCATGTGGAAGAAGAAATCTATATTTTGGGACCTGCCATATTGGAAAGACCTAGAGGTCCGCTCCGCAATCGACGTGATGCACATGACGAAGAATCTTTGCGTGACCCTGCTTGGCTTCTTGGGCGTGTATGGGAAGACAAAAGATACATCTGAGGCACGGGAGGACCAGCAACGTATGCACGGAGAAGACGGCATACATCAGGGTCATGCAAGCTACGCTCTTACCAAAGAAGAGAAGGAAATCTTGTTTGAATGCCTGCTCAGTATTAAGGTACCGTCTGGCTTCTCGTCGAATATAAAGGGAATAATAAACATGGCAGAGAAAAAGTTCCAGAACCTAAAGTCTCATGACTGCCACGTGATTATGACGCAACTGCTTCCGGTTGCATTGAGGGGGCTTGTACCGGAAAATGTTCGATTAGCCATTGTGAAGCTATGTTCATTTCTCAATGCAATCTCTCAGAAGGTAATCGATCCAGAAATCATACCAAGGTTACAGAATGATTTGGTGCAATGTCTTATCAGTTTTGAGTTGGTGTTCCCACCATCCTTCTTCAACATCATGACGCACGTCCTAATTCACCTATGCGAAGAGATTAACGTTTTGGGTCCTGTATTTCTACACAATATGTTCCCCTTTGAGAGGTTCATGGGAGTCTTAAAGAAATATGTTCATAACCGTGCTAGGCCAGAAGGAAGCATCTCCAAGGGCCATCAAAATGAGGAGGTCATTGAGTTTTGTATTGACTTTATTCCTGACCTTAAGCCGATTGGTGTTCCTGAATCGCGGCATAAGGGCAGACTGGATGGAAAAGGCACGCTAGGAGGGGAACAAATAATATGTATGGACGGACATTCTCTCATTGAAGCACACTACACAGTTCTATAGAATTCCGCCTTGGTGGCTCCGTATATGGATGAACACAAGAATTTGCTACGCTCCAAACACCCGGAGCGGTCTGATGACTGGATTACACGTGAACAAACCAGGAGTTTCGCCAGCTGGTTGCAGACACATACCGTGCATGACACCTCTATTGAAGATGACCTGTACTTGCTGTCCCAGTTACCATCTTCGAATATAATGACTTTCAAAGGGTACGAGATAAATGGTAATACATTTTACACGATCGCCCAAGATAAGAAGAGCACCAACCAAAACAGTGGTGTCCTCTTTGATGCAGAAACCAAGACGGGAAAGGAAACATATTATGGTTATATACAGGACATATGGGAACTTGATTATCGACGTGGTTTAAAGGTCCCTTTGTTTCGGTGCAAATGGGTCAATATGACACGAGGCGGGGTAACGGAAGACCCGCAGTACGGAATGACAATAGTGGATCTCAACAATCTTGCGTATGCAGACGAACCATTCGTCCTAGCCAATGATGTGGCATAGGTTTTCTATGTGAAGGACATGTCTACCAAGCCAAGAAAAAGAAAAGATAAGGAAGCGAATGCATCGTACGATGAGCCAAAGCGGCACATAGTTCTTTCTGGGAAGAGAAACATCGTGGGAGTGGATGACAAGACAGACAAGTCAGAAGATTATGAAAAGTTTGATGAAATTGCTCCATTCACAGTGAATATTGACCCGAGCATCCCGTTAAATGATGAAGATTTTCCATGGTTACGGTGCAAAGGGACACACGCGAAGAAAAAGTTTCACACCAAAAGATCTAGGATGTGATCGGCTTCACTATCATCACTTTCTTCTGTGTTTCACACCCAGAGGGGAATCTCTGTAATAGTTAGGGTAGTTATGTGTTTTGGCATTTGAAACGCGAAGAAATTTTATGTGCAAACAAATTCTTTCATGCCTTTACTGATTTTTAAATTTAAGTTATTCACAAACTAGTGATTCACACTAATTTCAAATAATTCAAAATTTAAACTATTCAAATTTGAAAACTACGGGCACTAACAGAAAGTTTGTAATTTTTTGTACCTAAAGCAAAAATATTCACAAAGAAACTCTAAATAAACAAAAAAACAACACAAAAAAATAAAGCAAAATAAATAAATAAAAAAAGCCCGCCTACTAGGCCAGAGCGGCCTGCATACGACTAGAAACCCAACCTGTTGTTGGGCCAGGGTGCAGGCCCGCAAAGGCCAAGTGGGCCCACAGGGCAGCAAAGAACACGTAGGCCCAGTAGGCCTGCTTTGGAGAGGAGCTCGAGAGAGCGACCGCACGGGGGTTTATAAACTAGTGCGGTCGCCCCTCGGCTGGCGAGGTGGGACTAAACTTGCCGCACCGCACCTGCGCCAGTGCACCCCCTTTAGTACCGGGTCGTGGCACAAACCGGTACTAAAGGGGGGGCCTTTAGTACCGGTTTGTGCCACCACCCGGTACTAAAGGGGGTCGCTTTCCGCCGCTTGGGCTGGCCAAAACTGGCCTTTAGTACGAGTTGGTGGCACAAACCGGTACTAAAGGCCCCTCCTATATAAACAACACTTACGAAAATTTCAGTTTCTCATCTGGCTTCTTCTCCTTTGCACCGTCGCTCGCCGCCCCCGTACGTCTCCATCCCTCGTCGCCGCCCCGTCCTCGTCGTCGCCGCCCCATCGTCCCCGTCCCCGTCGTCCCCGTCGTCACCGCCGCCCCGTCCCGGCCCGTCCCGCGTCGTCCCCGTCCCCGTCATCGGCGCCGCCCTGTATGTCCCCGTCGTCGTCGCCGCCCCGGCCCGTCCGTCCCCGTCCCCGTCGTCGCCGCCCCGTCCCTGTCCCCGTCGTCGTCATCCCCGTCATCGCCGCGCCCGTCGCCGTCCCCGTCGCCGCGCGCCCGGCCACCGTCGCCGCGCGCCCGACCACCGTTGCCGCGCGCCCGGCCCCCGTCGCCGCCCCCCGTCGTCCCTCGCCTCGCCGGTGAGCGCGCGCACACACACATACATTTTTTGTTTTTTAGTTATACAAATAGTTAGAAATTTTTCTGTTTTTTAGAAATTGTTAGAAATTTTTCTGTTTTTCAGAAATAGTTAGAAATGTTAGAATTGTTAGAATAGTTAGAAATGTTAGAATTGTTAGAATAGTTAGAAATGTTAGAAATTTTTCTGTTTTTTAGTTATAGAAATAGTTATAAAAAAGATAGAATTGTTAGAAATTTTCTGTTTTTTAGTTATAGAAATAGTTATAAAAATGTTAGTTATATATATAGAAATGTTATAATTTTTTTCTATTTTTTAGTTATAGAAATATTAGAAATGTTATAGAAATGTTAGTTATATATAGCATTGTTAGAAATGTTATAGAAATGTTAGTAATATAGAAATGTTAGAAATTTTAGTTATCAAAATCCAATCATTAAAAAAATGTTACTTTTTGCGGGCATATAGCTAGTATTTGTTCTCGACGATGCCCGACCCGCATCCTCGCCGTCGACACGTCCGCGACGACGTCCGGCTGACCCATGTCCGGGACTGGGCTCCGCCGGGCTGGCACTGGGAGGTGCTACCTGGAGGGGCGCGCCGCTTGATGAGGAACCCGGCCCCGGGTCCCGTCGTCGACCCTGATCTCGTTTGGTGGCATTCGCGTGGGCCAGTTTCGGCGCGGAGGGAGCTGGCCCAGCCGGAGGTGGTACGTCGCCGTGTCAGGGAGGAGGACGAGCACGTCCATCGCTACATGGTTGCGTTAGAGGGCGGCAGGTTCTCCAATACCTGGCAGTTTCTTCAGGGATCTCACTTCAGCTATGATCCTGTGAGGGTTCCTTCTCTTTGGGTGTCCACCGCCCGCGCCGCAGGAATCGCGAGTGTCCTAGATTCTTCTGTAGTATTCGATCTTTATTAGCTACCTAGCCAGTGATGTATTCGATATTATATCTATTATTCAAGACGATGTATTCGAGATTATATCTATTATTCGAGAAGATGTATTCGAGATTATATCTATTATTCGAGACGATGTTTTTGAGATTATATCTATTATTCGAGACGATTTATTTGAGATTATATCTATCATTCGAGACGATGTAATTTGAATACTAAATTGTTTTATATTTCTTTTGGATTAGTTAAATAAAAGCTATGGCGGACAATACCGGCAGAGAGGGAGAACAGGCCATGTTCGATATGATACGCCATCCTCACGTGCCAGATGATGATCAGAATGAAGAAGATTATGACGGCTCCGAATTTCTAAACAACACCGGAGAGGGTGATATGATATTCGATCGCGACGACCGAATTGATGAAGTCATGAACTATGATTATGATGATGACGAAGAAAATGTTGATCTTGAAACAATAAAGACCGGCAAGGTATATATATTTATATAAGCAGGCATCTGGTGATCATCCCATGTTTTAAATGACTTGAAGATATATTAACGAATTGATCTTTGTTCTTTCAGCCATCCGGATCGAGCAAATCTTCAGGCAAAAGGACGAAACGAGGCCCGAACAAAAAGTTGAAGGAGGGCGTAAAGTACAATATCGAGGCAATCAGACCTAATGGCGAACCATTAGCGCCTAAGAAGATTGCGGACAAGTTCGTTCGTCAGTGCGGAGTTGTTGTGAAGGACCAACTCCCGATCTCCCTTCAAGAATGGAGAGAGCCAGCAAAAGACAAAAGACAAAAAGACAAAAAGGACGCTGCTCCACGTCCAGATGTTACTTTTGTCGACAAAAGACAAAAATATCTTCTTTGGGATACTCTCATGGAACATTTCACCCTACCAGATCATTTCACAGAAGCAGATGTGCAGAAAGTCAAGGACGCTGCTCTTAGGAAGATGGCGGTTGCATTCAAGAACCACAAGAATCGTGAATGGGACAAGTACGTCAAGGGTGGAAGGAAGACTCCAGTATTCGAGGGAACACTAGAGAACCAACGTGCTCATTGGGACGATTTCGTGAAATTCAAGGATTCGGAATTAGCTAAGGAACGGTCGAGAATAAACAAGAAGAATGCCGAAAAAAAGGATAAGTTCCATAAGCTGGGGCCAGGTGGCTATGCAGTGGCAATGCCTAAGTGGGATAAGTCCGAGAAAGAGATGGAGGATGCAGGTGTCACTCCGGTTACTAAGAGTTGCCCCCCCAGGTGCAGGACTTGGTTCTATGCGCATGGGGGGGAGTTGGACCCGAAGACAGGCAATGTTTTGACGAGGGCAAGTCTGAAGGGAGCCGACGATGCGATACTTGTTGCAATAGAAGAGGCACGATCGGGGGTGTTCCAGCCCAACAGAGAGAACGACGAGCTTACGCGTGCCCTGGGAAATCCTGAACACCCGGGAAGAACACGAGGCAAGGGCGCTATTCCGTGGTATGAGGGGTTTTCAGACTGGAACACCGACTACAGAACCCGTGCGAGAAAGAAGATTGCGGAGGAGAAGAAGAGGAAGATGGAGGAGGAGCAGAGGAAGCAGGACTATGAACGCCTTCAAGGCCTAGAAGCAAGTCAAGCGGAATTGGCAGTCAAATTCCAGCGGCAGCAGGAGCAGATCGACTCACTTACCCAGCAAAGGGGGTCTCAGCAGCTGCAGCAGCTAGCGAATGATCCAGCATTGGATAGCACCGCCCGATCCATGCCGAGAAGCAGCGTGGGTTCCGCCCCGGACGACGCAATGCTGGATAGATACCCCGTGGATGACATCACGGAGAACACTAACTGCGAGCTACACGTTAAAATGAAGAACATATCCATGAAGGTGGCGGACGCCGTTGCTTTTACAAATCCCCTCGAGGCAACCTTCCATTGCAACCCGATTCCAGCGGGCTATGCTCGTGTCTTGGTTGATGAGGTGGTGGACCCATATTCGGAGCTACAGCTTGACATTCCTGGAGGTGACGACGAGCACTTTCTTGGAGAGGACAAACATCGTATCATCCTATTGAAAAAGGATTGCATCATCTTTCGAAGGCCACCGACACCGCGTCAGCTGACTCCTCGTCGAAGTCCGCCACCGAGTCAGCAGACTCCCGCTCCTGCAAGTCCACCAAGTCCGGCAAAGTGTCAGGCCACTCCTCCTCCAAGTCCGGCAAAGTGTCAGGACACTCCTCGTCCTCCAAGTCCGCCACAGTGTCAGACGTCCACTCCTCCTCCAAGTCCGGCACAACCTCAGGCCACTCCTCCTCCAAGTCTGGCACAGCTTCAGGCCACTCCTCCTCGTCCAACTCAGCCCCGTCAGCCGTCTCCGCCGCCTCAGCAATCGCAGAAGAGACACCCCGCAGCTATGGTGCGTAGCGGTATGAGTCGAGGTAGTACAGGAAGTACAGGCGAAGGCAAGCGATATAAATATGGTCCAAGCCTCACGCCTCTTCCACAGAGGCCTTATGACAAGTCCGAGGAGGAAAACGCAGCCATATCAAAGGCCGAGGTGGAAGCCCATTTTGCACCGAAACCGCCACCGCCGCCAAGGGAGAAAGTGCCTGAGGAAACGATTGACCACTTCATTCGTATGGCTCAACCACCAGCTCCCAAGCCTGTTGACACAGACTATGAGCGCCACATCAGGAAGTTAAATCGAGCACGTCTACATGAGGAGGCGAGCTCGGGATCGAGCAAACAACAAGCAGCTGTCAAAAAATGCGGGAAAACCATTCCCTAGCTGGGAGAACAGGCGACGCAATCGATCCCCTTGCTTGTTGTGCCAACAACACGTGACAGTATGCGCGCCCAATATTATTGTGGGCAAACAGTTTACGTTCCTGAGGTGGGCAATGTGGTAATAACCAAGGACCATATAATGCAGGTTGAAGTTCTCAACATCACTGTTGGACAAGTCCTCGAGATCGAGCCCATGCCTGTGCTTACAGAGGATGAAATAAAACGGAAATATGTCCGGGGCCAACCTTTGGTCGAGCCAGACAAGGTCAAGAACCTTCCAACGAGAATGTATGAATTGCATCAATGATACATGAACATTACCAAGATTTCCAATCGATTGTCCCTCATGGTGAATGTCAAGGAGGAGCATTACTTCCATGAGAAAGCTCTGTCCGTTGAGTATTCTGAACTGTTTCAGTTATACAATCAAGATGCACTCGATAAATCTATCGTCAGTTGCTATTGTCTATAAGTGATTTCTTTCTGTAATTTAAGTCTCAAGCTAGCTGTAGTGATCCTTTTGATCAATCATTACCTGTAATTATCCTCACTATATTCTTTTCTGTGGTATTATGCAAGATGAAGATGTATGAAATGAGAAAAAGTGGACGCTTTGGCATTGGGTGCATTGACCCAAACACCGTTAATGAATACACATGGCTAATAAATCCACATCATGAAAAGGCCGTAGAGGACAACATGCTAGAGTTCTTTAAGCGCCTCAAATACAATGAAGATATAATACTTCCTCACAACTTCCAATGAGTCACACTGTCTTGTACTACAAATTCTCTGTTTTTGCCTACTAGCTAGCTACATGTTTTTGCTTATATATGCCCGCTTAATTAAGACATGCAAACGTGTGTGCATGCAGATTTCACTGGATCTTGTGTATCATTAAAGTTGACGCCGGAACAGTTGAAATACTGGACTCACTACTCAAAGCAAATACTGACTATAACATCTTGTTTGGGATAGTCAACAGGTAATTTCAATCATTATTAACTATATATCTCGGCCTATTTAGTTCATCATTTCATGATATGAACTATTTAATAACCCCTTTATTCATTTTCTTTGTCGGCGGGCAGGGCTTGGGCAAGGTTCATCAGCGTCACAGAAGGCGAATGGAAAAAAAAGCTTAAATGGTTTCGACCCAAGGTAAGTAATTAAGTAGTACTAGCTAGCTAGCTAGCTGCCATCTCTTTAATTATCATGCTTGATTAATTATTATCTGATCAAATTCCATTCTCGTAAAGGGCCTAAAGCAGGCGCAGGGGACTGATCTGTGTGCATTCTGCGTTTGCGAGAACATTCACATGATGGCGTTCGAAAGGAGCAGATCTCAAAGATAGGAATGGGTACTCTTGTCAGAACACTATTCACAATTTTTACACCATTATTGATATCTAGTCACACAACTAATACACATGCATATTGATCTCCTTCTTAACAGTTCAAAGAGGTACGGGAGAAGCTCCTAGAAACGGAGCGCGTAGAAGCACTTCAAGAGGAAATAGCGGGATTTTTGCTCGACCAGGTCATAAATCCGAAGGGAGAATACTATTACCCGCTACTGTCCCAATGAAACCACTTCCAATTGTCATCGTGCTCCGAAGGCACCAATTAGGCTAATGCCACTGGCTCCGAAGGCAACATGCATATGTAGAAGAAATTGTATATAGCTATACATGTGTGTATGTGTGAATTAATTAATATGGTGGTTTGTGAGACATTGATGATATATATATGCATGATTGGTTCTACTAGAAATTATATATATATATATATATATATATATATATATATATATATATATATATATATATATATATATATATATATATATAGGGACGCTAAACCAAGCCTGAGCGCAAATTGCTTATTCTGCGCTCCGGCCACGACGCGCGGTCGATGTCCCGCTAAACAAGCCAACTTGCGCATGCTTAGTGCAGTTGCCTCCCACTTGACCGTAAAATAGGAGTGAAATATAGTAAAAATATTAATCACTTTACTACAGCCACACTTCTAATTTGATGGTAACAATGGTAATCCACGTATGTGTTTTTACGTTGGCCACATGCATTCACGGAAAAAAATGCCCACGTGCAATTGTTTACTATGCCCATCTTAATTAGGGACGATGTGTGGTAATCCAAAGTGGTCACTCTAGTAATTCATTCATGTTGTGTTCACTTTTGAGTGGATGGTAACACCAAATGGTAGTTCTAGTAAATCGCTTATTTTCTTGGAGCAGCATGGTCTTCTATAACTCTATTAAGTCCATTTTAACTTATACAGTAATTTTCAATGGTAATTCTAGTAATTTATCAGTTCATCCCAAGCAATGTAGCCTTATCTACCCAAGTTGTGTCCACTTTTAGTAGTGTGGTAACACCCTGTGGCAGTTCTAGTAATCAATTAAATCCACCCTTACGTCCCCTCCTGTATTAGTGGGTGGTAAAAGAACTTATCAGTTTTACTACTGAATACTAAATGTGTTACCATCAAAGTATCAACGCCAACTAACTCCATCCGTGTACATCTCCTCTATGTAGTGGTGCGGTAAAAGAATCCATTGGGTTTACTACTGGACATTAAGTGGATTACCATCAAATCACAACACGGAAAGTAGTAAAAGAGTCTATCACCTTTACTATAAAACATGGGGTGTGTTACTATCAAATCTCATGTCGATTTTGAGTCACCTGAAAAAAAAAGATTTTGAGTCGTAAAACGTTTTATCACTTTGCAGGTTGACCAAGCAAAAAAAAAAGACTGGAGCATTACTATGTGCCTTAGTATTTTACGAGCACACACAAGAAAGAAAAATGGTTAGTATTTTGCCGGGCATAGGGTGATGTGTGACTGACGGTAACACAACTAATTATGTTACTATATTTTCTGCATTTTTTACCATGAGTAATAGGATGGCCTTGCGAGGCGGAGGAGTTGCCCATGACATCTAGTAACCGATTAAATTGCATTACTTTTTCTACAACTGGTTTTACCATCATTAGCAAACACTTGATCAACCGAGCGACACACACAATGAACGTAGCGGCCGGAGCGCATGATTAGGATTTTGCGCGCTCGCGCATAATAGCGCTACCGTATATATATATATATATATATATATATATATATATATATATATATATATATATATATATATATATATATATGCATAACGTGTACAATGTGTAGTATCGTAAAATACCAGCAAACGAAAAAGAATTAAAATGGAAACACAAAATTAAATGAAAAAGAAATCATAAAACTAAAAACCCCCCAAACCTTATAGTACCGGTTGGTCTTACCAACCGGTACTAAAGGGCTCCAGGCCCCCGGAGCTGGCTCGTGCCACGTGGTTGCCCTTTAGCACCGATTCGTGCTGAACCGGTACTAAAGGGGGGGGGGGGCTTTAGTGCCCACACTTTAGTGCCGGTTATGGAACCGGCACTAAAGGGCCTTACAAACCGGTGCTATTGCCCGGTTCTGCACTAGTGCACCAAAACTTCTGGATTAACATGTTGAGATGCTCACGAAGTCCTCTTGGGAGCTTAAAACACAACATAGAAAACACCAGGACTAGCTGGGCTACTGTTTTTGAGATATATAAGTCAATGTGCATGGGGAGGAGTGTAATCTGATATGGTGTCAATGGGCCACTGGGAAAAAGCTTTTGGGCACTCAGATGCCAGACGACAAACCTATATATATATATATATATATATATATATATATATATATATATATATATATAATCTATTCTCTCAGCCTAAAAAACAAATCGACATCTATTCTCACAAGAAAAAACCTTCACTTCGTCACCCCATCTCTCCCCCCCTCTCTCTATCTCTCTATCTCCCTAAGAAAAAACAATGACACTGAAGAAAAAAAGACTCATGTATGAAATTTTCAATTTTCCAAGTTTATTCATGGATATCTTATTTCCCCAAGTCGTCGTGTTCCCATTCCTCTGGCGGCCTCCACTACTAGAGTCCAGTTATCCATCTACCCGGCCTTTCGAGAGTTCTGATCGTTCTCCCTAGTCGTCTAGGGTTTTTCGTGCATAGAGGACTCTCCAGGATGGTGCAGCAATGGAGAAGGGTTTGAATGGCATATCCAAGTGGAATCAAGGCCACATCAGGTGGACTTTACACGGGAGAATATGATGGCAAGGTCAAGGCACTAGTGGAAAAAGGGCCTTTGGTCGCGGTTCGCAACTGCCATTAGTCGCGGTTGCGCAACCGCGACCAAATAGGTGCGACTAAAGGACCCCCACTTTAGTCGCGGTTTCTTAAGAACTGCGACTAAAGGCTCGTCCACGTGGGCGCCAGGCGGCCGTCGCGGCGGAGGACCTTTAGTCGCGGTTCTTCTGGCCAACCGCGACTAAAGGCCGCCACAGGTTTAGGGTTTTAGCCCCCCCCTAAACCTGTTTTCTGTTTAATTTGTATTGTTTTATTTCTTTTGTGCTTTATTTTAATTTTGAAGGAGTTTCACATATTCTACGGTACTACATACATGCATATGAATGTACAATTTCAAACAAATTTGAAATTAGAACCAAAAAGAATTCAAGAGGAATATACAATATATATTCAATATCATCGGATGACCATATACAATTTTGAACAAGTTTCCATACATAATTTAATGCATATAAAGTTCTACGTCCTCGTAATGGTGTTCTCCTTTAGAATGGAGGACTTCCCTGCTGAACCATCCAGCTAGTTCCTCTTGAAGTGGTCGGAAGCGAGCTTCTGGACTAAGCATCATCCGGAGGTTATTCCTCTGAGCATTGGTATCACTCGGAACCCGCTCAGAGGTGTATCTCCGGATCATCTCACAGACATAGTATCCACATAGATTGGTCCCCGCTGGCTGAATATCCCCAGCATTCTTAGCCTTTGACTTTTTGAATTCTAGCTCTTTTTTGAATTCACCGACCTTTGTATCTACGAACCGTCTCCAAACCCTACGAGGCAAAGAAAATTAAATGAACAAGAGAGTTATTAGTTACTTGATATTAGGAAATGAACGAAATAGGCCGATCGATATAGAGCGCAAATGAATGAAAATAATTACTTCTGCAGCATTCTTCTCATGCCGCCCCAAAGCTTTGGATCCATATTCAGAGAGTCGTGGATGAGACATTCTGAGGTGTCAACTTTAATTACTAGCAGAATCCAGTGAAACCTGCGGACACGATACATGCACAGTACGTCATGCATAACTCATCGATTAGCCGGCCACATACCATGCATGGAGTAAACAAAAGAGAATGTGCTCAAGACAGAAACACTCACCCAAAATGGTAAGGAAATAGAATATCACTTTTGAGTTCCTGCTTTGTAAGAAACTGCCACAGGTCTGCCTCCATGTCGGCGGGGTGATGCTCCAACACATATCCATTAACGATGTGTGGGTCAATGAACCCAACATCATGGATGTTCCTTACTCTGCATTCCTTAATCTTCATTCTGCATGTATAATAGCGGACACAACAATATAGTTAGGACATATATATAGTGCAGGCAATATGAACGAGATGGGGTAGAAATAAATCACTTACAGAACATAGCAACTGATGATAGATTTGTCGAGCTCGCGCAGATTGAAAAGCTGGAACAATTCACTCAGATGAATTTGTACATAGTAATGTTTGAAGTGATGCTCATATCTAACTTCCGCATAAATATATTCTTTGGCGTTTTTATTTTTTATGTAACCCTTGTACCATTTCAGCAGACCTTTCATTTGTGGAGGTAGATCCTTTTCCTGCGCAGGCTCGACGAGAGGCCCATTCTTCACATATGTAATTACTACCTCCTTCACTGGCGCCTCATCAAGGCCTAACAGTTCACGAAGAGTAATACCTAAGTTGGCCGCTTGTTCTCTGGCACTCGTTACAGTCAATCCATGTGCTGCCGCAGCTGCTATGATATCGGGGTCATCCGGACCGGCGGCTTTCACTATAAGCGGGGCAATCGATTGTTTACTTTGTTCCCCGAGCTGGGCAACTCGTTTCCCGCTTTTTTTACTTTCTAATTCCGTTTTCTCGGCCTCCTCCAAGGCTTTGTTCTCCTGGTTCTACGCCCGCTCTTTCTTCTCCTTCAACATGAGTGCCTGCCTACGAAGTTCACGTGCATAGTCGTCAGGCAGATTCTTCGCGGCTTGGGACGGTGTGCTCAAAAATGACTTAGCCCACTTCTTTTGCTCATCAGAAAATACTGGCTTGGGCTCGGGCTCTCTTTTCTTCTTGCAGTCCGCCTTCCATTTGTCATGATCAGCAGCCGCGGCCGCGGCAGTTTCCTCGGCACTACGTTCCCAAGGCCTTGTGGGGAGAGGCTTCAGTGATGGCTCCGGTACCTTTGTGGTCTTAGGTACATAAGGGTCCGGGTTAATAATCCAGGACTGCTTCTGCTTCTTTGCCGGAGGTGGATTGGGGGGCGGCGTCTGATCACCCGCCGGACGAGGACTGGGGGGCGGCGTCTGATCACCCGCCGGACGTTGTGGACTGGGGGGCGTCGGCTGACGTGACGGAGGTGTAGGTGAACCGCCACCACCACCACCACCACCACCACCGCCACCACCACCACCGTAGGGGGGTGGACTTGTTGTCCTTGGCGCCTCGCCTGGAAACTTGATAAACTTCTTTTGCCATAGAATGAAATGGCGCTTGACATCTCCAAGTCTTTTCTCCCCTTCAGGTGTAGCAATGTCAATCTCCAGGTCCTCAAACCCTTGGACTATGTCCTCCACCGTGACACGAGCATAGCCATCTTGAATGGGGTTGTTGTGGTGGAGTGCTCCAGGTAAACATGGTAAAGCACTGCCGATGGCTACCTTCATGGACATGTTCCCGATAGGATAATACAGATGACATTCTTTCATCTCCTTTATATCGTCCACGGGGTAGCGAGGAGGCTCCGGTGCAGTAATTTCGACCACCAGAGGCTCCGGTGCAGTAATTTCGATCGTCGGTGCATCTGCACCAGCCGGTGGGGCCTCCGTGGAAGCCACGCTGCTTCTCCGCTGCTGGCTTCCGAGATCCGCTGGATGATCTTCATGCTGCGCCCGAGCTGCATCTCTTTCGGCTACTAGTACACTCACGGTTTTCTTCATCACATCCATTTCCGATGCCAACCGCGCCACAACATCTGCTTCCCGATCCATCTTTCTCTTACGGCTTCTGTAACCGTACGGGTCATCGTTCTGGGGGAACCCTATTTTCCACGGAATGTGCCCCATGCCTCGTACACGTCCTCCGTGTTCAGGATTCCCGAGGGCTTTTGTCAGCGCGTCGTTCTCTCTGTTGAACTTGATCTTCCCCTCTTGAGCATCCCTCATTGCGTCAATAAGGGCTTGGGTGGGTTTAATTATTTTGCCCCGGTAAACACACTCCCCTGTCTCCGGGTTCAGCGTTCCCCCATGCCCGTACCACCAGCTTTTGGCCCTTGGGTCCCATCCCTCCGTACCTGGACGGATTCCTCGCGCCCTCAGCTCGTTCTCCATCTTCTCCAACCTAGGCACCCAAAGGCAATACCCTCCTGGCCCCATAATATGATTGTACTCCTTCTTAGCCGCATTTTCCTTATTTTTTTTCGATATTTGAATGAACTGCTCCGATTTCTTTTGCTTCACAAATTCTGGCCAATCATGTTTCAGTTTCTCATATTGTCCTTTGAAATCCGGAGTCTTGTTCTGCTTGACAAAGTCACGGGCTAGATTTTGCTTGAATTTTCGGAATGCGTCGGCCATCTTATGAAGAGCGAACTGTTTGACTAGCCTCCTCCTCTCCTTGTTTTCCTCAATCTTGTTACCCTCCTCATCGAATTTGTTGTATTCCGGAGGTAGAACGAAATGTTCCATAAGCTTCTTGAAGCAATCTTTTTTTGTTCTCTTATCGACAAAAGTGAAACCAGCAATTCGTGCCTTCTTTGGCTTATTCCACTCCTGGACGGTGATCGAGACGTTGTCTCTAACAACGGCTCCGCATTGGTTGACAAACTTGGTGGCGTTCTTGCGGGGCTCCAGCGGCCTGCCGGTTGCACTGTCAACAACCTCGATGGTGCATGTTTCTCCTTGTTTCATCGTCTTGGTTGCGCCACGCTTTGACGACGTACTCGATTGTTTCGACGATCCGGCCGAGGGCTAAAATAAGAAAGAGAGTCGCGCACGTTAGTACACACATATTTATTCAAATCAGTTAGTTTGTATCACCAGAGGCTCAATGTATATATATATACCTCGGCGCCGGAGGTGGTTGCTACTTCCATTTGAAGATCGTCGTTTATCGACGTTTGTTCGGCATCATCTTGATGACGGAGCCCTTCATCTTCACCGTCAAGGTTCAGATAAGAAGAGATATCATCTTCTTCTTGTCCGGTCGGCACATATAGAATATCGCCGTTTATGATGCCGAACATATGTGCTTCACCGTCCGGATCATAGTTGTCCATAATCGGGTCAGCTCTATCGTCCGCCATTATGTCAGTCCTGAAAACATGTAGTAAAAACAAATTAATTAAGTGAAGAAGGGGGGCAGTGGCGGTGGCGGTGGCGGTACCATAACGCGGTACGAGGTGGTACCGGTGAAGGGGGGAAACATCCGGGAAAGTATTCCCGGTGTTTCGCGTTTTCAGACAGATGGGTCGGAGGGGGAAAGTTGCGTGTTCGCTATGCTAGGGATGCGTGATGGACGAACGGGCTGCGTATCCGGATTCGTCTCGTCGTTCTGAGCAACTTTCATGTACAGAGTTTTTCCATCCGAGTTACGGTTTATTTTCTATTAATTTTCAAAGTTTTGGTTCATTTTCTAATATCCTGATTTAATTTAATTCAAATTATTAAATACAGAAACTGCTATGGGTACACGGAAGTGCACCCAGCAGTGTGTTCATGTGTATATACGTTGAGCGGCGGGCGGCGGCGGTCGGCGTCGAGGGCGAGGGCGACGGCGGGCGGCGGCGAGGGCGACGGCGGGCGGCGTCGAGGGCGACGGCGGGCGGCGTCGAGGGCGACGGCGGGCGGCGTCGAGGGCGAGAGCGGCGTCGAGGGCGACGGCGGGCGGCGTCGAGGGCGAGGGCGACGGCGGCAGGCCTTCGGCGCGGCAGTCGGAGAAGACGAGAAATGGAGGCGAAGGTTCGGGCCCTTGTATTTATAGCCCCCCCTTTAGTCGCGGTTGGGGAGGCGACCCGCGACTAAAGGGTAACCTTTAGTCGCGGTTGGACAGGCCAACCGCGACTAAAGGTATTTTTGGCGGGTTTTTGCGTTCCCGCGGTCCCCCTTTAGTCGCGGTTGGGGAGGCGACCCGCGACTAAAGGGTAACCTTTAGTCGCGGTTGGCCAGGCCAACCGCGACTAAAAGTATTTTTCAAAATACTTTTTCTTTTTCAAAATCTTAGAAATACAAATAATATATCAAAAAATTCAGAAAAATAAAACTAATTCAATTCAATATGTTAAAAACACAAATATTATATCAAAAAATTCAGAAAAATAAAACTAATTCAATTCGCGACTAAAAGTATTTTTCAAAATACTTTTTCTTTTTCAAAATCTTAGAAATACAAATAATATATCAAAAAATTCAGAAAAATAAAACTAATTCAATTCAATATGTTAAAAACACAAATATTATATCAAAAAATTCAGAAAAATAAAACTAATTCAATTCAAAATGTTAAAAATACAAATAATATATCAAAAAATTGAGAAAAATAAAACTAATTCAATTCAAAATCTTAAATATTCCAAATTTCATATTATACGCCTAGGCAGGAGTATGACTAAATCACTCCAAATTTCATGTATCATCAATGGTATCTCGAAATATTCGAAAATGGACACCAAACACATCACGGGTAATAAATTATTACACATCATTTCTTCCCTTGTGTCCCTGCTTGCTTACGATTGTGCCGTATCCATGGAGCATCCTCATCATTTAACTTAATGCTTGGGTCGGTGTTCACTTTGAAGGGCGGAATTTCAGCAAACATATTATAATCTTCTGACATGTCTGTCTTGTCCTCCACTCCCACGATGTTTCTTTTCCCTGAAAGAACAATGTGGCGCTTTGGATCATCGCATGATGTACTGATCGTTTTCTTATCTTTCCGTTTCCTCGGTTTGCTACTCATGTCCTTCACATAGAAAACCTGAGCGACATCTTTCGCTAGGACGAATGGTTCGTCAAGGTAACCAAGATTATTGAAATCCACCATTGTCATTCCGTATTGCTGGTCCACCTTTACCCCACCTCCTGTTAGCTTGAACCATTTGCACCGGAACAAAGGGACCTTAAAGGAGGGTCCATAGTCAAGTTCCCATATCTCCTCTATGTAACCATAATATGTGACCTTTTGCCCATTCTCGGTTGCTGCATCAAAGCGGACACCACTGTTTTGGTTGGTGCTCTTTTTATCTTGGGCGATCGTGTAAAATGTATTCCCATTTATCTCGTACCCTTGGAAAGTCGTTATAGTCGAAGATGGTGTCTTGGCCAACATGTACAGCTGATCTACAACATCATTGTCATTCATTAAATGTTTTCTTAACCAACTGCCGAAAGTCTCCATGTGGGCCTTCCTAATCCAGGATTCAGGCTTCCCCGGGTTGTCCGAGCGTAAAAATTCTTGTGTTTCTCAAAGTACGGAGCCACCAAGCTGGAATTGGTCAGTACAGTGTGGTGTGCTTCAGTCAGAGAATGGCCGTCCATACATATCGTTGATTTCCTTCCGATCGTGCCTTTTCCACTTAGTCTCCCCTCGTGCCGCGATCGAGGAAGACCAATCGGCTTAAGGTCAGGAACAAAGTCAACACAAAACTCAATTACCTCCTCATTTCCATAGCCCTTGGCGATGCTTCCTTCTGGCCTAGCACGGTTACGAACATATTTCTTTAATACTCCCATGAACCTCTCGAAGGGGAACATATTGTGTAGAAATACAGGACCGAGAATGAAAATCTCTTCGACTAGGTGAACCAGGAGGTGCGTCATAATATTGAAGAAGGATGGCGGGAACACCAACTCGAAACTGACAAGACATTGGATCACATCGTTCTGTAACCGTGGTAGAACTTCTGGATTGATTACCTTCTGAGAGATTGCATTGAGGAATGCACATAGCTTCACAATGGCTACTCGAACATTTTCCGGCAGGAGCCCCCTCAAAGCAATCGGAAGCAATTGCGTCATAATCACGTGGCAGTCGTGAGACTTCAGGTTTTGGAACTTTTTCTCCGCCATGTTTATTATTCCCTTTATATTGGACGAGAATCCAGACGGGACCTTCATACTGCTCAGGCATTCAAAAAAGATGACCTTCTCTTCTTTGGTCAGAGCGTAGCTGGCACGACCTTGAAACCATTCCGGATGCCGGTCATCAGGGTCTTTCAAACGTTGCTGGTCCTGCCGTGCTTCCTTTGTATCATTTGTCTTCCCATACACGCCCAAAAAGCTTAGGAGGTTCACGCAAATATTCTTCGTAACGTGCATCACGTCGATTGCAGAGCGGACTTCTAGGACTTTCCAATATTCTAGCTCCCAGAATATAGATTTCTTCTTCCACATGGATGCGTGCCCGTCAGCTCCCTTCGGAACTGATTGTCCGCCAGGACCCTTTCCAAAGATGACTTTCAAATCCTTGACCATATCAAATACCTCAGCACCAGTGCGTTCCGCAGGCTTCGGCCGGTGATCTGCCTTGCCGTTGTAATGCTTGCCTTTCTTTCTTACTGGATGAATTTTTGGAAGAAATCGACGATGCCCAAGGTACACGTTCTTCTTACAATTTGGCAAATGTACACTTTCAGTCTCATGTAAGCAGTGCGTGCATGCATTGTATCCCTTATTTGACAGTCCCGAAAGGTTACTAAGAGCAGGCCAATCGTTGATGGTTACGAAAAGCAACGCTCGTAGGTCAAATTCCTCTTCTTTGTGCTCATCCCACACACGGACACCAGGTCTGCCCCACAGCTGTAAAAGTTCATCAACTAATGGCCTTAGGTACACATCGATGTCGTTGCCGGGTTGCTTCGGACCTTGGATGAGCACTGGCATCATAATGAATTTTCGCTTCATGCACAACCAAGGAGGAAGGTTGTAGATGCATAGAGTCACGGGCCAGGTGCTATGGCTGGAGCTCTGCTCGCCAAAAGGATTCATGCCATCTGTACTTAGACCAAATCTTATGTTCCTTGCGTCAGCTGCAAAATCTTTGAACTCTCTGTGGATCTTTCTCCATTGTGTTCCATCTGCGGTGTGTCTCAACTCCCCGTCCGACTTACGGTCCTCTTTGTGCCATCGTAACAACTTGGCATGCTCTTTGTTCCTGAACAGACGTTTCAACCGTGGTATTATAGGAGCATACCACATCACCTTGGCGGGAACCCTCTTCCTGGGTTTCTCGCCCTCAACATCGTCACCAGGGTCATCGCCTCTGATCTTATAACGCAATGCAGTGCATACCGGGCATTCATTCAAATTCTCGTATTCACCGCGGTAGAGGATGCAGTCGTTGATGCATGCATGTATCTTCAGAACCTCTAAACCTAGAGGGCAGACAACCTTCTTTGCTTCGTACGTACTGGCGGGCAACTCGTTATTCTTTGGAAACATATTCTTCAACATTTTCAGCAAGTTTTCAAATGCCGAGTCAGCTACACCTGCCTGTGCCTTCCATTTCAGCAAATCCAGTGTGCAGCCCAGCTTTTTCAGACCATCATCGCATCCGGGGTACAACGACTTTCTGTGATCCTCTAACATGCGATCCAAATTCTCCCTCTCCTTTTCAGTTTCGCAGCGTCTCCGTGCATCAGCAATGGTCCGACCAAGATCATCAACGGTCTCATCACGTGCCTCTTCTTCACCTTCACCTTCCCCTTCACCTTCAGCATCCTCCATGAAAGTATCACCGAAATGAGCAAGATAGCTTTCATCGATGAAATCATCCCCTTCTTCATCTTCTTCCATTATAACCCCTCTTTCTCCATGTTTGGTCCAACAATTATAGCTTGGCATGAAACCGTGCCGAAGCAGGTGCAGGTGAACTTCTCTTGAGGAAGAGTAACCCTTCTGATTCTTACAGTCAACACATGGACAGATAACAAAACCCTTCTGCTTGTTCGCATTAGCCACTACGAGGAAATCTTTCAAACCCGTAGTGAACTCGCGGGAGAGTCGGTTACCGTACATCCATTGCCGATTCATCTGCATTATTATAATATAAAATATATAATTAACCATCATGCATTTGTTAAACTAACTAGCTATAAACAATAGAAATTAAACAATGAACAACACACATGCATATTTTATCAATGACACACATGCATGAAAGGTTCAAGTTGCTAACCACGATCGAGGAGAAAAAAATAAATGAGGAACCTCAAGTGTGGCTCCAACACTTCATATCATGTTTGTTTCACGCTCTTTGGGGCATTTCATCAAACACCTTGTGTGCATAAGAGGAACCAAAAGCAAACCTACACCCCCTTGTGAAGCTTGCGAAGAGAAGTGGCACCAAATGGCTAAGTGAGTGTGCTGAACTGGTATATATAGGGGAGGAGCTTTAGTCACGGTTGGCCTGGCCAACCGCGACTAAAGGCCTTTGGGCACCTTTAGTCGCGGTTGGCCTGGCCAACCGCGACTAAAGCCTCTCACGTGCACCAGCTGGCCACCGAGCGCCCTGGGCCCAGGCATTTGGTCGCGGTTCGTCTGCCGAACCGCGACTAAAGACTCCATTAGTCGCGGTTCCTACAATTTCGCGACTAATGGGGCTGGACGGAAGCCTCTTTTTCTACCAGTGAGGATTCCCTGCTAGATTCGTCTTCTGCAATTATGCAAACAAGTTTTAGGGGTTGAATCCTCATGGAGAAGAGTAGTCAGGCCTTGATTTCTAGGATGAAGTGAGGACTTGATCAAGAAGGTGAGGTAGGTACGACTATTTAGGGTTCATACCTTGATCCCTTCAGTCATGTGGTATTGTTTTCTATTACTTATGTGATCAATAAGAGTGTCTATGCCTGTGAAGATGTGTATGTGAGAATGTTCTCTTTGAAGTCCAATTGCAGGGTTGGATACAACAAATAAATAACATGCCAATCCTGAACAAGAAACCGAGGCGATTCTGCATTGGAAACCACTTTGAATGATAAATTATTCTAGACGGTTCAGTGCATGAAACCCCCTCCCATGGCTTCGAGGTGGCATGCATGCAAAATCGCTGTAGGCGCCTCAAAAGCCTTTTTCTATACTAGTGCCTTATGTGGGCTACAACCACCTAGTAGACCCAGATGGATATAAGAACCCTTAATTTTCTCCTCTTTTGCTCCTCGCCTTTCAACAAGGTCGTGCCATTTTGACATGTAACATTAAAAGCAATATACGAGGTAATGATTAACTTTCACTCTTAAGCTCTCATTTCTCATCATATTTATGTCACGGCCAAACCACTTGTTGACACCTTCGTACATTCTAGATTTTTTTTTGTGAATGACATTCTAGAATTTTTCTACAAGTTGCAAGATCAAAGTTGAAGGATGCTAAATACTCCTAGAACTAAACATGCATATATAAGCTGTTCATGGCAGACCTAAATCACACATACTATTTCTTACACGAATGTGATTTGTTATCTTTTATGTCTTTTATATTTTTATATTATATATTTTGATAAGATGTTCAATCTAAAATATGAAAATTCATTAAAAGTCTCACTCAAAAACCAGTAATTGTAGTTCTAATCTTATTAGTGGTATATATATGCTTTCAAAGATAGATGTTTAAATTGTATAATGAAATCACAGATGCACTTTTCATTTGTGTTGTTAGATACGATAATAAATCTTCATGGCACGATTCAATAAAAATGTATGGATGGAAAATATTTACAATTTAAATACAAAATAAGTCGTTCAAAGGTAGAAATGTTTAGTATAAATTGAATGTCTACTATTAAAGGGCAGTTCATAAAGCGTCGCATCAATAAATAAAAACCCTGCTGATATTCCCCCTGATTGAACCACACCTTCGCAACAATGAACTTATGTCTTTAAATTGATGCTACAAATGACACAAATGTGGAACAAAAAGTTTGAAGACCAATTGGGCACAAGATCATACCATCATATTAAACAAGAAAAGGGAAGCAAGTTCAAGAAGATTGCACCTCTAACAGAAATAACTAGCTCACATGAGTCGGACCAACTTAGAAGATTAGGCTGCGGCCTTCCTCTACCTGTGCAGGGTACCTCCTCCTACCTCCGTTTTCTGCCTTCACCTCCAATGGGAACCTCCCTCAGAGGCGAATGACTCCTACCACTAGCCGCTGGGAACCAAATACAGACGCCATTGACTCACTCTATCGCTGTCGGAAACAAACCTAAGACGCGGGCGGGGCTGCTTCGCAAAGTCTCAGACCGGAAGCAACTACAGACACCGCTGACTCCCACACTTGTGAGGACGAGAGGGTTCGCGTGTGGGACAACCTGACAGGGTTGCTCGCCGCCACGTTAGCAAAGATCAAGAGGATTTCAAAGTTGATGATGTCTCCATGCGGAAAGGAGTTGTCGTGTTCATGGGCGGGCCATCATGGGTGCTCGACATGTCGATGTTCGAGTGAGAGATGGGGTGTGAAGTGTAGCTTGTCGTCCATGGATACACCAAACGAGAGAGGAAATTCTCTGCTTTGCCATATGTATATGTTATGTTGTTGAGACTGTGATGTTCCTTGTAATATAACCATGGACGATACTGTATCATAGAGTTTGTTGTCCAAACCTATGAACCATGAGAATAAAGTATCTTGATTCGTTGCATGGTTGAGTAGAGTTTGTGAGTGAGACTGGCAATCTCTTGATCAGAGTTTGTTGGGTAAAATTGGTGTGGATGATTTTGGTGGCGTTAAAATAATAATAATCAAAACTAACCAGCATCTGGAGATGCTCCTACTGCATTTGGTGGTGTTCAAAAACTGAGTTGATTTGGTGACAATGGAGCTGTTGTATGACTACATGGCACTAAAAGAGGCACTTGTATGACTCAATTTTTGATGATAAAAAAAGACAGGCCACAGATCATTGATAATGCTCCAAACCTATAGAGCATGATCATGACCGTCATGGCGAAACAGGATGGCGGCGGAGACGGAATGGCAAAGGAGAAGGTAGCGGAGCTCGGGGGCCATCAAAGGCGGAGTGTGCGTGGAGCCTGGAGGATGAAATACATGTAGATCATCAAACTAGGTATGCACACCTAGAGCCTGGAGGAGGTACGCGCGACGTCAGACGGGAGGACTCCGTTGCCTTCCTCTACCTGTGCTGGGTACCTCCTACTACCTTTGTTGCCTCCCTTCACCTCCAATGGGAACCTCTCACAGAGGCGAATGACTCCTACCGCTAGTTGCTGGGAACCAACTGCACACGCCATTGTCTCACTCAACCACCGTCGCGAACAAATTACCTAAGACGCGGACGTGGCTGCCTCGCACAGTCTCAGACTGGAAGCAACTATAGAGGCGGCTTCCTTCCCACGCCAGTCGCTGGGAACCAACTCTAGATGTCGCATAGACTGTCTTCTAGCGTCACAACACTGTTTGCGGTCTTCGGTGATGTGAAGGAGCACCACCGGTCAGCATTGTTGGAAATATGCCCTAGAGGCAATAATAAAATGGTTATTATTATATTTCCTTGTTCATGATAATTGTCTATTGTTCCTGCTATAATTGTGTTAACCGGAAACCGTAATACATGTGTGAATACATAGACCACAACATGTCCCTAGTAAGCCTCTAGTTGACTAGCTCGTTGATCAATAGATGGTTATGGTTTCCTGACCATGGACATTGGATGTCATTGATAACGGGATCACATCAATAGGAGAATGATGTGATGGACAAGACCCAATCGTAAGCATAGCACAAGATCGAGTAGTTCGTTTGCTAAAAGCTTTTCTAATGTCAAGTATCATTTCCTTAGACACTACAGGAAATAGGAGATTTGCCGTCAGTACTTTCTTTGCCGTCAGCATTTCATCGGGGCAGACGGCAAAGAAAGGGTTTGCCGTCATCAGCAGACGGCAAAGAAAAACAAACGGTAAAATAGACTTTGCCGTCTGCATTTTCTATTACAGACGGCAAAGAGCTCACTTTGCTGTCTGCAAAAAACTACAGACGACAAAGAGCTCACTTTGCCGTCTGTAATATTAAATGCAGACGGCAAAGATCTTCGCCGTCTGTTTTTTTATCGCAGATGGCAAAGTGAGCTCTTTGCCGTCTGCATTTTTTATTACAGACGGCAAAGAGAAAGCACACCACGCGGATCGATCACGCGGATCGACGACGTGGCAGCATCTCAACCCACATAGCCCCGGGCACAATCGCAGCCCACCCAAACACTCTCCCATTGCCCGACCCCACCACGCTCTCTCACCTTATCCTGCATGATTCTCTCCCTCTATCGTACATGTCTCTCTCTCTGATGCCCGCAGGCAGCCCACCCCACCACCTCGCCAGCGTCCCGATCCACTTGCCGGCGCTACCAGCCGCGGCTCCTCCGGCCGGCGAACTCTCCGCCCCGCCGGCAGACCTTCGTCCTCCCCTTCCTCTACTCCGCCTCCTTCGGCTCCCTCCTTCCCCTTCCTATGGCTATGGGCAGGGCGGCCAACGCAGGAGGCCGCTTCGGCTCCTCTAGCGGGGCGGGCGGCGCGAGCCGGGCTTGGCCGGTTCGGGCAGAGCGGCCGGAGCGCGAGGCCGCAACAGCTTCTCCAGCTGGGCGGGCGGCGCGAGCTGGGCTTGGCTGCTGCGGGCAGAGCGGCTGGCGCGCGAGGCCACAGCAGCTTGTCCAGCGGGGCAGGCGACGCGAGCAGGACATGGCCGGTGCGGGCAGAGCGGCCGGCACGTGAGGCCGCTACATGTGACGCGCGGGCAGGCTGCGGGCGTGCGGCGTGAGCAGGGCACGGCCGGCGCGGGAGGCTGCTGCGGGCAGGGGAACAGCTCCGGTTGGTGCTTCTGGCCGGCGCGGGCAAAGCGGATAGTGTAACGCCCCAGATTCAATGCGCCAGATGTCCGCCAGTTATTCGCCGTCGTTGCCATGTCATTTGCTTGCGTGTTGCATTTTATCATGTCATCATGTGCATTTCATTTTGCATACGTGTTCGTCTCATGCATCCGAGCCTTTTCCCCGTTGTCCGTTTTGCAATCCGGCACTCCTATGTCATCCGGCGTCCCCTTCTTGCCTCTCTTCATGTGCGGGTATTAAACTTTCTCGGAATGGCCCGAGGCTTGCCAAGTGGCCTTGGTATAGCACCGGTAGACCGCCTGTCAAGTTTCGTGTCATTTGGAGGTCATTTGATACTCCAACGGTTAACCGGGTAACCGCAAAGCCCTCTTTGAGTTGCAGCCCAACACCCCTTCCAAACTGGCCCAAAAACCCACCTAACTCCCCTCCATGCTCTTGGTCGTTCGATCACGATCGCGTGGCCGAAAACCACACCTCATTTGGACTCTCCTAGCTCCCTCTACCTATAAAACTAGCCCCTCCCCTGAATTTTGCGGACGAATTCGCAGATGAACCCTAGCCCCTTCTCCACCGCGCCGCCGGACATGTCCGCCCGGCGGCCGGACACGTTCGCCGCCCCCCTCAGCCAACCGGAGCGCGCCACGTCAGCTCCTCCGTGCCTCCCACCGCGCCGGCCCGCCGGGGCCCATCCGGGGCCAGCCCGGCCCGACCGCGCGCCGCCGCCCGCCTGCGGCTGCCCCGCGCCCGACCCGCTGCCCGTGCGCTGCCGGCGCCTCCGCCGCCCGCGCCAGCTGGGGCCGCCGCCGCGCAGATTGCCGCCGCGCGCCTCCCGCGCACCCCCGCCGTCGCTCCGCGCCCGCCGCCGCCCGGCTGCGCCGCGCCGCCTTGCTCTTCTCGCCGGAGCCGCCGCCTCCGCCCGTGGCCGCTCGCGTCACCGGCGTCGCCACCGGCCTCCGCCGCCCGGCAACCCTCCCGGCCGCCGCCGCGCAGAGCGCCGCCCTCGCGCCTCCCCGTCCGGTGAGCCCCCGCCGCCTCCGCCCGTGGATCCGGTCATCCCCGGCGTCCCGCCGCCCTCCCGTGCCTGCTCCGGCGTCCTCCTCGCCGGAGTCCGCCGCCGCCCTCGCCGGAGAAGAAGGTGTATGAGATCCACCGGGATCTCGTCCAAACGCCCTCGTCCCCGTCCTGTACCGTGCCGTCCCGGATCCCTCCGTCCCGGGTTGACTTTTCCCGGAGGTAAAAATGACTAAGTCCCAGATTTCTGTCATAATCATGCCATGTTCATGCCATCGTAACTCTACATCCGTAGCTCCGTTTCGTGCGTGTAATATGTCAAATTGTTCGCCTCGACGAGTAGATCATTTCATTTCATTGCATCATATTCATTTGAGGTCATCTTGATGCCCGAATCATCGTTGTAATAGTGCTAAGTAATGTTAATCTGCTGAAACTGTTATAACTTGCTCATTTGTCATTTTTGCCATGATTGATGTGTGCATCCTATGAGGTTGATGTCTACATGTGTTTTGATCTATGCCATGCCATCTTTCTAGAGGTGCTATCCATGTATTTTTGTGATGTGTGTGCTGAGTGCATCAAGCTTGCTAAGTAGGGTACTTGCTGTTGCTGATTTCAGTCCCTGTTCTGCTGTTACTTTTATGCCATGTAAACTTGATGCTACAGAGAGATCCATGCTTATTTTGAGATACTTCAGTAAGGGTGTTTTGAACATATGGTTATTGTCTATCCATTCATGCCCTTGTTTGCATTTATGGAGTAGTCTAGCATGTCATTTTGGTGCTCTACTTTTGCTTCAAAATGTTTCCTGGCAGATTGTTTACGTGTTATTCAATTTGGCCAAGCTCGTTGTAGTTGATCCTTGCATGCTATGGACTTGTTCTTGCCTTGGTTGGTTACATAAACATGTCTTCTTGATGATGCTATGCTTATATTCTCATGCAATGACTTGTGGTGAGTGAATCGAGCTTGTCAAGTAGGATTCATGATATTGCTGTTTTGCTAGGCTGAATCTGTTATTTCGTGATGCTATATAAACATGTTGCTACTAATCATTCTATGCATAATCTGGAGATGATCTTTAAATATATTTTGATCTACATGTCATCCTCTTTCCATCCATGCCCCTGGTTGCAATTATAGCTTGCTGTAGCTTGTCCATATCTTGCTCCAAAGTTGCTTCATAATGTTGCTATCAGCCTGTTAACATTAAGTTCAGTTTTACCATGTGATTTCCTAGTGATCCATGCACCCTATGACCTTGCTCTTGCCAGGTTTAGCTTCATAAACATGTATTCTTACTATTGGTTGCCTTTCCATGCCATGTATTGCTCTGTAGTGAGTGGTTCAAGCTCACCAACATGCCTACTTATTGTTGTTCCTGCCATGTTTGAATCTGTCATATAACTTGCCATGTTTACATGGGTGCCATCATATCTTATGATCCTTTTTGGCTTATGGTCAGTAAGGGACTTTTGTTCTATGCATTTAGTAGATTCATGCCATGCATTTGTTTGCCATGTTAAGTTCCTGTAACATGTTGTTTGATAGCTCTGAACATTGCAACCTGATGTTATTTCCTGATAAGTCTGTAACTGTTATTATTTGCAATCTTCCCAAGTGTGTTTGAGCATGTTCTAGTGATTTCTGGAGATAGCTCAGTGTTCATGTTTTGTTATGCTTTACCTGTACATTATGCCCATGCATTTTGTTCTTATATTGAGGTTCTGTAGCTTGTTGTTTTGATGCTTGCGATATGCCTACTTGCTGTTATGGACAGATTGTTGCTATGACTTGTATAGAGTGTATGTGTTGCACCGTTGCTCTGTTTTGAGTGTGCTCTATATGAAACTTGCTTGTTTTTGTGTGTAGCTTCATATTATCATGTTGCCTCCTTGTTTTGAGGTGTTTGCTTGATGTTTGGGTGCATTTTGCATCAATGCCATGTTTAACTTGTTTTGCTCATATCTTCTAGGCCGTAGCTCCAAATCTAATGAACTTTATATGTAACTTGACTATAATCTCGTGTAGATCATCTTGGTGCATCTTAACTTGCTGTTTAACAACTTGAACATAATGTTTGTTCAGATCTGGACCAATTTCGAAACTTGCATATGAGGACTTACCGGAATTGTTATATGTTGTTCCCGGCCTCATTTAAACTTGTCTTGATGTGTTGCTCTTGTTTGCATCATCTCTTGCCATGAGTAGCCTCATCTAGAATTTTCATGCATCATGCTTGTTCGTGCATCATGTCATGTTCTTGTGTGGTGTGTTTACCTTGTTGTGTGCTTCTTTTTGATAGTTCCTGTTTCGTTGCGATCGCGAGGATTCGTTCGTCTACGGTTGGTTCGGCTTCTTCCGTTCGTCTTCTTCATGGAATCGTTCTTCTTCCTTGCGGGATTTCAGGCAAGATGACCGCTACCCTGGATCTCACTACTATCATTGCTATGCTAGTTGCTTCGTTCTATTGCTATGCTGCGTTACCTATCATTTGCTCTTCAAGCCATCCTATATTGCCATGAACCTCTAACCTTTGACACCTTCCCTATGCAAACCGTTGCTTGGCTATGTTACCGCTTTGCTCAGCCCCTCTTATAGCGTTGCTAGTTGCAGGTGAAGTTGAAGATTTCTCCATGGTGGACAGGGTTTATGTTGGGATATCACAATATCTCTTATATTATTAATGCATCTATATATTTGGTAAAGGGTGGAAGGCTCGGCCTTTTGCCTGGTGTTTTGTTCCACTCTTGCCGCCCTAGTTTCGGTCATACCGGTGTTATGTTCCCGGATTTTGCATTCCTTACGCGGTCGGGTGATTTATGGGACCCCCTTGACAGTTCGCTTTGAATAAAACTCCTCCAGCAAGGCCCAACTTTGACGTTTACCATTTGCCTCACCACCACCTACTTTTCCCTTGGGAGTCGCTCTCTCGAGGGTCATCTTTATTTTAGCCCCCCCGGGCTAATGCTTGTCTAAGTGTTGGTCCAAACTAGAACCACTTGCAGCGCCACCTCGGGGAAACTTGAGGGCTGGTTCTAGTTGTACGTACTGCTCATCCGGTCGTGGCCTGAGACGAGATACGCGCGGCTACTATCAGGATATCGGCACGCCGGGAGGTCTTGCTGGTCTTGTTTTACCATTGTCGAAATGTCTTGTAAACCGGGATTCCGAGTCTGATCGGGTCTTCCTGGGAGAAGGTCTATTCCTTCGTTGATCGCGAGAGCTTATCATGGGCTAAGTTGGGACACCCCTGCAGGGTATAATCTTTCGAAAGCCGTGCCTGCGGTTATTGGCAGATGGGAATTTGTTAATGTCCGGCTGTAGATAACTTGACACCAGATCCGAATTAAAACGCATCAACCGCGTGTGTAGCCGTGATGGTGTATTTTCGGCAGAGTCCGGGAAGTGAACACAGTTTCTGGGTTATGTTTGACATAAGTAGGTGTTCAGGATCACCTCTTGATCATTACTAGTTGACGACCGTTCCGCTTGTTCTCTTCTCGCTCTTATTTGCATATGTTAGCCACCATATCATGCTTAGTCGCTGCTGCAGCCTCACCACTTTACCCCTTCCTTTCCCCTTAAGCTTTCCTAGTCTTGATACCCATGGTAATGGGATTGCTGAGTCCTCGTGGCTCACAGATTACTACAACAACAGTTGCAGGTACAGGTTTATGCGAAGATCATGACGCGAGAGCGATGCTTGCTTGCGTTGAGTTCTTCTTCTGCTTCTTCAATCAGGGGATAGGTTCCAGGTCGGCAGCCTGGGCTAGCAGGGTGGATGTCGTTTGAGTTTCTGTTTGTGTTTCATTCATAGTCGGATGGTGCTATTATGTAAGATGATGCTGTATTCGTGTGGCATTGTATGCCTCTTGTATGTATCCCCATCTATTATGTAATGTTGATGTAATGATATCCACCTTGCAAAAGTGTTCCAATATGCGGGTCTATCCTTAGTGGGACCTTCGAGTTCCTTATGGATAGGGTCGCATATTGGGCGTGACAAGTTGGTATCAGAGCCTCGACCGACCTTAGGAGCCCCCTTGATTGATCGTGTAGTTTGGCCATTGTTGAGTCTAGAAGAAAACTGATTTTTGAGTCTAGTTATATCGGAGAGTAGGAATTATTTTTACTCCTCAGCCCCTTCGTCGCTCTGGTGAGGAATCTTGACGTAGGTGTTTTGAACTACTCCTCTTCCCGTTCAAATTTTTCTTTAGGATCACGTGGTTAGTTTTGTGAGTTGTCCATCCTCTTTTGTCCGGTGCATCTCTCGTCAAGTCGACTCGAACCTCTTTGTCTTTCGCGAGTTCAATCCTCAGTTCTTCCTCCTACGTCGTTGTTTTTTTTCCCATCCTCAGTTGTTTTCCCCATCCGAAGTTGTCCGTGTTTTTTTCCCCGCCCGCCCACCTCTTTTCTTCTTGGAACCGGAGTCTGTAATCGAGTATCTTTCCTACTCGTGCTAAGCCTTTGCTTTCTTTCCTCAATGATATCAACCGATGTTTTCTCTTCAAGTTATTCGTCGATTCCCCTTCCAAGTTGCCTTTGTTTTTCCCGCCCTCCCACCCTTTTTCTTCCCGGAGTCTGAGTCTGTTTCGAGAATCAATTTCATTCGTGTGGAGCCTCTTCAGTCTTTCCTCAATTATTTCAACCGGTGAATTCTCGTCTTGTTCGACATTCTTCATCTCTTTTCCGGTGGACTCAATTCAAGTTTTTCGGGTGATCATATTCTCTTCTTTCAATCAAGTGTTTTCACTGCTCGTTCGCCTCTCGCCAGTTTATCCTTCCGGAGTGTTCAAGACATCTCAGAAGATTCGTCTGTGTTCCAATTAATTCGAGGTTGTCACCTCATTCAAATATTTCAATTGTTCTGGTGCATCATCTATCTGTTCAACAATCCTTTTCAACGGTGTTATCTCTTTAGTGGGCCCTAACCCACAGGTCTTTTCCCAGGATCTTACCTGACTCTTCTAATTTCCCCGGAGTTATTCTCAATTATTTTCAAGTCTGACGTAAGAATGAATTTCATCAGTCAGATGCCTTTTCAAGATCGATTTCAAATCATTTCATCGTTGGCTCAACCTCTCTGCTTTTCATTTTTCCGGAGTATCTCAGTAATTTTGGTGGTGCTTCTGGTCGTCATTTAAAGATCGAAGAAGAGTTTTCATATCATCCTCTCGAATTATTCCGTTTGTCAGATATTCTTTCTTACACATCTGGAGCATGTCAGGAGTTGTTTTTCCATTTCTTTTCACCGGAGGCCATCGTTCCAGAAGAATTCTTCATCCTCTCATTTCAGCTACTATTATCCATTTACCCCGGTGCTTCGTTCAAGTTCTCTTCAATCAGCTCTTTATCTCTTCGTTCTTCTTCATCTAATTTCCCTCAAGCATATTTGATCTTCTAATTCTTCCCGGTGATTCATTCTCTTTCATTAGTCATTTCCGAATTCTAATGGTGGTTCTTTCAGAATTCTTTTTCTTTGGTTGTCATTTTAATCCATTCGTTCGTTCAATCTTACCGGTGGTTCATGAAGACCTTCTCAAGTTTGCCACATATCACTTCTCAATCCTTTTCAAGAAGAATAAGTAGTATGCAAAAATCCATTGCTTATCATCAATTTAATTTGATGAAGGATAAGCATACAATAAATCTTATTCTTATTTTCCTCAAAGTGAGTAATCTTTTCCTTCGGAGTTTATTCTTGTTGTATAAATTCTAGTTCCAGGTATTTTCCATCTTTTCTTTTCCGGAGTTCAATTTCCTCAGTCATTTCGTCGGATCCTCCATCTAAATCATCGCAACGCTCATCTTATTCTTTCATCCTTTATTCTATCTCATCATCCTTTTGTCTGCGGAGTTCTTCATGGTGGTTCTTCATGGTTTTATTCATTCTTCAAGAGTTCATCAAGTATCATTCCATCCTCTCAAGTTCATGTTCTTTTCCTTCCATTTTCAGCCGGAGTGCTACCTAAATCCTTTCAGCCTTATTCGTTTCTTTTCTCATTCTAACCACTCCGGTTAGAACGAGTGGTTTCATATTCTATCTGATTCCGTGAGATTTCGATTCTCGTCATCCTCGTCGTTCCTCTTTTCCTTCTCGAGTGCTCTCAATTCTTTGTTTCTTCTCTTGAGTTCTTGTTTCACCTCATCCCTTTTTCCCTTCCGTCTCGGTCCTAAGATCTCGGGACGAGATCTCTTGTTAGTGGAGGAGTGTTGTAACGCCCCAGATTCGATGCGCCAGATGTCCGCCAGTTATTCGCCATCGTTGCCATGTCATTTGCTTGCGTATTGCATTTTATCATGTCATCATGTGCATTTCATTTTGCATACGTGTTCGTCTCATGCATCCAAGCCTTTTCCCCGTTGTCCGTTTTGCAATCCGGCACTCCTATGTCATCCGGCGTCCCCTTCTTGCCTCTCTTCGTGTGCGGGTATTAAACTTTCTCGGAATGGCCCGAGGCTTGCCAAGTGGCCTTGGTATAGCACCGGTAAACCGCTTGTCAAGTTTCATGTCATTTGGAGGTCGTTTGATACTCCAACGGTTAACCGGGTAACCGCAAAGCCCTCTTTGAGTTGCAGCCCAACACCCCTTCCAAACTGGCCCAAAAACCCACCTAACTCCCCTCCATGCTCTTGGTCGTTCGATCACGATCGCGTGGCCGAAAACCACACCTCATTTGGACTCTCCTAGCTCCCTCTACCTATAAAACTAGCCCCTCCCCCGAATTTTGCGGACGAATTCGCAGATGAACCCTAGCCCCTTCTCCACTGCGCCGCCGGACATGTCCGCCCGGCGGCCGGACATGTCCGCAGCCCCCCTCAGCCAACCGGAGCGCACCACGTCAGCTCCTCCGCGCCGGCCTGCCGGGGCCCATCCAGGGCCCGCCCGACCCGACCGCGCGCCGCCGCCCGCCCGCGGCTGCCTCGCGCCCGACCCGCCGCCCGTGCGCCGCCGGCGCCTCTGCCGCCCGCGCCGGCCGGGGCCGCCGCCGCGCAGATTGCCGCCGCACGCCTCCCGCGCACCCCCGCCGTCGCTCCGCGCCCGTCGCCGCCCGGCTGCGCCGTGCCGCCCAGCTCTTCTCGCCGGAGCCGCCGCCCTCGCCCGTGGCCGCTCGCGTCGCCGGCGTCGCCACCGGCCTCCGCCGCCCGGCAACCCTCCCGGCCGCCGCCGCGCAGAGCGCCGCCCTCGCGCCTCCCCGTCCGGCGAGCCCCCGCCGCCTCCGCCCGCGGATCCGGTCATCCCCGGCGTCCCGCCGCCCTCCCGTGCCTGCTCCGGCCTCCTCCTCGCCGGAGTCCGCCGCCGCCCTCGCCGGAGAAGAAGGTGGATGAGATCCACCGGGATCTCGTCCAAACGCCCTCGTCCCCGTCCTGTACCATGCCGTCCCGGATCCCTCCGTCCCGGGTTGACTTTTCCCGGAGGTAAAAATGACTAAGTCCCAGATTTCTGTCATAATCATGCCATGTTCATGCCATCGTAACTCTGCATCCGTAGCTCCGTTTCGTGCGTGTAATATGTCAAATTGTTCGTCTCTACGAGTAGATCATTTCATTCCATTGCATCATATTCATTTGAGGTCATCTTGATTCCCGAATCATCATTGTAAGAGTGCTTAGTAATGTTAATCTGCTGAAACTGTTATAACTTGCTCATTTGTCATTTTTGCCATGATTGATGTGTGCATCCTATGAGGTTGATGTCTACATGTGTTTTGATCTATGCCATGCCATCTTTCCAGAGGTGCTATCCATGTATTTTTGTGATGTGTGTGCTGAGTGCATCAAGCTTGCTAAGTAGGGTACTTGCTGTTGCTGATTTCAGTCCCTGTTCTGCTGTTATTTTTATGCCATGTAAACTTGATGCTATAGAGAGATGCATGCTTATTTTGAGATACTTCAGTAAGGGTGTTTTGAACATATGGTTATTGTCTATCCATTCATGCCCTTGTTTGCCTTTATGGAGTAGTCTAGCATGTCATTTTGGTGCTCTACTTTTGCTTCAAAATGTTTCCTGGCAGATTGTTTACGTGTTATTCAATTTGGCCAAACTTGTTGTAGTTGATCCTTGCATGCTATGGACTTGTTCTTGCCTTGGTTGGTTACATAAACATGTCTTCTTGATGATGCTATGCTTATATTCTCATGCAATGACTTGTGGTGAGTGAATCGAGCTTGTTAAGTAGGGTTCATGATATTGCTGTTTTGCTAGGCTGAATCTGTTATTTCGTGATGCTATATAAACATGTTGCTACTAATCATTCTATGCATAATCTGGAGATGATCTTTAAATATGTTTTGATCTACATGTCATCCTCTTTCCATCCATGCACCTGGTTGCAATTATAGCTTGCTGTAGCTTGCCCATATCTTGCTCCAAAGTTGCTTCATAATGTTGCTATCAGCCTGTTAACATTAAGTTCAGTTTTACCATGTGATTTCCTAGTGATCCATGCACCCTATGACCTTGCTCTTGCCAGGTTTAGCTTCGTAAACATGTACTCTTACTGTTGGTTGCCTTTCCATGCCATGTATTGCTCTGTAGTGAGTGGTTCAAGCTCACCAACATGCCTACTTATTGTTGTTCCTGCCATGTTTGATTCTGTCATATAACTTGCCATGTTTACATGGGTGCCATCATATCTTATGATCCTTTTTGGCTTATGGTCAGTAAGGGACTTTTGTTCTATGCATTTAGTAGATTCATGCCATGCATTTGTTTGTCATGTTAAGTTCTTGTAACATGTTGTTTGATAGCTCTGAACATTGCAACCTGATGTTATTTCCTGATAAGTCTGTAACTGTTATTATTTGCAATCTTCCCAAGTGTGTTTGAGCATGTTCTAGTGATTTCTGGAGATAGCTCAGTGTTCATGTTTTGTTATGCTTTACCTGTACATTATGCCCATGCATTTTGTTCTTATATTGAGGTGCTGTAGCTTGTTGTTTTGATGCTTGCGATATGCCTACTTGCTGTTATGGACAGATTGTTGCTATGACTTGTATAGAGTGTATGTGTTGCACCGTTGCTCCGTTTTGAGTGTGCTCTATATGAAACTTGCTTGTTTTTGTGTGTAGCTTCATATTATCATGTTGCCTCCTTGTTTTGAGGTGTTTGCTTGATGTTTGGGTGCATTTTGCATCAATGCCATGTTTAACTTGTTTTGCTCATATCTTCTAGGCCGTAGCTCCAAATCTAATGAACTTTATATGTAACTTGACTAGAATCTCGTATAGATCATCTTGGTGCATCTTAACTTGCTGTTTAAAAACTTGAACATAATGTTTGTTCAGATCTGGACCAATTTCTAAACTTGCATATGAGGACTTACCGGAATTGTTATATGTTGTTCCCGGCCTCATTTAAACTTGTCTTGATGTGTTGCTCTTGTTTGCATCATCTCTTGCCATGAGTAGCCTCATCTAGAATTGTCATGCATCATGCTTGTTCGTGCATCATGTCATGTTCTTGTGTGGTGTGTTTACCTTGTTGTGTGCTTCTTTTTGATAGTTCCTGTTTCGTTGCGATCGCGAGGATTCGTTCGTCTACGGTTGGTTCGGCTTCTTCCGTTCGTCTTCTTCATGGACTCGTTCTTCTTCCTTGCGGGATTTCAGGCAAGATGACCGCTACCCTGGATCTCACTACTATCATTGCTATGCTAGTGGCTTCGTTCTATCGCTATGCTGCGTTACCTATCATTTGCTCTTCAAGCCATCCTATAATGCCATGAACCTCTAACCTTTGACACCTTCCCTATGCAAACCGTTGCTTGGCTATGTTACCACTTTTCTCAGCCCCGCTTATAGCGTTGCTAGTTGCAGGTGAAGTTGAAGATTTCTCCATGGTGGACAGGGTTTATGTTGGGATATCACAATATCTCTTATATTATTAATGCATCTATATATTTGGTAAAGGGTGGAAGGCTCGGCCTTTTGGCTGGTGTTTTGTTCCACTCTTGCTGCCCTAGTTTCCGTCATACCGGTGTTATGTTCCCGGATTTTGCATTCCTTACGCGGTCGGGTGATTTATGGGACCCCCTTGACAGTTCGCTTTGAATAAAACTCCTCCAGCAAGGCCCAACTTTGACGTTTACCATTTGCCTCACCACCACCTACTTTTCCCTTGGGAGTCGCTCTCTCGAGGGTCATCTTTATTTTAGCCCCCCCGGGCCAATGCTTGTCTAAGTGTTGGTCCAAACTAGAGCCACTTGCAGCGCCACCTCGGGGAAACTTGAGGGCTGGTTCTAGTTGTACGTACTGCTCATCTGGTCGTGGCATGAGATGAGATACGCGCGGGTACTATCAGGATGTCGGCACGCCGGGAGGTCTTGCTGGTCTTGTTTTACCATTGTCGAAATGTCTTGTAAACCGGGATTCCGAGTCTGATCGGGTCTTCCTGGGAGAAGGTCTATTCCTTCGTTGATCGCGAGAGCTTATCATGGGCTAAGTTGGGACACCCCTGCAGGGTATAATCTTTCGAAAGCCGTGCCTGCGGTTATTGGCAGATGGGAATTTGTTAATGTCCGGTTGTAGATAACTTGACACCAGATCCGAATTAAAACGCATCAACCGCGTGTGTAGTCGTGATGGTCTCTTTTCGGCAGAGTCCGGGAAGTGAACACAGTTTCTGGGTTATGTTTGACATAAGTACGTGTTCAGGATCACCTCTTGATCATTACTAGTTGACGACCGTTCCGCTTGTTCTCTTCTCGCTCTTATTTGCGTATGTTAGCCACCATATCATGCTTAGTCGCTGCTACAGCCTGACCACTTTACCCCTTCCTTTCCCCTTAAGCTTTGCTAGTCTTGATACCCATGGTAATGGGATTGCTGAGTCCTCGTGGCTCACAGATTACTACAACAACAGTTGCAGGTACAGGTTTATGCGAAGATCATGACGCGAGAGCGATGCTTGCTTGCGTTGAGTTCTTCTTCTGCTTCTTCGATCAGGGGATAGGTTCCAGGTCGGCAGCCTGGGCTAGCAGGGTGGATGTCGTTTGAGTTTTTGTTTGTGTTTCATTCGTAGTCGGATGGTGCTATTATGTAAGATGATGTTGTATTCGTGTGGCATTGTATGCCTCTTGTATGTATCCCCATCTATTATGTAATGTTGATGTAATGATATCCACCTTGCAAAAGCGTTCCAATATGCGGGTCTATCCTTAGTGGGACCTTCGAGTTCCTTATGGATAGGGTCGTATATTGGGCGTGACAGATAGCGTCTCCTCCGTTTGGCTCCCATTGGTGATGCGGGCCGGCGTGGGCAGGGCAAGGCGGCAGCAGTGGAATCCCTGTGCTTTTGTCCCTGTCCAGAAGAAGGACGTCCGGCGGTGCTGTAGTGGAGAAGGACTTGATTGCTTTTTTTACTTTCTAGTGTCCTTTGTGTAAATTTTCAGGACAGCTTTGTGTTTCTTCTCAGTAACTCCATGTAACTCCACCTACGATACGATGAATGAAAGGCAGCACGCCGTGTCGAATCCAAAATCTACTTGAGCTGAACCTGCTGTCTTGGTTTGACGTATATGTGTCCGGCAAGATGCTCTGCACTGATGTTACTTTTTTTAAATGAAAAACAATCTTTGCCATCTGTACATTGGTCTAGATGACAGCAAAGAACAAGTTTTGACTGACGGCAAAGAACAGGGTTTTGCCGTCTATTATTTTTGCGACAGACGGCAAATCTGTAGTTGGCTGACGGCAAAATCTTTGCCGTCTACCCGATGAAATGTTGACGGCAAAGTATTCTTTGCCGACTTTGTCTTTGCCGTCTGACTTTGCCGTCTGTATTTGGGTCTTTGCTGTCTGGGATCCACAGACGGCAAATTACCTTTTTCTATACTAGTGCCTTATGTGGGCTACAACCACCTAGTAGACCCACCTAGTAGACCCAGATGGATATAAGAACCCTTAATTTTCTCCTCTTTTGCTCCTCGCCTTTCAACAAGGTCGTGCCATTTTGACATGTAACATTAAAAGCAATATACGAGGTAATGATTAACTTTCACTCTTAAGCTCTCATTTCTCGTCATATTTATGTCACGGCCAAACCACTTGTTGACACCTTCGTACATTCTAGATTTTTTTTGAATGAAATTCTAGAATTTTCTACAAGTTGCAAGATCAAAGTTGAAGGATGCTAAATACTCCTAGAACTAAACATGCATATATAAGCTGTTCATGGCAGACCTAAATCACACATACTATTTCTTACACGAATGTGATTTGTTATCTTTTATGTCTTTTATATATTTATATTATATATTTTGATAAGATGTTCAATCTAAAATATGAAAATTCATTAAAAGTCTCACTCAAAAACCAGTAATTGTAGTTCTAATCTTATTAGTGGTATATATGCTTTCAAAGATAGATGTTTAAATTGTATAATCAAATCACAGATGCACTTTTCATTTGTGTTGTTAGATACGATAATAAATCTTCATGGCACGATTCAATAAAAATGTATGGATGGAAAATATTTACAATTTAAATACAAAATAAGTCGTTCAAAGGTAGAAATGTTTAGTATAAATTGAATGTCTACTATTAAAGGGCAGTTCATAAAGCGTCACATCAATAAATAAAAACCCTGCTGATATTCCCCCTGATTGAACCACACCTTCGCAACAATGAACTTATGTCTTTAAATTGATGCTACAAATGACACAAATGTGGAACAAAAAGTTTGAAGACCAATTGGGCACAAGATCATACCATCATATTAAACAAGAAAAGGGAAGCAAGTTCAAGAAGATTGCACCTCTAACAGAAATAACTAGCTCACATGAGTCGGACCAACTTAGAAGATTAGGCTGCGGCCTTCCTCTACCTGTGCAGGGTACCTCCTCCTACCTCCGTTTTCTCCCTTCACCTCCAATGGGAACCTCCCCCAGAGGCGAATGACTCCTACCACTAGCCACTGGGAACCAAATACAGACGCCATTGACTCACTCTATCGCTGTCGGAAACAAACCTAAGACGCGGGCGGGGCTGCTTCGCAAAGTCTCAGACCGGAAGCAACTACAGAGGTGGCTTCCCTCCCACGCCAGTTGCTGGGAACCAACTACAGACACCGCTGACTCCCACACTTGTGAGGACGAGAGGGTTCGCGTGTGGGACAACCTGACAGGGTTGCTCGCCGCCACGTTAGCAAAGATCAAGAGGATTTCAAAGTTGATGACGTCTCCATGCGGAAAGGAGTTGTTGTGTTCATGGGCGGGCCATCATGGGTGCTCGACATGTCGATGTTCGAGTGAGAGATGGGGTGTGAAGTGTAGCTTGTCGTCCATGGATACACCAAACGAGAGAGGAAATTCTCTGCTTTGCCATATGTATATGTTATGTTGTTGAGACTGTGATGTTCCTTGTAATATAACCATGGACGATACTGTATCATAGAGTTTGTTGTCCAAACCTATGAACCATGAGAATAAAGTATCTTGATTCGTTGCATGGTTGAGTAGAGTTTGTGAGTGATACTGGAAATCTCTTGATCAGAGTTTGTTGGGTAAAATTGGTGTGGATGATTTTTGTGGCGTTAAAATAATAATAATCAAAACTAACCAGCATCTGGAGATGCTCCTACTGCATTTGGTGGTGTTCAAAAACTGAGTTGATTTGGTGACAATGGAGCTGTTGTATGACTACATGGCACTAAAAGAGGCACTTGTATGACTCAATTTTTGATGATAAAGAAAGACAGGCCATAGATCATTGATAATGCTCCAAACCTATAGAGCATGATCACGACCGTCATGGCGAAACAGGATGGCGGCGGAGACGGAATGGCAAAGGAGAAGGTAGCGGAGCTCGGGGGCCATCAAAGGCGGAGTATGCGTGGAGCCTGGAGGATGAAATACATGTAGATCATCAAACTAGGTATGCACACCTAGAGCCTGGAGCAGGTACGCGCGACGTCAGACGGGAGGACTCCGTTGCCTTCCTCTACCTGTGCTGGGTACCTCCTACTACCTTTGTTGCCTCCCTTCACCTCCAATGGGAACCTCTCACAGAGGCGAATGACTCCTACCGCTAGTTGCTGGGAACCAACTGCACACGCCATTGTCTCACTCAACCACCGTCGCGAACATATTACCTAAGACGCAGACGCGGCTGCCTCGCACAGTCTCAGACTAGAAGCAACTATAGAGGCGGCTTCCTTCCCACGCCAGTCGCTAGGAACCAACTCTAGATGTCGCCTAGACTGTCTTCTAGTGTCACAACACTGTTTGCGGTCTTCGGTGATGCGAAGGAGCACCACCGGTCAGCATTGTTGGAAATATGCCCTAGAGGCAATAATAAAATGGTTATTATTATATTTCCTTGTTCATGATAATTGTCTATTGTTCCTGCTATAATTGTGTTAACCGAAAACCGTAATACATGTGTGAATACATAGACCACAACATGTCCCTAGTAAGCCTCTAGTTGACTAGCTTGTTGATCAATAGATGGTTATGGTTTCCTGACCATGGACATTGGATGTCATTGATAACGGGATCACATCAATAGGAGAATGATGTGATGGAGAAGACCCAATCGTAAGCATAGCACAAGATCGAGTAGTTCGTTTGCTAAAAGCTTTTCTAATGTCAAGTATCATTTCCTTAGACCATGACATTATGCAACTCCCGGATACCGTAGAAATGCTTTTGGTGTACCAAACGTTGCAACGTAATTGGGTGGCTATAAAGGTACACTACAGGTATCTCTGAAAGTGTCTGTTGGGTTGGCACGAATCGAGACCGGGATTTATCACTCTGTATGGCGGAGAGGTATCTCTGGGCCCACTCGGTAATGCATCATCATAATGAGCTCAATGTGACTAAGTAGTTAGTCATGGGATCATGCATTACAGAACGAGTAAAGTGACTTGCCCGTAACGAGATTGAACGAGGTATTGGGATACCGCCGATCGAATCTCAGGCAAGTAACGTACCGATTGACAAAGGGAATTGTATACGGGATTGATTGAATCCCCGACATCGTGGTTCATCCGATGAGATCATCATGGAACATGTGGGAGCCAACATGGGTATCCAGATCCCGCTGTTGGTTATTGGCCAGAGAGCTGTCTCGGTCATGTCTGCATGATTCCTGAACCCGTGGGGTCTACACACTTAAGGTTCAGTGACGCTAGAGTTGTTATGGGAATTAGTGTGCAGTTACCGAATGTTGTTCGGAGTCCCGGATGAGATCCCGGACATCACGAGGAGTTCTGGAATGGTCCGAAGGTAAAGATTTATATATGGGAAGTCCTCTTTTGGCCACCGGAAAATGTTTAGGATTTTTCGGTATTGTACTAGGAAGGTTCTAGAAGGTTCTGGAGTGGGGCCCACCTGCATGGGGGCCCCACATGAACATGGGTAGTGGGGGAAAGGCCCCACACCCCTAGTCAAGGCGCACCAAGATCCCCCCTTAGAAGGAATAAGATCATATCCCGAAGGGATAAGATCAAGATCCCTAAAAAGGGGGATAACAACCGGTGGGGGAGGGAAATGATGGGATTTCTTTCCTCCCACCTTTGCCAACACCCCAATGGACTTCGAGGGCAAGAAACCAGCCCCCTCCACCACTATATATAGTGGGCAGGCGCATGAGAGCTGATACCCCTTGCCCCTGGCGGAGCCCTCCCCCTCTCCAACTCCACCTCCTCCTCAGTAGTGCTTGGCGAAGCCCTGCCGGAGAACTACAAGCTCCACCACCATGCCGTTGTGCTACCGGAGCTCTCCCTCAACTTATCCTCTCCCCTTGCTAGATCAAGAAGGAGGAGACGTCCCCGGGCTGTACGTGTGTTGAACGCGGAGGCTCCGTCCGTTTGGCGTTAGATCGGATCTTCCGCAATTTGAATCGCCACGAGTATGACTCCCTCATCCGTGTTCTAGTGACGCTTCCGCTTAGCGATCTTCAAAGGTATGAAGATGCTCATCCTCTCCCTCTCTTGTTGCTAGAATCTCCATAGATTGATCTTGGTGATGCGTAGAAAATTTTGAAATATTGCTACGTTCCCCAACAGTGGCATCATGAGCTAGTCTATTGCGTAGATTCTTTGCACGAGTAGAACACAAAGTAGTTGTGGGCGTTGATGTTGTTCAATATGCTTACCGTTACTAGTCCTATCTTGGTTCAGCGGCCTGGACCGACCTTACACGTACGCTTACGTGAGACAGGTTCCACCGACTGACATGCACTTGTTGCATAAGGTGGCTAGCGGGTGACAGTTTCTCCCACTTTAGTCGGATTGGATTCGATGAAAAGGTTCCTTATGAAGGGTAAATAGCAATTGGCATATCACCGTTGTGGCTTTTGCGTACGTAAGAAACGTTCTTGCTAGAAACCATAGCAGCCACGCAAAACATGCAACAACAATTAGAGGACGTCTAACTTGTTTTTGCAGGGTATGCTATGTGATGTGATATGGCCAAAAGAATGTGATGAATGATATATGTGATGTATGAGATTGATCATGTTCTTGTAATAGGAATTACGACTTGCATGTCGATGAGTATGACAACCGGCAGGAGCCATAGGAGTTGTCTTAATTTATTGTATGACCTGCGTGTCATTGAAAACGCCATGTAATTACTTTACTTTATTGCTAACCGTTAGCCATAGTAGTAGAAGTAATAGTTGGCGAGACAACTTCATGAAGACACGATGATGGGGATCATGATGATGGAGATCATGGTGTCATGCCGGTGACGAAGGTGATCATGCCGCGCCTCAAAGATGAAGATCAAAGGTGCAAAACGACATTGGCCATATCATGTCACTTTATGATTTGCATGTGATGTTTGTCATGTTTACATCTTATTTGCTTAGAACGACGGTAGCATAAATAAGATGATCCCTCACTAAAATTTCAAGAAAGTGTTCCCCCCTAACTGTGCACCATTGCGAAAGTTCGTTGTTTCGAAGCACCACGTGATGATCGGGTGTGATAGATTCTAACGTTCACATACAATGGGTGTAAGCCAGATTTACACACGCGAAACACTAAGTTTGACTTGACGAGCCTAGCATGTACAGACATGGCCTCGGAACACAAGAGACCGAAAGGTCGAACATGAGTCGTATAGTAGATACGATCAACATGAAGATGTTCACCGATGATGAATAGGCCGTCTCACGTGATGATCAGACACGGCCTAGTTGGCTCGGATCATGTATCACTTAGATGACTAGAGGGATGTCTATCTAAGTGGGAGTTCATTAAATAATCAAATGAACTTAATTATCATGAACATAGTCAAAAGGTCTTTGCAAATTATGTCATAGCTTAAGCTTTAGTTCTACTGTTTAAGATATGTTCCTAGAGAAAATTTAGTTGAAAGTTGATAGTAGCAATTATGCGAACTGGGTCTGTAAACTGAGGATTGTCCTCATTGCTGCGCAGAAGGATTATGTCCTTAATGCACCGCTTGGTGTGTCGTCTGTGGATGTTGCGAACATCTGACATACATGTTTTCATGATTACGTGATAGTTCAGTAATGTTAAACGGTTTAGTATTGAGGCGCCGAAGACGTTTTTATAAACGCCGCGGAACATATGAGATGTTCCAAGGGCTAAAATTGGGATTTCAGGCTCGTGCCCACGTCAAAAGGTATGAGACCTCCGACGAGTTTCTTAGCCTACAAACTAAGGGAGAAAAGCTCAATCATTGAGCATGTGCTCAGATTGTCTAAGTACTACAATCATTTGAATCGAGTGGGAGTTAATCTTCCATATGAGATAGTGATGTTTCTCCAAAGTCACTGCCACCAAGCTACTAGAGCTTCATGATGAACTATAACATATCAGGGATAGATATGATGATCCTTGCGCTATTCGTGATGTTTGACACCGTGAAAGTAGAAATCAAGAAGGAGCATGAATTGTTGATGGTTAGTGAAACCACTAGTTTCAAGAAGGGCAAGGGCAAGAAGGGATACTTCATGAAACGACAAATCAGTTGCTGCTCTAGTGAAGAAACCCAAGGTTGAACCAAAACCCTAGACTAAGTGCTTCTGTAATGAGGGGAACGGTCACTGAAGCAGAACTACCCTAGATACTTGGTAGATGAGAAGGCTGGCAAGGTCGACAGAAGTATATTGGATATACATTATATTAATGTGTACTTTACTAGTACTCCTAGTAGCACCAGGGTAATAGATACTGGTTCGGTTGCTAAGTGTTAGTAACTCAAAATAAAAGGCTACGGAATAAACGGAGACTAGCCAAAGGCGAGGTGATGATATGTGTTGGAAGTATTTCCAAGGTTGATGTTATTAAACATCACACGCTCCCTCTACCATCGGGATTGGCATTAAACCTAAATAATTGTTATTTGGTGTATGCGTTGAGCATAGACATGATTGGATTATGTTTATCGCAATACAGTTATTCATTTAAGGAGAATAATGGTTACTTTGTTTATTTGAATAATACCTTCAATGGTCTTGTGCCTAAAATGAATGGTTTATTAAATCTCGATCGTAGTGATACACATGTTCATGCCAAAAGATATAAGATAGTAATGATAGTACCACCTACTTGTGGCACTGCCATTTGAGTCATATTGGTATAAAACACATGAAGAAGCTCCATGTTGATGGATCTTTGGACTCACTCATTTTTTGAAAAGTTTGAGACATGCGAACCATGTCTATTGGTATGCACGCATGAAGAAACTCCATGCAGATGGATCGTTTGGACTCACTTGAGACATGCAAATCATACCACATGGGCAAGATGACTGAAAAGCCTCATTTTCAGTACGATGGAACAAGAAAGCAACTTGTTGGAAGTAATACATTTTGATGTGTGCAGTCCAATGAGTGCTGAGGTACGCAGTGGATATCGTTATGTTCTTACTTCACAGATGATTTGAGTAGATGCTAAGTATATTTACTTATTGAAACACAAGTTTGAATTATTGAAAGGTTCAAGTAATTTCAGAGTGACGTTGAAGATCATCGTGACAAGAGGATAAAATGTCTATGATATGATCATAGAGATGAATATCTGAGTTATGAGTTTGGTACAGAATCAAGACATTGTGGAAATTGTTTTACAACTAATACCACCTGGAACACCATAGTGTGATGGTGTGTCCAAACATCATAGCTGCACCCTATTGGATATGGTGCATACCATGATGTCTCTTATCGAATTACCACTATCGTTTATGGTTAGGCATTAGAGACAACCGCATTCACTTTAAATAGGGCACCACGTAGTTCCGTTGAGATGACACCGTATGAACTATGGTTTAGAGAAACCTAAGCTGTCATTTATTAAAAGTTTAGGGCTGCGACGCTTATGTGGAGAAGCTTTAGCCTGATAAGGTCGAACCCAAAGCGGATGGATACATATTCATAGGACACCCAAAACAGTTGGGTATACCTCCTACTTCAGATCCGGAAGCAAAAGTGATTGTTTCTAGAAATGGGTCCTTTCTCGAGGAAAAGTTTCTCTTGAAAGAATTGAGTGGGGGGATGGTGGAGACTTGATGAGGTTAATGAACCATCACTTCAACCAGTGTGTAGCAGGGCACAAGAAGTTGTTCCTGTAGCACCTACACCAGTTGAAGTGGAAGCTGATGATAGAGATCATGAAACTTCGGATAAAGTCACTACCAAAACTCGTAGGTCGACAAGGACGCGTACTGCTTCAGAGTGGTACGGTAATCCTGTCTTGGAGGTCATGTTGCTAGACAACAATAAACTACGAGCTATGGAGAAGCGATGGTGGGCCCAAATTCCGACAAATGGGACAAGGCCATAAAATCCGAGAGAGGATCCATGTATGAAAACAAAGTGTAGACTTTGGAAGAACTAATTGATGGTCATAAGGCTGTTGGGTACATGATTTTAAAAGGAAGACGAACAATGATGGTAAGTGCCACCATTAAGAAAGCTCGACTTGTCGCTAAGATGTTTTCCGACAAGTTCAAGGAGTTGACTACGATGAGACTTTCTCACCCGTAGCGATGCTAAGAGTCTAATGGAATTATATTAGCAGTTACTACATTATTTATGAAATCTTGCAGATAGGATGTCAAAACATTGTTTCCTCGAAGAGTTGCTTGAGGAAAGGTTGTATGTGATACAACCAGAAGGTTTTGTCAATCCTAATAGATGCTACCAAGTAGGCAAAGCTTCAACAATCCTTGCAAGGAATGGAGTAAGCATCTCGGAGTTGGAATATACGCTTTGATAAGATGATCAAAGATTTTGGGTTTATACAAAGTTTATGAGAAACTTGTATTTCCAAAGAAGTGAGTGGGAGCACTGTAGAATTCCTGATGAGTATACGTTGTTGACATATTGTTGATCGGAAATTATGTAGAATTTCTGGAAAGCATATAGGGTTGTTTGAAAAGTGTTTTTCAATGGAAACCCTGGATTAAGCTACTTGAACATTGAGCATCAAGATCTATAAGGATAGATAAAAAACGCTTAATAGTACTTTCAGATGAACACATACCGTGACAAGATTTTGAAGGAGTTCAAAATAGATCAGCAAAGAAGGAGTTCTTGGCTGTGTCATAAGGTGTGAGTATTGAGTAAGACTCAAGAGCTGACCATGACAGAAGAGAGAGAAAGGACGAAGATTGTCCCCTATGCTTTAGACGTAGGCTCTACAATATGCTATGCTGTGTACCGCACCTGAAGTGTGCCTTGCCATGAGTCAGTCAAGGGGTACAAGAGTGATCCAGCAAGCGATCACATGACAGTGGTCAAAGTTATCCTTAGTAACTAGTGGACTAAGGAATTTTCTCGATTATGGAGGTGGTAAAAGAGTTCGTCGTAAAGGGTTACGTCGACGCAAACTTTGACACTAATCCGGATGATTCTGAGTAGTAAATCAGATTCGTATAGTAGAACAGTTATTTGGAATACTTCCAAATAGAGCGTGGTAGCTACATCTACAAGATGACATAGAGATTTGTAAAGCACACACGGATCTGAAAGGTTCAGACCCATTGACTAATAACCTCTCTCACAAGCGAGATATGATCAAACCCCATGGGTGTTGAATTCATTACAATCACATAGTGATGTGAGCTATATTATTGACTCTAGTGCAAGTGGGAGACTGTTGGAAATATGCCCTAGAGGCAATAATAAAATGGTTATTATTATATTTCCTTGTTCATGATAATTGTCTATTGTTCATGCAATAATTGTGTTAACCGGAAACCATAATACATGTGTGAATACATAGACCACAACATGTCCCTAGTAAGCCTCTAGTTGACTAGGTCGATGATCAATAGATGGTTATGGTTTCCTGACCATGGACATTGGATGTCATTGATAACAGGATCACATCATTAGGAGAATGATGTGATGGACAAGACCCAATCCTAAGCATAGCACAAGATCATGTAGTTCGTTTGCTAAAAGCTTTTCTTATGTCAAGTATCATTTCCTTAGACCATGACATTATGCAACTCCCGGATACCGTAGAAATGCTTTTGGTGTTTCAAACATCACAACGTAATTGGGTGGCTATAAAGGTACACTACAGGTATCTCCGAAAGTGTCTGTTGGGTTGGCACGAATCGAGACTGGGATTTGTCACTCTGTATGACGGAGAGGTATCTCTGGGCCCACTCGGTAATGCATCATCATAGTGAGATCAATGTGACTAAGTAGTTGTTGGAAATATGCCGTAGAGGCAATAATAAATTAGTTATTATTATATTTCCTTGTTCATAATAATCGTCTTTTATTCATGCTATAACTGTATTATCCGGCAATCGTAATACACGTGTGAATACATAGACCACAATATGTCCCTAGTGAGCCTCTAGCTGACTAGCTCGTTGTGATCAACAGATAGTCATGGTTTCCTGGCTATGGACATTAGATGTCGTTGATAACGGGATCACATCATTAGGAGAATGATGTGATGGACAAGACCCAATCCTAAGCATAGCACAGAGATCGTGTAGTTCGTTTGCTAGAGCTTTTCTAATGTCAAGTATCTTTTCCTTAGACCATGAGATTGTGCAACTCCCGGATACCGTAGGAGTGCTTTGGGTGTACCAAACGTCACAACGTAACTGGGTGGCTATAAAGGTGCATTACAGGTATCTCCGAAAGTGTCTGTTTGGTTGGCATGAATCGAGAATGGGATTTGTCACTCCATGTAAGCGGAGAGGTATCTCTAGGCCCACTCGGTAGGACATCATCATATGCGCAATGTGACCAAGGAGTTGATCACGGGATGATGTATTACAGAACGAGTAAAGAGACTTGTCGTTAACGAGATTGAACAAGGTGTAAGGATACCGATGATCGAATCTCGGGCAAGTATAATACCGCTAGACAAAGGGAATTGTATACGGGATTGATTGAGTCCTTGACATCGTGGTTCATCCGATGAGATCATCGTGGAACATGTGGGAGCCAACATGGGTATCCAGATCCCGCTGTTGGTTATTGACCGGAGAACGTCTCGGTCATGTCTGCATGTCTCCCGAACCCGTAGGGTCTACACACTTAAGGTTCGATGACGCTAGGGTTATAAAGGAAGTTTGTATGTGGTTACCGAATGTTGTTCGGAGTCCCGAATGAGATCCCGGACGTCACGAGGAGTTCCGGAATGGTTCGGAGGTAAAGATTTATATATGGGAAGTCCTGTTTTGGTCACCGGAAGAGTTTCGGGGTTTATCGGTAACGTACCGGGACCACCGGGAGGGTCCCGGGGGTCCACCAAGTGGGGCCACCGGCCCCGGAGGCTTGCTTGGGCCTAGAGTAGAAAGGGACCAGCCCCAGAGTGGGCTGGTGCACCTCCCACCCTTGCCCAAGGCGCAGCTAGGAGGGGAGAGGGGAAACCCTAGGCACAGATGGGCCTATAGGCCCACCCTAGGGTGCGCCCCCTCTCTCCCCCTCTTGGCCGCTCCCTCCAAGTCCCATCTAGGGCTGGCCGCACCCCTTGGGGTGGGAAACCCTAAAGGGGGCGCAGCCCCCTTCCCCCCTATATATACTTGAGGTTTTGGGGCTGCTAGATACACGAGAATCTCTCCCTTCTCCCTCTTGGTGCAGCCCTGCTTCTCCTCCTCCTCTCCCGTGGTGCTTGGCGAAGCCCTGCTGAACTACCACGCTCCTCCATCACCACCACGCCGTTGTGCTGCTGCTGGATGGAGTCTTCCTCAACCTCTCCCTCTCTCCTTGCTGGATCAAGGCATGGGAGACGTCACCGGGCTGTACGTGTGTTGAACGCGGAGGTGCCGTCCGTTCGGCACTTGGTCATCGGTGATTTGGATCACGACGAGTACGACTCCATCAACCCCGTTCACTTGAACGCTTCCGCTTAGCGATCTACAAGGGTATGTAGATGCACTCTCCTTCCCCTCGTTGCTGGTTTCTCCATAGATAGATCTTGGTGACACGTAGGAAAATTTTGAATTTCTGCTACGTTCCCCAACAGTGGCATCATGAGCTAGTCTATTGCGTAGATTCTTTGCACGAGTAGAACACAAAGTAGTTGTGGGCGTTGATGTTGTTCAATATGCTTACCGTTACTAGTCCAATCTTGTTTTGACGGTATTGTGGGATGAAGCGGCCCGGACCGACCTTACACGTACTCTTACGTGAGACAGGTTCCACCGATTGACATGCACTTGGTGCATAAGGTGGCTAGCGGGTGCCAGTCTCTCCCACTTTAGTCGAAACGGATTCGATGAAAAGGGTCCTTATGAAGGGTAAATAACAATTGACATATCACGTTGTGGTTTTGCGTAGGTAAGAAACGTTCTTGCTAGAAACCCATAGCAGCCACGTAAAACATGCAACAACAATTAGAGGACGTCGAACTTGTTTTTGCAGGGTATGCTATGTGATGTGATATGGCCAACAAGAATGTGATGAATGATATGTGATGTATGAGATTGATCATGTTCTTGTAATAGGAATCACGACTTGCATGTCGATGAATATGACAACCGGCAGGAGCCATAGGAGTTGTCTTAATTTATTGTATGACCTGCGTGTCATTGAACAACGCCATGTAATTGCTTTACTTTATTGCTAACCGGTAGCCATAGTAGTAGAAGTAATAAGTTGGCGAGACGACTTCATGGAGACACGATGATGAAGATCATGATGATGGAGATCATGGTGTCATGCCGGTGACGATGATGATCATGGAGCCCTGAAGATGGAGATCAAAAGGAGCAAAATGATATTGGCCATATCATGTCACTGTTTGATTGCATGTGATGTTTATCATGTTTATGCATCTTGTTTACTTAGGACGACGGTAGTAAATAAGATGATCCCTTACAACAATTTCAAGAAGTGTTCTCCCCTAACTGTGCACCGTTGCTACAGTTCGTCGCTTCTAAGCACCACGTGATGATCGGGTGTGATGGATTCTTACGTTCACATACAACGGGTGTAAGACAGATTTACACACGCGAAAACACTTAGGGTTAACTTGACGAGCCTAGCATGTACAGACATGGCCTCGGAACACGGAGACCGAAAGGTCGAGCATGAGTCGTATAGTAGATACGATCAACATGAAGATGTTCACTGATGATGACTAGTCCGTCTCACGTGATGATCGGACATGGCCTAGTTTGACTCGGATCATGTGATCACTTAGATGACCAGAGGGATGTCTATCTGAGTGGGAGTTCATAAGATGAACTTAATTATCCTGAACATAGTCAAAAAGGATTTTGCAAATTATGTCGTAAGCTCGCGCTTTAGTTCTACTGTTTAGTTATGTTCCTAGAGAAAATATAGTTGAAAGTTGACAGTAGCGATTATGCGGACAGTAGAAAGCTTATGTCCTTAATGCTCCGCTCAGTGTGCTGAACCCCAAACGTCGTTTGTGGATGTTGCGAACATCGGACATACACGTTTTGATAACTACGTGATAGTTCAGTTAAACGGTTTAGAGTTGAGGCACCAAAGACGTTTTTCGAAACATCGTGGAACATATGAGATGTTTCGAGGGTTGAAATTGGGATTTCAGGCTTGTGCCCACGTCAAGAGGTATATGACCTCCGACGATTTTCTTAACCTGCAAACTAACGGAGAAAAGCTCAATCGTTGAGCTTGTGCTCAGATTGTCTGAGTGCAACAATCACTTGAATCGAGTGGGAGTTGATCTTCCAGATGGATAGTGATGTTTCTCCAAAGTCATTGCCACCAAGCTGCTAGAGCTTTGTGATGAACTATAACATATCAGGGATAGATATGATGATCCTTGAAGTATTCACGATGTTTGACACCGCGAAAGTAGAAATCAAGAAGGAGCATCAATTGTTGATGGTTGGTGAAACAACTAGTTTCAAGAAGGGCAAGGGCAAGAAGGGATACTTCATGAAACGGCAAATCAGCTGCTGCTCTAGTGAAGAAACCCAAGGTTGAACCCAAACCCGAGACTAAGTGCTTCTGTAATAAGGGGAACAACCACTGGAGCGGAATTACCCTAGATACTTGGTAGATGAGAAGGCTGGCAAAGTCGATAGAAGTATATTGGATATACATTATGTTAATGTGTACTTTACTAGTACTCCTAGTAGCACCAGGGTATTAAATACCGGTTCGGTTGCTAAGTGTTAGTAACTCGAAATAAAAGCTGCGGAATAAACGGAGACTAGATAAAGGTAAGCTGACGATATGTGTTGGAAGTATTTCCAAGTTTGATGTGATCAAACATCGCACGCTCCCTCTACCATCGAGATTGGTGTTTGCGTTGAGCATAGATATAATTGGATTATGTCTATCGCGATACGGTTATTCATTTAAGGAGAATAATGGTTACTCTGTTTATTTGAATAATACCTTCAATGGTCTTGCACCTAAATGAATGGTTTATTGAATCTCGATCGTAGTGATACACATTTTCATGCCAAAAGATACAAGATAGTAATGATAGTACCGCTTACTTGTGGCACTACCATGTAAGTCATAATGGTATAAAATGCATGAAGAAGCTCCATGTTGATGGATCTTTGGACTCACTCGTTTTTGAAAAGTTTGAGACATGCGAACCATGTCAATTGGTGTATATGCATGAAGAAACTCCATGCAGATGGATCGTTTGGACTCACTTGATTTTGAATCACTTGAGATATGCAAATCATACCACATGGGCGAGATGACTGAAAAGCCTCGTTTTCAGTAAGATGGAACAAGATAGCAACTTGTTGGAAGTAACACATTTTGATGTGTGCAGTCCAATGAGTGCTGAGGCATGCAGTGAATATCGTTATGTTCTTACTTCACAGATGATTCGAGTAGATGTTGAGAATATTTACTTGATGAAACACAAGTCTGAATTATTGAATGGTTCAAGTAATTTCAGAGTGAAGTAGAAGATCATTGTGACAGGAGGATAAGATGTCTATGATATGATCATAGAGATGAATATCTGAGTTACGAGCTTTGGCACACAATTAAGACATTGTGGAAATTGTTTCGCAATTAATACCGCCTGGAACACCATAGTGTGATGGTGTGTCCGAACATCATAGTTGCACCCTATTGGATATGGTGGGTACCATGATGTCTCTTATCGAATTACCACTGTCATTCATGGGTTAGGCATTAGAGACAAGCACATTCACTTTAAATAGGGCACCACGTAATTCCGTTGAGATGACACCGTATGAATTATGGTTTAGAGAAACCTAAGTTGTCGTTTCTTAAAGGTTTGGGGCTGCGATGCTTATGTGAAAAAGTTTCAGGTTGATAAGCTCGAACCCAAAGCGGATAAAATGCATCTTCATAGGGCATCCAAAAAAGTTGGGTATACCTCCTAATTCAGATCCGAAAGCAATATGGATTGTTTCTTGAATCGGGTCCTTTCTTGAGAAAAGGTTTGTCTCGAAAAGTTGAGTGGGAGGATGGAGGTGACTTGATGAGGTTACTGAACCATCACTTCAACAAGTGTGTAGCAGGGCACAGGAAGTTGTTCCTGTGGCACCTATACCAATTGAAGTGGAAGCTTATGATAGTGATCATGAAGCTTCGGATCAAGTCACTACTGAACCTTGTAGGATGACAAGGACGCGTACTACTTCGGAGTGGTACGGTGATCCTGTCTTGAAGGTCATGTTGCTAGACAACAATGAACCTACGAGCTATGGAGAAGCGATGGTGGGCCCAAATTCCGACAAATGGTTAGAAGCCATGAAATCTGAGATAGGATCCATGTATCAGAACAAAGCATGGACTTTGGTGGACTTGCCCAATGACCGGCAAGCCATTGAGATAAATGGATCTTTAAGAAGAAGACGGACGTGAATGTCACCATCTATGAAGCTCGACTTGTGGCAAAGAGTTTTTCACAAGTTCAAGGAGTTGACTACGATGAGATTTTCTCATCCGTAGCGATGCTTAAGTCCGTCGGAATCACGTTAGCATTAGCTTCATTTATGAAATCTGGCAGATGGATGTCAAAACGAGTTTCCTTACCAGTTTTCGTAAGGAAAGGTTGTATGTAATACAATCAGAAAGGTTTTGTCGATCCTAAGGATGCTAAAAGGTATGCTAGCTCTAGCGATCCTTCCATGGACTGGAGTAAGCATCTCGGAGTTGGAATGTGCACTTTGATAGGATGATCAAAGATTTTGGGTTTATACAAAGTTTATGAGAAACTTGTATTTCCAAAGAAGTGAGTGGGAGCACTATAGAATTTCTGATGAGTATATGTTGTTGACATATTGATGATCAGAAATGATGTAGAATTTCTAGAAAGCATATAGGGTTATTTGAAAACTGGTTTTCAATGGAAAACCTGGATTAGGCTACTTGAACAATAAGCATCAAGATCTATAAGATAGATCAAAATGCTTAATAGTACTTTTAAATGAGCACGTACCTTGACATAATCTTGAAGGTGTTCAAGATGGATCAGTCAAAGAAGGAGTTCTTGCCTGAGTTGTAAGGTATGAAGTTAAGACTTAAAGCTCGACCACGGCAGAAGAAAGAGGAAGGACGAAGGTCGTCCCCTATGCTTTTATCATAGGCTCTCTACAGTATGCTATGCTGTGTACCGCACCTGAAGTGTGCCTTGCCATGAGTCAGTCAAGGGGTACAAGAGTGATCCAAGAATGGATCACAGGACAGCGGTCAAAGTTATCCTTAGTAACTAGTGGACTAAGGAATTTTCTCGATTACGGAGGTGGTAAAAGAGTTCGTCGTAAAGGGTTACGTCAATGCAAGCTTAACACCTATCCGGATAGCTCTGAGTAGAGATACCGGATACGTATGATGGAGCAACAATTTAGAATAGATCCAAGTAGAACAGTCATTTGGAATAGCTCCAAATAGAGCGTGGTAGCTGCATCTAGGAGATGACATAGAGATTTGTAAAGCACACACGGATCTAAAAGGTTTAGACCCGTTGACTATAACCTCTCTCACAAGCATAACATGATCAAACCCAGAACTCATCGAGTGTTAATCACATGGTAAATGTGAACTAGATTATTGACTCTAGTAAACTCTTTGGGTGCTAGTCACATGGGGATGTGACCTTGAGTGTTAATCACATATCAATGTGAACTAGATTATTGACTCTAGTGCAAGTGGGAGACTGTTGGAAATATGCCCTAGAGGCAATAATAAATTAGTTATTATTATATTTCCTTGTTCATGATAATCGTCTTTTATTCATGCTATAACTGTATTATCCGGAAATCGTCATACACGTGTGAATACATAGACCACAATATGTCCCTAGTGAGCCTCTAGTTGACTAGCTCGTTGTGATCAACAGATAGTCATGGTTTCCTGGCTATGGACATTAGATGTCGTTGATAACGGGATCACATCATTAGGAGAATGATGTGATGGACAAGACCCAATCTTAAGCATAGCACAGAGATCGTGTAGTTCGTTTGCTAGAGCTTTTCTAATGTCAAGTATCTTTTCCTTAGACCATGAGATTGTGCAACTCCCGGATACCGTAGGAGTGCTTTGGGTGTACCAAACGTCACAACGTAACTGGGTGGCTATAAAGGTGCATTACAGGTATCTCCGAAAGTGTCTGTTGGGTTGGCACGAATCGAGAATGGGATATGTCACTCCGTGTAAGCGGAGAGGTATCTCTGGGCCCACTCGGTAGGACATCATCATATGCGCAATGTGACCAAGGAGTTGATCACGGGATGATGTGTTACGGAACGAGTAAAGAGACTTGTCGGTAACGAGATTGAACAAGGTGTAAGGATACCGACGATCGAATCTCGGGCAAGTATAATACCGCTAGACAAAGGGAATTGTATACGGGATTGATTGAGTCCTTGACATCGTGGTTCATCCGATGAGATCATCGTGGAACATGTGGGATCCAACATGGGTATCCAGATCCCGCTGTTGGTTATTGACTGGAGAACGTCTCGGTCATGTCTGCATGTCTCCCGAACCCGTAGGGTCTACACACTTAAGGTTCGATGACGCTAGGGTTATAAAGGAAGTTTGTATGTGGTTACCGAATGTTGTTCGGAGTCCCGGATGAGATCCCGGATGTCACGAGGAGTTCCAGAATGGTCCGGAGGTAAAGATTTATATATGGGAAGTCCTGTTTTGGTCACCGAAAGAGTTTCGGGGTTTATCGGTAATGTACCGGGACCACCGGGAGGGTCCCGGGGGTCCACCAAGTGGGGCCACCGGCCCCGGAGGCTTGCTTGGGCCTAGAGTGGAAAGGGACCAGCCCCAGAGTGGGCTGGTGCGCCTCCCACCCTTTCCCAAGGCGCAACTAGGAGGGGAGAGGGGAAACCCTAGGCACAGATGGGCCTATAGGCCCACCCTAGGGTGCGCCCCCTCTCTCCCCCTCTTGGCCGCCCCCTCCAAGTCCCATCTAGGGCTGGCCGCACCCCTTGGGGTGGGAAACCCTAAAGGGGGCGCAGCCCCCTTCCCCCCTATATATACTTGAGGTTTTGGGGCTGCTAGATACACGAGAATCTCTCCCTTCTCCCTCTTGGTGCAGCCCTGCTTCTCCTCCTCCTCTCCCATGGTGCTTGGCGAAGCCCTGCTGAACTACCACGCTCCTCCATCACCACCACGCCGTTGTGCTGCTTCTGGATGGAGTCTTCCTCAACCACTCCCTCTCTCCTTGCTGGATCAAGGCATGGGAGACGTCACCGGGCTGTACGTGTGTTGAACGCGGAGGTGCCGTCTGTTTGGCACTTGGTCATCGGTGATTTGGATCATGACGAGTACGACTCCATCAACCCCGTTCACTTGAACGCTTCCGCTTAGCGATCTACAAGGGTATGTAGATGCACTCTCCTTCCCCTCGTTGCTGGTTTCTCCATAGATAGATCTTGGTGACACGTAGGAAAATTTTGAATTTCTGCTATGTTCCCCAACAGTAGTTAGTCACGGGATCATGCATTATGGAACGAGTAAAGTGACTTGCCGGTAATGAGATTGAACGAGGTATTGGGATACCGACGATCGAATCTCGGGCAAGTAACATACCGATTGACAAAGGGAATTGTATACGAGATTGAATGAATCCCCAACATCGTGGTTCAGCTGATGAGATCATCATGGAACATGTGGGAGCCAACATGGGTATCCAGATCCCACTGTTGGTTATTGGCTAGAGAGCTATCTCGGTCATGTCTGCATGATTCCCGAACCCGTAGGGTCTACACACTTAAGGTTCGGTGACGCTAGAGTTGTTATGGTAATTAGTGTGCAGCTACCGAATGTTGTTCGGAGTCCCGGATGAGATTCTGGACGTCACGAGGAGTTCCAGAATGGTCCGGAGGTAAAGATTTATATATGGGAAGTCCTATTTGGCCACCGGAAAATGTTCAGGATTTTTCGGTATTATACCAGGAAGGTTCTAGAAGGTTTCAGAGTGGGGCCCGCCTGCATGGGGGGGGGGGCCACATGAACATGGGTAGTGGGGGCAAGGCCGGACACCCCTGGTCAAGGTGCACCAAGATCCCCCCTTAGAAGGAATAAGATCATATCCCGAAGGGATAAGATAAAGATCCCTAAAAATGGGGGATAACAATCGGTGGGGGGGGGGGGGGGGAATGATGGGATTTTTCTTTCCTCCCACCTTTGCCTACACCCCAATGGACTTGGAGGGCAAGAAACAAGCCCCCTCTACCCCTATATATAGTGGGAGGCACATGGGAGCTGATACCCCTTGCCCCTGGCGCAGCCCTCCCCCTCTCCAACTCCACCACCTCCTCAGTAGTGCTTGGCGAAGCCCTGCCGGAGAACTGCAAGCTCCACCATCACGCTGTCGTGCTGCCGGAGCTCTCCCTCAACTTCTCCTCTCCGCTTGCTGCATCAAGAAGGAGGAGACATCCCCGGGCTGTACGTGTTTTGAACACGGAGGCGCCATCCATTCGGCGTTAGATCGGATCTTCCGCGATTTGAATCACCATAAGTACGACTCGCTGCTACGTCTTGAGTTTGCGTTGGTTTTCCTTGAAGAGGAAAGGGTGATGCAGAAGTAGTAGCGTAAGTATTTCCCTCAGTTTTTGAGAACCAAGGTATCAATCCAGTAGGAGGCTCCTCAGAAGTCCCACGCACCTACACAAAGAAACAAAGAACTCGCAACCAACACAATAAAGGGGTTGTCAATCCCTTCACGGCCACTTGTGAAAGTGAGATCTGATAGATATAGTATGATAAGATAAATATATTTTTGGTATTTTATATTATAGATGCAAAAAGTAAAGATGCAAATAAAAGTAGATTGAAAGCTTATATGATAAAAGATAGACCCGAGGGCCATAGGTTTAACTTGAGGCTTCTCTCAAGATAGCATAAGTATTACGGTGGGTGAACAAATTACTGTAGAGCAATTGATAGAAAAGCGAATAATTATGAGATTATCTAGGCATGATCATGTATATAGGCATCACGTCCGCAACAAGTAGACCGACTCCTGCCTGCATCTACTACTATTACTCCACACATCGACCGACTCCTGCCTACATCTAGAGTATTAAGTTCATAAAGAACAGAGTAACACATTAAGCAAGATGACATGATGTAGAGGGATAAACTCATGCAATATGATATAAACCCCATCTTTTTATCCTCGATGGCAACAATACAATACGTGCCTTGCAACCCTTTCTGTCACTGGGTAAGGACACCGCAAGATTGAACCCAAAGCTAAGCACTTCTGCCATGGCAAGAAATATCAATCTAGTAGGCCAAACCAAACTGATAACTCGAAGAGAATTGCAAAGATAACTCAATCATACATAAAATAATTCAGAGGAGATTCAAATATTTCTCATAGATAAACTTGATCATAAACCCACAATTCATCGGATCTCGACAAACACACCGCAAAAAGAGTTTACATTGAATAGATCTCCACAAGAGAGGGGGAGAACATTGTAATGAGATCCAAAAAGAGAGAAGAAGCCATCTAGCTAATAATTATGGAACCGAAGGTCTGTGGTAAACTGCTCACAACTCATCGGAGGGGCTACGGTGTTGATGTAGAAGCCCTCCATGGTCGATTCCCCCTTCGGCGGAGCACCGGCGAAGGCTCCAAGATGGGATCTCGCGGATACAGAAGGTTACAGTGGTGGAAATAGTGTTTCGTTTGCTCCCTGGATGTTTTCGGGGTACGTAGGCTTATATAGGAGGAAGAAGTATGTCGGTGGCCACCCGAGGGGCCCACAAGACAGGGGGCGCCCACAGAGGGGGTGGGCGCGCCCTCCTATCTTGTGGCCGCCTCGGCTGCTTCTTGTCTTGCCTCCAAGTCCTCTGGATCACGTTTGTTCCAAAAATCACGCTCCCGAAGGTTTCATTCCATTTGGACTCCGTTTGATATTCCTTTTCTTCGAAATACTGAAATAGGCAAAAAAACAGCAATACGGGCTGGGCCTCCGGTTAGTAGGTTAGTCGCAAAAATGATATAAATGTGTAAAATAAAGCCCATAAACATCCAAAAGGGGTAATATAATAGCATGGAACAATCAAAAATTATAGATACGTTGGAGATGTATCACTCCCTCATCCGCGTTCTAGTGACACTTCCGCTTAGCGATCTCCAAAGGTATGAAGATGCTCATCCTTTCCCTCTCTTGTTGCTAGAATCTCCATAGATTGATCTTGGTGATGCGAAATTTTGAATTATTGCTACGTTCCCCAACAGGCATGGTGCATCGATGCGAGCTGCAATGGATAAGCGATGCGGGTCATCGGTGCTGTGACGGAGCATCACTGGGCGGTGCGGTGAAGTGATGCAAGCTGCAATGGAGCAACATCGGGGGTCGTCGGTGCTGCGATGGAGCATCAAGGGGTGTGCGGTGTCGTGATGGAGCTCCTTGTAGCGTCACCAAGGGAGGCGTGTTGGTCTGGAGCCGTAACGAAACATCGTTGCACTGTCTTGATCTCTGACAAATAAGGGCCGTGTTGCACCATCTGTCAGGGCTATTGGATGCGATGATACGTCTCCAAAGTATCTATAATTTTTGATTGTTCCATGCTATTATATTATCCATCTTGGATGTTTTATATGCATTTATATGCTATTTTATATGATTTTTGGGACTAACTATTAACCTAGAGCCCAGTGCCAGTTTCTCTTTTTTCCTTGTTTTTGAGTATCGCAGAAAAGGAATATCAAACGTAGTCCAATTGACCTGAAAATCTACGGAGATTATTTTTGTACCAGAAGAAGCCCACAGAGCATCGGAGATGGACCAGAAGAGTCCCAAGGCCACCATGAGGGTGGAGGGCGCGCCCCCCTACCTCGTGTCTTCCTCATGGACCCCCTAACTTGTTCCCGACGCTAACACCTCTTATATATCCCCGAACTTCCAGAACCGAAAGAAGATCGAGAGTTCCACCGCCGCAAGCCTTTGTAGCCACCAAAAACCAATTGGGACCCTTGTTGGAAATATGCCCTAGAGGCAATAATAAAATGGTTATTATTATATTTCCTTGTTCATGATAATTGTCTATTGTTCATACTATAATTGTATTAACTGGAAACCGTAATACATGTGTGAATACATAGACCACAACATGTCCCTAGTGAGCCTCTAGTTGACTAGCTCGTTGATCAATAGATGGTTATGGTTTCCTGACCATGGACACTGGATGTCATTAATAACGGGATCACATCATTAGGAGAATGATGTAATGGACAAGACCCAATCCTAAGCATAGCACAAAATCGTGTAGTTCGTTTGCTAAAAGCTTTTCTAATGTCAAGCATCATTTCCTTAGACCATGAGATTGTGCAACTCCCGGATACCGTAGGAATGCTTTGGGTGTGCCAAACGTCACAACGTAACTGGGTGGCTATAAAGGTGCACTATGGGTATCTCCGAAAGTGTCTGTTGGGTTGGCACGAATCGAGACTAGGATTTGTCACTCCGTGTGACGAAGAGGTATCTCTCGGCCCACTCGGTAATGCATCATCATAATGAGCTCAATGTGACTAAGTAGTTAGTCACGGGATCATGCATTACAGAACGAGTAAAGTGACTTGCTGGTAACGAGATTGAATGAGGTATTGGGATACCGACGATCGAATCTCGGGAAAGTAACGTACCGATTGACAAAGGGAATTGTATACGGGATTGCTTGAATCCTTGACATCGTGGTTCATCCGATGAGATCATCGTGGAACATGTGGGAGCCAACATGGGTATCCAAATCCCGCTGTTGGTTATTGGCCAGAGAGCCGTCTCGGTCATGTCCGCATGATTCCCGAACCCGTAGGGTCTACACACTTAAGGTTCGGTGACTCTAGAGTTGTTATGGGAATTAGTGTGCAGTTACCGAATGTTGTTCGGAGTCCCGGATGAGATCCCGGATGTCATGAGGAGTACTGGAATAGTCTGGAGGTAAAGATTTATATATGGGAAGTCCTATTTTGGCCACCGGAAAATGTTCGGGATTTTTCAATATTGTACCGGGAAGGTTCTAGAAGGTTCCAGAGTGGGGCCCACCTGCATGGGGGGACCCACATGAACGTGGGTAGTGGGGGCAAGGCCCCAAACCCCTGGTCAAGGCGCACCAAGATCCCCCCCTTAGAAGGAATAAGATCATATCCCGAAGGGATAAGATTAAGATCCCTAAAAAGGGGGGATAACAATCGATGGGGAAGGAAATGATGGGATTTCTTTCGTCCCATCTTTGCCAACACTCCAATGGAATTGGAGGGCAAGAAACCAGCCCCTCCACCCCTATATATAGTGGGGAGGCGCATGGGAGCTTCACCCCTTGCCCCTAGCGCAACCCTCCCCCTCTCCAACTCCACCTCCTCCACAGTAGTGCTTGGCTCCCTGCCGGAGAACTGCAAGCTCCACCACCACGCCGTCGTGCTTCCAGAGCTCTCCCTCAACTTCTCCTCTACCCTTGCTAGATCAATAAGGAGGAGACGTCCCCGGGCTGCACGTGTGTTGAACGCGGAGGCACCGTCCGTTCGGCGTTAGATCGGATCTTCCGCGATTTGAATCGCCGCGAGTACGAGTCCCTCATCCGTGTTCCTATAATGCTTCCGCATCGCGATCTTCAAGGGTATGAGGATGCTCATCCTCTCCCTCTCTTGTTGCTAGAATCTCCATAGATTGATCTTGGTGATGCGTAGAAAATTTTGAATTATTGCTACGTTCCCTAACAGTGGCATCATGAGCTAGGTCTATTGCGTAGATTCTATTCATGAGTAGAACACAAGTTGTTGTGGGCGTCGATTTTGTCAATTTACTAGCCGTTAGTAGTCTTATCTTGATTCGGCGGCATCGTGGGATGAAGCAGCCCGGACCGACCTTACACGTACGCTTACGTGAGACAGGTTCCACCGAGTGACATGCACTAGTTGCATAAGGTGGCTAGCGGGTGTCTGTCTCTCCCACTTTAGTCGGATCGGATTCGATGAAAAGGGTCCTTATGAAGGGTAAATAGCAATTGGCATATCATGTTGTGGTTTTGGCGTAGGTAAGAAACGTTCTTGCTAGAAACCTATAGCAGCCACGTAAAAACTTGCAATAACAATTAGAGGACGTCTAACTTGTTCTTGCAGCATATGCCGTGTGATGTGATATGGCCAAAAGGATGTGATGAATGATATATATGTGATGTATGAGATTGATCATGTTCTTGTAATAGGAATCACGACTTGCATGTCGATGAGTATGACAACCATCAGGAGCCATAGGAGTTGTCATAATTTATTGTATGACATGCGTGTCATTGAATAACGCCATGTAATTACTTTACTTTATTGCTAAACCGTTAGCCATAGTAGTAGAAGTAATAGTTGGCAAGACAACTTCATGAAGACACGATGATGGAGATCATGGTGTCATGCCGGTGACGATGATGATCATGGCGCCCCAAAGATGGAGATCAAAAGGAGCAAAATGATATTGGCCATATCATGTCACTATTTGATTGCATGTTATGTTTATCATGTTTTTACATCTTATTTGCTTGGAACGACGGTAGCATAAATAAGATGACCCCTCACTAAAATTTCAAGAAAGTGTTCCCCCTAACTGTGCGCCGTTGCGAAGGTTCGTTGTTTCGAAGCACCACGTGATGATCGGGTGTGATAGATTATAACGTTCGAATACAACAGGTGTAAGCCAGATTTACACAAGCAAAACACTTAGGTTGACTTGATGAGCCTAGCATGTACAAACATGGCCTCAGAACACAAGAGACCGAAAGGTCGAACATGAGTCATATAGCAGCTACGATCAACATGAAGATGTTCACCGATGATGACTAGTCCGTCTCACGTGATGATCGGACACGGCCTAGTTGACTCGGATCATGTATCACTTAGATGACTAGAGGGATGCCCATCTGAGTGGGAGTTCATTAAATTAGATGAACTTAATTATCATGAACATAGTCAAAAGGTCTTTGCAAATTATGTCGTAACTTGCGCTTTAGTTCTACTGTTTTAGATATGTTCCGAGAGAAAATTTAGTTGAAAGTTGATAGTAGCAATTATGCGGACTAGGTCCGTAAACTGAGGATTATCCTCATTGCTATGCAGAAGGCTTATGTCCTTAATGCACCGCTCGATGTGTTGAACCTCGAACGTCGTCTGTGGATGTTGCGAACATCTGACATACACGTTTTGATGACTACATGATAGTTCAGTAATGTTAAACGGCTTAGAATTGAGGCGCCGAAGACGATTTTGAAACATCGTGGAACATATGAGATGTTCAAAGGGCTGAAATTGGGATTTCAGGCTCGTGACCTCTGACGAGTTTCTTAAGCCTGCAAACTAAGGGAGAAAAGCTCAATTGTTGAGCATGTGCTCAGATTGTTTGAGTACTACAATCACTTGAATCGAGTGGGAGTTAATCTTCCTTAAGAGATAGTGATGGTTCTCCAAAGTCATTGCCACCAAGCTACTAGAGCTTCGTGATGAACTATAACATATCAGGGATAGATATGATGATCCTTGAGCTATTCGTGATGTTTGACACCGCAAAAGTAGAAATAAAGAAGGAGCATCAATTGTTGATGGTTAGTGAAACCACTAGTTTCCAGAAGGGCAAGGGCAAGAAGGGATACTTCATGAAACGACAAATCAGTTGCTGCTCTAGTGAAGAAACCCAAAGTTTGAACCCAAACCCGAGACTAAGTGCTTCTGTAATGAGGGGAACGGTTACTGAAGCAGAACTACCCTAGATACTTGTTAGATGAGAAGGCTGGCAAGGTCGACAGAAGTATATTGGATATACATTATATTAATGTGTACTTTGCTAGTACTCCTAGTAGCACCAGGGTAATAGATACCGGTTCGGTTGCTAAGTGTTAGTAACTCAAAATAAAAGGCTACGGAATAAACGAAGACTAACTGAAGGCGAGGTGACAGTATGTGTTGGAAGTATTTCCAAGGTTGATATTATCAAACATCGCACACTCCCTCTACCATCGGGATTGGTGTCAAACCTAAATAATTGTTATTTTGTGTTTGCGTTGAGCATAGACATGATTGGATTATGTTTATCGCAATACGATTGTTCATTTAAGGAGAATAATGATTACTCTGTTTATTTGAATAATACCTTCAATGGTCTTGCACCTAAAATGAATGGTTTATTGAATCTCGATCGTAGTGATACACATGTTCATGCCAAAAGATATAAGATAGTAATGATAGTACCACCTACTTGTGGCACTGCCATTTTAGTCATATTGGTATAAAACACATGAAGAAGCTCCATGTTGATGGATCTTTTGGACTCACTCATTTTTTGAAAAGTTTGAGACATGCGAACCATGTCTATTAGTATGTACGCATGAAGAAACTCCATGCAGGTGGATCATTTGGAATCACTTGATTTTGAATCACTTGAGACATGCAAATCATACCACATGGGCAAGATGACTGAATAGCCTCGTTTTTAGTAAGATGGAACAAGAAAGCAACTTGTTGGAAGTAATACATTTTGATGTATGCAGTCCAATGAGTGCTGAGGCACGAAGTGGATATCGTTATGTTCTTACTTCACAGATGATTTGAGTAGATGCTGAGTATATTTACTTGATGAAACACAAGTCTGAATTATTGAAAGGTTCAAGTAATTTCCAAGTGAAGTTGAAGATCGACGTGACAAGAGGATAAAATGTCTATGATATGATCATAGAGATGAGTATCTGAGTTATGAGTTTGGTATACAATTAATACATTGTGGAAATTGTTTCACAACTAATACCGCCTGGAACACCATAGTGTGATGGTGTGTCCGAACATTATAGCTGCACCCTATTGGATATGGTGCATACCATGATGTCTCTTATCGAATTACCACTATCATTTATGGGTTAGGCATTAGAGATAACCGCATTCACTTCAAATAGGGCACCACGTAATTCCGTTGAGATGACAACGTATGAACTATGGTTTAGAGAAACCTAAGCTGTCATTTCTTAAAAGTTTGGGACTGCGAAGCTTATGTGGAAAAGTTTTAGCCTGATAAGCTCAAACCCAAAGCGGATAAATGCATCTTCATAGGACACCCAAAATAGTTAGATCTGGAAGCAAAAGTGATTGTTTCTAGAAACGGGTCCTTTCTCAAGGAAAAGTTTCTCTTGAAAGAATTGAGTGGGAGGATGGTGGAGGCTTGATGAGGTTACTGAACCATCACTTCAACCAATCTGTAGTAGGGCACAGGAAGTTGTTCCTGTGGCGTCTACACCAGTTAAAGTGGAAGCTGATGATAGTGCTCATGAAACTTCGGATCAAGTCACTACCAAACCTCGTAGGTCGACAAGGACACGTACTGCTTCAGAGTGGTACGGTAATCCTGTCTTGGAGGTAATGTTGCTAGACAACAATGAACCTACGGGCTGTGGAGAAGCGATGGTGGGTCCGGATTCCGACAAATGGCTCGAGGCTATAAAATCTGAGAGAGGATCCATGTATAAAACAAAGTGTAGACTTTGGAAGAACTACTTGATGGTCATAAGGCTGTTGGGTACAGATGGAATTTAAAAGGGAAGACGGACAATGATGGTAAGTGTCACTATTAAGAAATCTCGACTTGTCGCTAAGATGTTTTCCGACAACTTCAAGGAGTTGACTACGCTGAGACTTTCTCACTCATAGCGATGCTAAGAGTCCGTTGAAATTATATTAGCAGTTCCTGCATTGTTTTTGAAATCTTGCAGATAGGATGTCAAAACATTGTTTCCTCGATGATTTTCTTGAGGAAAGGTTGTATGTGATACAACCAGAAGGTTTTGTCAATCCTAAAAGATGCCAAAAAGTATGCAAAGCTCCAACAATCCTTCTAATGAATGGAGTAAGCATCTCGGAGTTGGAATATACGCTTTGATGAGATGATCAAAGATTTTGGGTTTATACAATGTTTATGAGAAACTTGTATTTCCAAAGAAGTGAGTGGGAGCACTATAGCATTTCTGATGAGTATTTGTTGTTGACATATTGTTGATCGGAAATGATGTAGAATTTCTACAAAGCATATAGGGTTATTTGAAAAGTGTTTTTCAATGGAAAACCTGGATTAAGCTACTTGAACATTGAGCATCAAGATCTATAAGGATAAATCAAAATCGCTTGATAGTACTTTCAAATGAGTACGCATCGTGACAAGATTTTGAAGGAGTTCAAAATAGATCGCCAAAGAAGGAGTTCTTGGCTGTGTTATAAGGTGTGAGTATTGAGTAAGACTCAGGACCTGACCACAGCAGAAGAGAGAGAAAGGACGAAGGTCGTCCCCTATGCTTTAGACGTAGGCTCCACAGTATGCTATGCTGTGTACCGCACCTAAAGTGTGCCTTGCCATGAGTCAGTCAAGGGGTACAAGTGTGATCGAGGAATGGATCACAGGACAGCGGTCAAGGTTATCCTTAGTAACTAGTGCACTAAGGAATTTTCTCGATTATGGAGGTGGTAAAAGAGTTCGTCGTAAAGGGTTACGCCGATGCAAACTTTGACACGAATCTGGATGACTTTGAGTAGTAGACCGGATTCGTATAGTAGAGAAGTTATTTGGAATAGTTCCAAATAGCGCGTGGTAGCTGCATCTAGGAGATGACATAGAGATTCGTAAAGCACACACGGATCTGAAAGATTCAGACCCGTTGACTAATAACCTCTCTCACAAGAGAGATATGCTCAAACCCAATGGGTGTTGGATTCATTACAATCACATAGTGATGTGAACCAGATTATTGACTCCAGTGCAAGTGGGAGACTATTGGAAATATGCCCTAGAGGCAATAATAAAATGGTTATTATTATATTTCCTTGTTCATGATAATTGTCTATTGTTCATGCTATAATTGTATTAACTGGAAACCGTAATACATGTGTGAATACATAGACCACAACATGTCCCTAGTGAGCCTCTAGTTGACTAGCTCGTTGATCAATAGATGGTTATGGTTTCCTGACCATGGACAAAGGATGTCATTGATAATGGGATCACATCATTAGGAGAATGATGTGATGGACAAGACCCAATCCTAAGCATAGCACAAAATCATGTAGTTTGTTTGCTAAAAGCTTTTCTAATGTCAAGTATCATTTCCTTAGACCATGAGATTGTGCAACTCTCAGATACCGTAGGAATGCTTTGGGTGTGCCAAACGTCACAACGTAACTGGGTGGCTATAAAGGTGCACTACGGGTATCTCCGAAAGTGTCTGTTGGGTTGGCACGAACGAGACTGGGATTTGTCACTCCGTGTGACGGAGAGGTATCTCTGGGCCCACTCGGTAATGCATCATCATAATGAGCTCAATGTGATTAAGTAGTTAGTCACGGGATCATGCATGACGGAACGAGTAAAGTGACTTGCCGGTAACGAGATTGAACGAGGTATTGGGATACCGACGATCGAATCTCGGGCAAGTAACGTACCGATTGACAAAGGGAATTGTATGCGGGATTGCTTGAATCCTTGACATCGTGGTTCATCCGATGAGATCATCATAAAACATATGGGAGCCAACATGGGTATCCAGATCCCTCTGTTGGTTATTGATCATCGTGGAACATATGGGAGCCAACATGGGTATCCAGATCCCTCTGTTGGTTATTGTCCAAAGAGCTGTCTCGGTCATGTCTGCATGATTCCCGAACCCGTAGGGTCTACACACTTAAGGTTCGGTGACGCTAGAGTTGTTATGGGAATTAGTGTGCAGTTACTGACTGTTGTTCGGAGTCCCGGATGAGATCCCGGACGTCACGAGGATTTCCGGAATGGTCCGGAGGTAATGATTTATATATGGGAAGTCCTATTTTGGCCATCGGAAAATGTTCGGGATTTTTCGGTATTGTACCGGGAAGGTTCTAGAAGGTTCCAGAGTGGGGCCCACCTGCATGGGGGACCCACATGAACATGGGTAGTGGGGGCAAGGCCCCACACCCCTGGTCAAGGCGCACCAAGATCCCCCCTTAGAAGGAATAAGATCATATCCCGAAGGGATAAGATCAAGATTTCTAAAAAGGGGGATAACAATCGATGGGGAAGGAAATGTTGGGATTTCTTTCCTCCCACCTTTGCCAACGCCCCAATGGACTTGGAGGGCAAGAAACCAGCCCCCTCCACCCCTATATATAGTGGGGAGGCGCATGGGAGCTTCACCCCTTGCCCCTGGCACAGCCCTCCCCCTCTCCAACTCCACCTCCTCCTCAGTAGTGCTTGGCGAAGCCCTGCCGGAGAACTGCAAGCTCCACCACCACGCTATCGTGCTGCCGGAGCTCCCCCTCAACTTCTCCTCTCTGCTTGCTAGATCAATAAGGAGGAGACGTCACCGGGCTGTACGTGTGTTGAACGCGGAGGCGCCGTCCGTTCGGCGTTAGATCGGATCTTCCGCGATTTGAATCGCCGCGAGTACGACTCCCTCATCCGCATTCTTGTAACGCTTCCGCATCGTGGTCTTCAAGGGTATGAATATGCTCATCCTCTCCCTATCTTGTTGCTAGAATCTCCATAGATTGATCTTGGTGATGCATAGAAAATTTTGAATTATTGCTACGTTCCCCAACAACCCTGTTCTGGCACCCTACCGGAGGGGGGGGGGGTCCATCACTGGTGGCCATCTTCATCGTCCCGACGCTCTCCATGATGAGGAGGGAGTAGTTCACCCTCGGGGCTAAGGGTATGTACTAGTAGCTATGTATTTGATCTCTCTCTCTCTCATGTTCTTGATTTGGCACGATCTTGATGTACCGCGAGCTTTGCTACTATAGTTGGATCTTATGATGTTTCTCCCCCTCTACCTTCTTGTAATGGATTGAGTTTTCCCTTTGAAGTTATCTTATCAGATTGAGCCTTTAAGGATTTGAGAACACTTGATGTATGTCTTGCATGTGCTTATCTGTGGTGACAATGGGATATTCACGTGATCCACTTGATGTATGTTTTGGTGATCAACTTGTGGGTTCAGTGACCTTGTGAACTTATGCATATGGGTTGGCACATGTTTTCGTCTTGACTCTCTGGTAGAAACTTTGGGGCACTCTATGAAGTTCTTTGTGTTGGTTTGAATAGATGAATCTGAGATTGTGTGATGCATATCGTATAATCAAACCTGCAGATATTTGTGGTGGCATTGGAGTATCTAGGTGACATTAGGGTTTTTGTTGATGTGTGTCTTAAGGTGTTACTTTACTACGAACTCTAGGGCTGTTTGTGACACCTATAGGAATAGCCCAACGGATTGATCGGAAAGAATAACTTTGAGGTGGTTTCGTACCCTACAATAATCTCTTCGTTTGTTCTCCGCTATTAGTGACTTTGGAGTGACTCTTTCTTGCACAATGAGGGATTGTTATGTGATCTAATTATGTTATCATTGTTGGGAGAACTTTCACTAGTAAAAGTATGAACCCTAGGCCTTGTTTCCAAGCATTGCAATACCGTTTTCGCTCACTTTTATTACTAGTTACCTTGCTGTTTTTATATTTTCAGATTACAAAAACCTATATCTACCATCCATATTGCACTTGTATCACCATATCTTCACCGAACTAGTGCACCTATACAATTTACCATTGTATTGGGTGTGTTGGGGACACACGAGACTCTTTGTTATTTCGTTGCAGGGTTGTTTGAGAGAGACCATCTTCATCCTACGCCTCCCATGGATTGATAAATCTTAGGTCATCCACTTGAGGGAAGTTTGCTACTGTCCTCTACAAGCCTCTGCACTTGGAGGACCAACAACGTCTATAAGAAGAAGGTTGTGTAGTAGACATCAAGCTCTTTTCTGGCACCGTTGCCGGGGAGGTTAGTGCTTGAAGGTATATCTTTTGATGTTGCAATCAAATCTTTTAGTTTCTTGTTTTATCACTAGTTTAGTCTATAAAAGAAAACTACAAAAAAAATGGAATTGAGGTTGCCTCATATGCTTAATCTTTTTAATGTCTTTCATGAGAATAAGGATTCTGATAATTGTGCCAGAGTGTTAGAAGAAGAATGCATTAAAATGTTTGGCGCTAAATCTTTGAATGATGAGCATGATTGCAATGTTGTTAGTATGAACTATTTGAATATCCATAATACTAATGATGATCGCACTAGTTATGATAAAAATGTTTCTTATAAGCATGTCAATTTTTGTGGAGTGCATAGAGTTTGCAAGTACACACCAAATAGGGAAGATAGATTTTGCAAGAGGCATAAGTATTTAGAAACTAAATGGTTGCAAGAGAGGCTAGATGCTTGTGCTGAAAATTTAAAATTTCTTTGCCATCCTTGTGAACTTTGCAATGAATGTGATCATTTCAATCTCCAACGCAAATTGTTTCATGATCGAATCGTGTCCAAAAATTGTGATGACTTGATTTCCCTCGCGCATCATAATGAACTTAGTTTTCTTGTGGGTTATGAAGAAATGAAACATATAACTAAGGATATTCTAGAAATTGTCCTTGATAAAGTTCTTGATTTGGATCTAGAGGAAATTTATATGTATTGTGCGGTGAATTGCATTGGAAATCCTTATATTGCCAATTACATAAAGACAAGAAAACAAATAGAAGATGAAGAGAACACTAATGAAAGGGAAGAAGTTTCCCAATATCCTGCTATCTTTCTTATGATGAATCAGGTAACAAGGAGGATCTTTCTATTGAACCAATCTCATTAATAATGAGATCCAAAAAGAGGATTAAACCCAAACATAATGTGGAGAAGAAAAAGAAAAGACAGAGAAGCGAAGGTAGAAAGGTATCCCTCCCAAATTATGTTGCTCCTATTATTGTTATGCCTATTACTCATTGTGATGATAATAATTGCTATACTATTGGTGCTATACATACTATTAATGATGAGAGTGATTATGCCTATGATATGCGAAGGCCCAAGCTTGGGGATGCTATTTTTTGATGAGAGTGACATGTTTGAGAATTTATTTGCTACAATTAATGCTTGTCCCAAGCTTGGGGATGCTATGTTTAATGAAAATGATATTTTTAGTCTCCCAAGTTCTGGTATGCAAATTGATTATGATGGTAGCATGCCTGCTACTTATGATGATTATATTGATGAAAGCGGGTTTGGAAGAGTGTAAACTTTAGTTAATGATCCCACTATTTTGAAGGGTGTTTAATCTTATTTTATAACGATAAAAGTGGATTTGGAGAGTTAATGACTTTATTTAATGATGATTCCACTATTTCGGAAGAGGTCTCAATTGATTATGAGAACAAAGTTGCTACTATGATTATTGTGATGACACTTATGTTATAAAAAGTAGTGATGATTATATTTATAAAACTTGTCATGATTATGATTGCCCTTATTCTGAACATTACTCTTTTAATGTGGAAACAATTTATAGTATTCAAATTTCTTATGATAATTCTACTATTCCAAACGAGAAAATTTTTGCTTATGTGGAGAGTAATAAAATCTATATGCTTTTGCATCATGAAAATAATGCTTTTATGTGATAGTTATATTGTTGAATTCATTCATGATGCTACTGAAAATTATTATGAGGGAGGAATATATGCTTGTAGGAATTGCAATAAAATCAAGTTTCCTCTCTATGTGTTGAAAATCTTGAAGTTATGCTTGTTTTGCTTTGCTATGCTAGTTGATTCTTGTTCCCATAAGTTGTTTGCTCAAAAAATCCCTATGCATAGGAAGTGGGTTAGACTTAAATGTGTTAGTCATATGCTTCATGATGCTCCCATTATGTTTCAATTCTTATCTTTTATGTGAACATCATTGAAATCATCATGCCTAGCTAAAAACGCATTAAAGAAAAGCGCTTGTTGGGAGACAACCCAATGTTTACCCCTCCTGTTTTTATGTGTTCACTTGATTATGCTACTGTATCAATCATGTTTTATAACTTTTGTTTAAATAAAGTGCCAAGTAAGACCTTTGGGATGGCTTACGGTAATAGTTGATTTGATCTTGCTGAAAAATAGAAACTTTTGCGCTCAGGAAAACAATTTTCATAATTCACAGAAGCGTGCTTTTAAGTTGATTTTTTTGCGGAATATTAATAAACAAATTTCTTAGGACTTCCTAATTTCTCAGGATTTTTGGAGTTACATAAGTATTCAAGAGTTCCAGATTACTATAGACTGTTCTGTTTTTGATAGATTCTGTTTTCTATGTGTTGTTTGCTTATTTTGATGAATCTATGAGTAGTATCGGAGGGTATGAACCATGGAGAAGTTGTAATACAGAAGATATAACACCAATATGAATTTATGATGAGTTCACAACAGTACATAAGTGGTGATTTTATTTTCTTATACTAACGGAGCTTACGAGATTTCTGTTGAGTTTTGTGTTGTGAAGTTTTCAAGTTTTGGGTAAAGATTCGATGGACTATGGAATAAGGAGTGGCAAGAGCCTAAGCTTGGGGATGCCCAAGGCACCGCAAGGTAATATTCATGGACAACCAAGAGCCTAAGCTTGGGGATGCCCCGGAAGGCATCCCCTATTTCGTCTTCGTTCATCGGTAACCTTACTTGGAGCTATATTTTTATTCACCACATGATATGTGTTTTGCTTGGAGCGTAATTTTCTTTTATTTTGTTTTGCTTGATGTTTGAATAATATCCCAAGATATGAAATTCTTAAATCTTAGAGAGTCTTCGCATAGTTACATAATTATTCGGCTACTCATTGATCTTTACTTATATCTTTTGGAGTAGTTTGTCGTTTGCTCTAGTGCTTCACTTATATATTTTTAGAGCATGGCGACGGTTTTATTTTGAAGAAATAGATGAACTCTCATGCTTCACTTATATTATTTTGAGAGTCTCTAAACAGCATCGTAATTTGCTTTGGTTATGAATTTAGTCCTAATATGGTAGGCATCCAAGAGGGATATAATAAAAACTTTCATATAAAGTGTATTGAATACTATGAGAAGTTTGATTCTTTATGATTGTTTTGAGATATGAAGATGGTGACATTAGAGTCATGCTAGTGGAGTAATTGTGAATTTGAGAAATACTTGCGTTGTGGTTTGTGATTCCCGTAGCATGCACGTATGGTGAACCGTTATGTGATGAAGTCAGAGCATGATTTATTTTTTTGATTGTCTTCCTTATGTGTGGAGGTCGGGATCGCGTGATGGTTAACTCCTACCAACCCTTCCCCTAGGAGCATGCACGTAGTGCTTGGTTTCGATGACTAATAGATTTTTGCAATATGTATGTGAGTTCTTTATGACTAATGTTGAGTCCATGGATTATACGCACTCTCACCCTTCCACCATTGCTAGCCTCTTAGTACCGCGCAACTTTCGCCGGTACTATACACCCACCATATACCTTCCACAAAACAGCCACCATACCTACCTATTATGGCATTTCCATAGCCATTCCGAGATATATTGCCATGCAACTTTCGACCGTTCCATTTATTATGACACGCTTCATCATTGTCATATTGCTTTTCATGATTATGTAGTTGACATCGTATTTGTGGCAAAGCCACTGTTCATAATTCTTTCATACATGTCACTCTTGATTCATTGCACATCCCGATACACCGCCGGAGGCATTCATATAGAGTCATATTTTGTTCTAAGTATTGAGTTGTAATTCTTGAGTTGTGAGTAAATAAAAGTGTGGTGATCTTCATTATAGAACATTGTCCCTCTGTTGGTTATTGATCATCGTGGAACATATGGGAGCCAACATGGGTATCCAGATCCCTCTGTTGGTTATTGTCCAAAGAGCTGTCTCGGTCATGTCTGCATGATTCCCGAACCCGTAGGGTCTACACACTTAAGGTTCGGTGACGCTAGAGTTGTTATGGGAATTAGTGTGCAGTTACCGACTGTTGTTCGGAGTCCCGGATGAGATCCCGGACGTCACGAGGATTTCCGGAATGGTCCGGAGGTAATGATTTATATATGGGAAGTCCTATTTTGGCCATCAGAAAATGTTCGGGATTTTTCGGTATTGTACCGGGAAGGTTCTAGAAGGTTCCGGAGTGGGGCCCACCTGCATGGGGGACCCACATGAACATGGGTAGTGGGGGCAAGGCCCCACACCCCTGGTCAAGGCGCACCAAGATCCCCCCTTAGAAGGAATAAGATCATATCCCGAAGGGATAAGATCAAGATTTCTAAAAAGGGGGATAACAATCGATGGGGAAGGAAATGATGGGATTTCTTTCCTCCCACCTTTGCCAACGCCCCAATGGACTTGGAGGGCAAGAAACCAGCCCCCTCCACCCCTATATATAGTGGGGAGGCGCATGGGAGCTTCACCCCTTGCCCCTGGCACAGCCCTCCCCCTCTCCAACTCCACCTCCTCCTCAGTAGTGCTTGGCGAAGCCCTGCCGGAGAACTGCAAGCTCCACCACCACGCTATCGTGCTGCCGGAGCTCCCCCTCAACTTCTCCTCTCTGCTTGCTAGATCAATAAGGAGGAGACGTCACCGGGCTGTACGTGTGTTGAACGCGGAGGCGCTGTCCGTTCGGCGTTAGATCGGATCTTCCGCGATTTGAATCGCCGCGAGTACGACTCCCTCATCCGCATTCTTGTAACGCTTCCGCATCGTGGTCTTCAAGGGTATGAATATGCTCATCCTCTCCCTATCTTGTTGCTAGAATCTCCATAGATTGATCTTGGTGATGCATAGAAAATTTTGAATTATTGCTACGTTCCCCAACAACCCTGTTCTGGCACCCTACCGGAGGGGGGGGGGGGGGTCCATCACTGGTGGCCATCTTCATCATCCCGACGCTCTCCATGATGAGGAGGGAGTAGTTCACCCTCGGGGCTAAGGGTATGTACTAGTAGCTATGTATTTGATCTCTCTCTCTCTCATGTTCTTGATTTGGCACGATCTTGATGTACCGCGAGCTTTGCTACTATAGTTGGATCTTATGATGTTTCTCCCCCTCTACCTTCTTGTAATGGATTGAGTTTTCCCTTTGAAGTTATCTTATTGGATTGAGCCTTTAAGGATTTGAGAACACTTGATGTATGTCTTGCATGTGCTTATCTGTGGTGACAATGGGATATTCACGTGATCCACTTGATGTATGTTTTGGTGATCAACTTGTGGGTTCAGTGACCTTGTGAACTTATGCATATGGGTTGGCACATGTTTTCGTCTTGACTCTCTGGTAGAAACTTTGGGGCACTCTATGAAGTTCTTTTTGTTGGTTTGAATAGATGAATCTGAGATTGTGTGATGCAGATCATATAATCAAACCTGCAGATATTTGTGGTGGCATTGGAGTATCTAGGTGACATTAGGGTTTTTGTTGATGTGTGTCTTAAGGTGTTACTTTACTACGAACTCTAGGGCTGTTTGTGACACCTATAGGAATAGCCCAACGGATTGATCGGAAAGAATAACTTTGAGGTGGTTTCGTACCCTACAATAATCTCTTCGTTTGTTCTCCGCTATTAGTGACTTTGGAGTGACTCTTTCTTGCACATTGAGGGATTGTTATGTGATCTAATTATGTTATCATTGTTGGGAGAACTTTCACTAGTAAAAGTATGAACCCTAGGCCTTGTTTCCAAGCATTGCAATACCGTTTTCGCTCACTTTTATTACTAGTTACCTTGCTGTTTTTATATTTTCAGATTACAAAAACCTATATCTACCATCCATATTGCACTTGTATCACCATATCTTCACCGAACTAGTGCACCTATACAATTTACCATTGTATTGGGTGTGTTGGGGACACACGAGACTCTTTGTTATTTCGTTGCAGGGTTGTTTGAGAGAGACCATCTTCATCCTACGCCTCCCATGGATTGATAAATCTTAGGTCATCCACTTGAGGGAAGTTTGCTACTGTCCTCTACAAGCCTCTGCACTTGGAGGACCAACAACGTCTATAAGAAGAAGGTTGTGTAGTAGACATCAAGCTCTTTTCTGGCACCGTTGCCGGGGAGGTTAGTGCTTGAAGGTATATCTTTTGATGTTGCAATCAAATCTTTTAGTTTCTTGTTTTATCACTAGTTTAGTCTATAAAAGAAAACTACAAAAAAAATGGAATTGAGGTTGCCTCATATGCTTAATCTTTTTAATGTCTTTCATGAGAATAAGGATTCTGATAATTGTGCCAGAGTGTTAGAAGAAGAATGCATTAAAATGTTTGGCGCTAAATCTTTGAATGATGAGCATGATTGCAATGTTGTTAGTATGAACTATTTGAATATCCATAATACTAATGATGATCGCACTAGTTATGATAAAAATGTTTCTTATAAGCATGTCAATTTTTGTGGAGTGCATAGAGTTTGCAAGTACACACCAAATAGGGAAGATAGATTTTGCAAGAGGCATAAGTATTTAGAAACTAAATGGTTGCAAGAGAGGCTAGATGCTTGTGCTGAAAATTTAAAATTTCTTTGCCATCCTTGTGAACTTTGCAATGAATGTGATCATTTCAATCTCCAACGCAAATTGTTTCATGATCGAATCGTGTCCAAAAATTGTGATGACTTGATTTCCCTCGCGCATCATAATGAACTTAGTTTTCTTGTGGGTTATGAAGAAATGAAACATATAACTAAGGATATTCTAGAAATTGTCCTTGATAAAGTTCTTGATTTGGATCTAGAGGAAATTTATATGTATTGTGCGGTGAATTGCATTGGAAATCCTTATATTGCCAATTACATAAAGACAAGAAAACAAATAGAAGATGAAGAGAACACTAATGAAAGGGAAGAAGTTTCCCAATATCCTGCTATCTTTCTTATGATGAATCAGGTAACAAGGAGGATCTTTCTATTGAACCAATCTCATTAATAATGAGATCCAAAAAGAGGATTAAACCCAAACATAATGTGGAGAAGAAAAAGAAAAGACAGAGAAGCGAAGGTAGAAAGGTATCCCTCCCAAATTATGTTGCTCCTATTATTGTTATGCCTATTACTCATTGTGATGATAATAATTGCTATACTATTGGTGCTATACATACTATTAATGATGAGAGTGATTATGCCTATGATATGCGAAGGCCCAAGCTTGGGGATGCTATTTTTTGATGAGAGTGACATGTTTGAGAATTTATTTGCTACAATTAATGCTTGTCCCAAGCTTGGGGATGCTATGTTTAATGAAAATGATATTTTTAGTCTCCCAAGTTCTGGTATGCAAATTGATTATGATGGTAGCATGCCTGCTACTTATGATGATTATATTGATGAAAGCGGGTTTGGAAGAGTGTAAACTTTAGTTAATGATCCCACTATTTTGAAGGGTGTTTAATCTTATTTTATAACGATAAAAGTGGATTTGGAGAGTTAATGACTTTATTTAATGATGATTCCACTATTTCGGAAGAGGTCTCAATTGATTATGAGAACAAAGTTGCTACTATGATTATTGTGATGACACTTATGTTATAAAAAGTAGTGATGATTATATTTATAAAACTTGTCATGATTATGATTGCCCTTATTCTGAACATTACTCTTTTAATGTGGAAACAATTTATAGTATTCAAATTTCTTATGATAATTCTACTATTCCAAACGAGAAAATTTTTGCTTATGTGGAGAGTAATAAAATCTATATGCTTTTGCATCATGAAAATAATGCTTTTATGTGATAGTTATATTGTTGAATTCATTCATGATGCTACTGAAAATTATTATGAGGGAGGAATATATGCTTGTAGGAATTGCAATAAAATCAAGTTTCCTCTCTATGTGTTGAAAATCTTGAAGTTATGCTTGTTTTGCTTTGCTATGCTAGTTGATTCTTGTTCCCATAAGTTGTTTGCTCAAAAAATCCCTATGCATAGGAAGTGGGTTAGACTTAAATGTGTTAGTCATATGCTTCATGATGCTCCCATTATGTTTCAATTCTTATCTTTTATGTGAACATCATTGAAATCATCATGCCTAGCTAAAAACGCATTAAAGAAAAGCGCTTGTTGGGAGACAACCCAATGTTTACCCCTCCTGTTTTTATGTGTTCACTTGATTATGCTACTGTATCAATCATGTTTTATAACTTTTGTTTAAATAAAGTGCCAAGTAAGACCTTTGGGATGGCTTACGGTAATAGTTGATTTGATCTTGCTGAAAAATAGAAACTTTTGCGCTCAGGAAAACAATTTTCATAATTCACAGAAGCGTGCTTTTAAGTTGATTTTTTTGCAGAAGATTAATAAACAAATTTCTTAGGACTTCCTAATTTCTCAGGATTTTTGGAGTTACATAAGTATTCAAGAGTTCCAGATTACTATAGACTGTTCTGTTTTTGATAGATTCTGTTTTCTATGTGTTGTTTGCTTATTTTGATGAATCTATGAGTAGTATCGGAGGGTATGAACCATGGAGAAGTTGTAATACAGAAGATATAACACCAATATGAATTTATGATGAGTTCACAACAGTACATAAGTGGTGATTTTATTTTCTTATACTAACGGAGCTTACGAGATTTCTGTTGAGTTTTGTGTTGTGAAGTTTTCAAGTTTTGGGTAAAGATTCGATGGACTATGGAATAAGGAGTGGCAAGAGCCTAAGCTTGGGGATGCCCAAGGCACCGCAAGGTAATATTCATGGACAACCAAGAGCCTAAGCTTGGGGATGCCCCGGAAGGCATCCCCTATTTCGTCTTCGTTCATCGGTAACCTTACTTGGAGCTATATTTTTATTCACCACATGATATGTGTTTTGCTTGGAGCGTAATTTTCTTTTATTTTGTTTTGCTTGATGTTTGAATAATATCCCAAGATATGAAATTCTTAAATCTTAGAGAGTCTTCGCATAGTTACATAATTATTCGGCTACTCATTGATCTTTACTTATATCTTTTGGAGTAGTTTGTCGTTTGCTCTAGTGCTTCACTTATATATTTTTAGAGCATGGCGACGGTTTTATTTTGAAGAAATAGATGAACTCTCATGCTTCACTTATATTATTTTGAGAGTCTCTAAACAGCATCGTAATTTGCTTTGGTTATGAATTTAGTCCTAATATGGTAGGCATCCAAGAGGGATATAATAAAAACTTTCATATAAAGTGTATTGAATACTATGAGAAGTTTGATTCTTTATGATTGTTTTGAGATATGAAGATGGTGACATTAGAGTCATGCTAGTGGAGTAATTGTGAATTTGAGAAATACTTGTGTTGTGGTTTGTGATTCCCGTAGCATGCACGTATGGTGAACCGTTATGTGATGAAGTCAGAGCATGATTTATTTTTTTGATTGTCTTCCTTATGTGTGGAGGTCGGGATCGCGTGATGGTTAACTCCTACCAACCCTTCCCCTAGGAGCATGCACGTAGTGCTTGGTTTCGATGACTAATAGATTTCTGCAATAAGTATGTGAGTTCTTTATGACTAATGTTGAGTCCATGGATTATACGCACTCTCACCCTTCCACCATTGCTAGCCTCTTAGTACCGCGCAACTTTCGCTGGTACTATACACCCACCATATACCTTCCACAAAACAGCCACCATACCTACCTATTATGGCATTTCCATAGCCATTCCGAGATATATTGCCATGCAACTTTCGACCGTTCCATTTATTATGACACGCTTCATCATTGTCATATTGCTTTTCATGATTATGTAGTTGACATCGTATTTGTGGCAAAGCCACTGTTCATAATTCTTTCATACATGTCACTCTTGATTCATTGCACATCCCGATACACCGCCAGAGGCATTCATATAGAGTCATATTTTGTTCTAAGTATTGAGTTGTAATTCTTGAGTTGTGAGTAAATAAAAGTGTGGTGATCTTCATTATAGAACATTGTCCCAGTGAGGAAAGGATGATGGAGACTATGATTCCCCCACAAGTCGGGATGAGACTCCGGACGAAAAAAAAGAGGCCAAAAAAAGAGGGCCCAAAAAAACAAAAAAATGAGAGAAAAAGAGAAGGGGCAATGCTACTATCCTTTTACCACACTTGTGCTTCAAAGTAGCACCATGATCTTCATGATAGAGAGTCTCCTATGTTGTCACTTTCATATACTAGTGAGAATTTTTCATTATAGAACTTGGTTTGTATATTCCAACGATGGGATTCCTCAAATGCCCTAGGTCTTCATGAGCAAGAAAGTTGGATGCACACTCACTCAGTTTGTTTTTGAGCTTTCATATACTCATAGCTCTAGTGCATTCGTTGCATGGCAATCCCTACTCACTCACATTGATATTTATTGATGGGCATCTCCATAGCCCATTGATACGCCTAGTCGATGTGAGACTATCTCCCTATTTTTGTATTCTCCACAACCACCATTCTATTCCACCTATAGTGTTATGTCCATGGCTCATGCTCATGTATTGAATGAAAGTTGAAAAAGTTTGAGAATACTAAAGTATGAAACAATTGCTTGACTGAAACCGGGGTTGTGCATGATTTGAATATTTTGTGTGATGAAGATGGAGCATAGCTAGACTATATGATTTTGTAGGGATAAGCTTTCTTTGGCCATGTTATTTTGAGAAGACATAATTGCTTTATTAGTATGCTTGAAGTATTATTGTTTTTATGTCAATATTAAACTTTTGTTTTGAATCCTATGGATCTGAATGTTCTTGCCACAATAGAGAAGATTACATGGATAAATATGTTAGGTAGCATTTGCTACCTCTTGAGCTTCTGTTGGTTTTCCCTTGAAGAGGAAAGGGTGATGCAACAAAGTAGCGTAAGTATTTCCCTCAGTTTTGAGAACCAAGGTATCAATCCAGTAGGAGACGACACACAAGTCACCGAATACCTGCAGAAACAATCAAGAACTTGCAACCAATGCGATAAAGGGGTTGTCAATACCTTCACGGTCACTCGCAAAAGTGAAATCTAATAGAGATAATAAAGTAATTATTTTTGGTATTTTTGATGTATAGATTGGAAAGTAAATATTGCAAAATAATAGATCGGAAACTAGCAAGATTTAAATGAGATTAAATAATATGGAAAACAGATGCAATATGAGGGAAAAGAGACCCGCGGGCCATAGGTTTCACTAGTGGCTTCTCTCGAGATAGCATGTATTACGGTGGATGAACAAATTACTGCCGATCAATTGATAGAAAAGTGCATAATTATGACGACATCTAAGGCAATGATCATGAACATAGGCATCACGTCCGTATCAAGTAGTCTGACTCCTGCCTTCATCTACTACTATTACTCCACACATCGACCACTATCCAGCATGCATCTAGAGCATTAAGTTCATAAAGAACGGTGTAGCACATTAAGCAAGATGACATGATGTAGAGGGATAAACTCAAGCAATATGATATAAACCCCATCTTTTTATCCTCGATGGCAAGAATACAATACGTGCCTTGCTGCCCCTACTGTCACTGGGAAAGGACACCGCAAGATTGAACCCAAAGCTAACCACTTCTCTCATGGCAAGAAAGATCAATCTAGTAAGCCAAACTAAACCGATAATTCGAAGAGACTTGCAAAGATATCAAATCATGCATATAAGAATTCAGAGAAGAACCAAATAATATTCATAGATAATCTTAATCATAAATCTACAATTCATCGGATCTCGGCAAATACACCGCATAAGAATATAACATCGAATATATCTCCAAGAACATCAAGGAGAACTTTGTATTGAGAATCAAAGAGAGATAAGAAGCCATCTAGCTAATACTATGGACCCGAAGGTCTGTGGTAAACTACTCACGCTTCACCGGAGAGGCAATGGTGTTGATGTAGAAGCCCTCCATGATCAAATCCCCCTCCAGCAGATCACCGGAAAAGGCCCCAAGATGGGATCTCACGGGTACAGAAGGTTGCGGCGGTGGGAAAGTGGTTTCGTGGCTCCCCCGATGTTTTAGGGTATAAGAGTATATATTGGTGAAAGAACTAGGTCAGTGGAGCTATGAGGGGCCCACAAGGGTGGGGGGTGCGCCTACCCCCCTGGGCGCTGCCTCCTGCCTTGTGGACACCTCTTTGCGTCTCCGACTTCATCTCCAAGTCTTCTAGTTTGCTTTCGGTCCAAGAAAGATCATCGCGAGGTTTCATTCCGTTTGGACTCCTTTTGGTATTCCTTTTCTGCAAAACTCTAAAATAGGCAAAAAAGCAGAAACTGGCACTGGGCCTTTGGTTAATAGGTTAGTCCCAAAAATAATATAAAAGAGATTATTAAAACCCATTAAACATCCAAAACAGATAATATAATAGCATGGAACAATCAAAAATTATAGATACGTTGGAGATGTATCAGCATTCCACATCAAAAATTCTGTTTTTATCATTTACCTACTTGAGGACGAGCAGGAATTAAGCTTGGGGATGCTTGATACGTCTCCAACATGTCTATAATTTTTGATTGTTCCATTCTATTATATTATCCATCTTGGATGTTCTATATGCATTTATATGCTAATTTATATGATATTTGGGACTAACATATTAACCTAGAGCCCAGTGCCAGTTTCTCTTTTTTCCTTGTTTTTGAGTATCGCAGAAAAGGAATATCAAACGGAGTCCAATTGACCTGAAAATCTACGATGATTATTTTTGGACCAGAAGAAGCCCACGGAGCATTGGAGATGGACCAGAAGAGTCCCGAGGCCACCACAAGGGTGGAGGGCGCTCTACCCCCTAGGCGCGCCCCTACCTCGTGGACCCCTCCTGACTGGTTCCCGACGCCAACAACTCTTATATATCCCCAAACTTCCAGAACAGAAAGAAGATCGGGAGTTCCGCTGCCGCAAGCCTTTGTAGCCACCAAAAACCAATCGGGAGCCTGTTCTGGCACCCTGCCAGAGAGGGGATCCATCACCGGTGGCTATCTTCATCATCACGATGCTCTCCATGACGAGGAGGGAGTAGTTCACCCTCGGGGCTGAGGGTATTTACCAGTAGCTATGTGTTTGATCTCTCTCTCTCTCTCTCTCTCTCTCTCTCTCTCGTTCTTGATTTGGCACGATTTTGATGTACCGCGAGCTTTGCTACTATAGTTGGATCTTATGATGTTTCTCCCCCTCTACCTTCTTGTAATGGATTGAGTTTTCCCTTTGAAGTTATCTTATCGGATTGAGTCTTTAAGGATTTGAGAACACTTGATGTATGTCTTGCATGTGCTTATAGATGGTGCAAGTGAGATATCCACGTGATCCACTTGATGTATGTTTTGGTGATCAACTTGCGAGTTCAGTGACCTTGTGAACTTATGCATAGGGGTTGGCACACTTTTTCATCTTGACTCTCCGGTAGAAACTTTGGGGCATTCTATGAAGTTCTTTGTGTTGGTTTGAATAGATGAATCTGAGATTGTGTGATGCATATCGTATAATCAAACCCGCGGATACTTGGGGTGACATTGGAGTATCTAGGTGACATTAGGGTTTTGGTTGATGTGTGTCTTACGGCGTTATTTTACTACGAACTCTAGGGCTGTTTGTGAGACTTATAGGAATAGCCCAATAGATTGATCGGAAAGAATAACTTTGAGGTGGTTTCGTACCGTACAATAATCTTTTCGTTTGTTCTCCGCTATTAGTGACTTTGGAGTGACTCTTTGTTGCATGTTGAGGGATTGTTATATGATCTAATTATGTTATTATTGTTGGGAAAATTTGCACTAGCGAAAGTATGAACCCTAGGCCTTGTTTTCAAGCATTGCAATACCGTTTTCGCTCACTTTTATTACTAGTTACCTTGCTGTTTTTATATTTTCAGATTACAAAAACCTATATCTACCATCCATATTGCACTTGTAATCACTTCGCCGAACTAGTGCACCTATACAATTTACCATTGTATTGGGTGTGTTGGGGACACTAGAGACTTTGTTATTTGGTTGCAGGGTTGTTTGAGAGAGACCATCTTCATCTGACGTCTCCCACGGATTGATAAATCTTAGGTCATCCGCTTGAGAGAAATTTGCTACCGTCCTACAAACCTCTGCACTTGGAGGCCAACAACGTCTACAAGAAAAAGGTTGTGTAGTAGACATCATGCGACGACTGCCGGTACTTGCGAGCGAGGAGAGCACGGGTCGAGGAGTCCTGCGAGGCATGTGTGAAAGAATCTAGCGACTTTGAAGCCTCGCATCGGATGGTGCATGAGACGACTTATAACGTGGGAGGATCAGTCAGATGATGGGTAGTATCTGCCCAAAACAATGAAGACGAAATAAATGTAGCAAGGCAAAAACTTCATCTTATGCCACAAGAGAGACAGTCTTACGATTGAACACATTCAAGCACGTCGTGCTTCTATAAGCACTATGATCATTGTATGCGAGAATGCAACGACGGACAAATGACAACAGGATGGGATGTCATGTTGAAATAAAGAACATGGATCTATTGATTTCTTGACTCATGATTATTTGGGTTACGGGCATGTAATATCTTTTTCTTCCGTTGCAATACACATGCTCTTTTGCTAGTCACACTAACGTGATAACTGTTTCTAATTAGCCTCTGCCAAACTAAGCCTACTTCTGAATAAATACAAAACTAGCAATTGCTTGACGGATAGGTCTGGGTGGTGTAGGTTAGAGCATCTATAGTCGGATATGTCAAATATGCCCCTTCAAACACACGTGGAGGGCGCGTCCGCGGACAGTGATCGGGCATGCCTCAAATTTCACTAGTTGCATCCGCCCATCTCATACTAGATTCTTAAATCCATACAAAGACATGCAAACGAAATAAACCTACATACTATGTCGATCATCTAGCTACTCATCGTCGGAGATGTCGACAATCTCCGTGCCTGGCTCCGGCAGCATTGGCGGCAGTTGCAGCTCTGGCTTCTCCGGCTGCTTGGCTCCGGCCTCCGCCTCTATCTCCGCATCGAGTTCGGGAAGAGTGCGTCGGACACCGCCTGCTTCTGCCGGAGGAATGCCCGGTTGGCCTCCACATAGGCCTCATCCTGGATGGACTTCAGGATGGCCTGCTGCTCCGCCATCTCGTCGGACCGGGCGACGGCGAACTCCGCCTCCGCCTGCTCCATGTTGAAGCCCAACAACTGCTGCTCTGGCTGCTCCGCCTCTTCCGCCTCCATCGGAGCCAGCTCCTCCTCCTCCTCCCCCCCGGCTCCTCCTCCTCCTCCTCCGGCTTCGGCAAGTCCGAGGTAGCCTGACGGCGATGCGGGCGGCTCGCGCGACTTGTCTCGCCCGGATCTCCTGCTGGATCTCGTAGCGGCGCTCCGGCGTGAGCATTGTGTAGTAGGTGATCTTTCTCCGGACCATGGCGGAGTGCCGAAGCATGGGCAGTGCATCGAAGCGGGAGAGGTAGGAGGTGGATGACCTCAGACTGGCGGCACGGAGAGGAGGGGGTGGATGGACTAGGATTGCGGGACTCAGGCCGGGTTAAATAGGCGGATTTTCTCTCGGGCGGCGAGCCAGAGCGGTGCCATGCGGTGTTCACACCGCGGCGACGGAGGAGGTGTCCGTCGGACCGCTGAGTTTCCGGGCGAGTCCATGTGGGACCCCTCCGTCAGTCTTACGTGGCGGACGTGCCCGCGCGCCCCCATATTCGCCCCATATTTAGGCTGGATATGAGGGGTGCCGGTCAGTCCGGGCGTTTGAGGCCCATTTGAGGGGGCTGTTTGGGGTCAAAAAATCGTGACCGTTCAGTGATCGGGCGGCCCGCCCGGACGTATAAGGTGGGTTTGGGGCGCCCGGCTGTAGATGCTCTTATCACGTTAGTCTCACACACTAAAGGTCCCCGGTTCGAACCTGGGCCCAGACATTATTTTTTTGAATATGCACTTGCAGATACTCATACAGAAATCCTATCTATTTTAACTTGTAGCGAACCTTTTTTTTGCGAATAACTTGTAGCAAACTATGCTTAACCTTTTGAACAAAATTTTGGTAATTATAATATTCTGCACTTTTCCGGACAAAAAAGGTTGTCAAATACAATAACTCATAGTAGATAACTGTTTCATAAATAAAACACAACAAAAAAATTTGTAAAACTTTGCTTGCAACCGTAATCGTTCATGAGGAAATATTTTTCTGACAGATGCTTTGCACACTGTACAAGCTTTTGAACATCTTGCCTTCTGGTCCCTAAGTTAACTGCAATTGTCCCCGCCTGTGTCCCGACAAGCTCAGGTACAATTTGAGGCTCTTCCAAAATGTCGTCTGCTTCGTATCCAGATAAATGTAGATCTGAAGCACTTAGTGTGATACGCAAAGGATAAATGGCAGGGAAGTCAGAAGCGAAGCATGGCAAGTCCAGGACAGATACTCCTGGGATTACCATCAGCTGATCTTTTGTTTCTAAAGCCATCGCCACCGAGTCATGGCAAGTCCAGGACTGAGCTCTTGCAGCATCTAAAGACGACAGTAGGAGGTAACTCGGGCTTGAGCTTTGGAGCAACTAGAGGCAGTGGCTCACTTTACCTGCATCAACGAGACCTCCAGGCTCCAGCCATGTGAAGCATCGAGGACTGTGTAAGAGATCTCAGAAGCTGCTCAATCGCCGTGCTTGGAAAACTGTCATGGAACCTGAAGTGCGCATCATGATCCTCATCAAGTCAACTATAACCGGAATGTGACAGTTTCGAGGCACAACGATCTAGTCACCGGGGCAGCAGGTGCCCATCACGGCGGCCTGGATTCCACATGTACTCCCGTTGACTAGGAACCACATATTAGATGATCCTAACAGTTGAGCTGCCCGGTTCTGAGCATTCAAAATCACACCCTTAGGGTATAAGAGGTCATCCAGCTCAGGTAGCTCGGGCAAGTCATGCAAAAACGCCCCCACGCCAACAAGGTTCGACAACAAAGACGGAACAACTTTCCCACCGTGTCGCGCTTTCAGCCATTTGCCACGTGTCACGCTTTGGGCGCTCCCTCCGAATTTTATTTTTTATTTTTCTGCACGCGTTTTTGGCTTTTTAAATAGTTTTTTTTGGGGGTTTTCGACGTTTTGTTTTTTCACCGGTCTTCCTTAATTTTTCGTAAAAAAACTAGAAAAAATAATTTTTGCACGAAAAACGCGTTTATTTTCTTTCGCGAGAGTCATGGTTTTGCTTTCGCGAGAGACACGGTCTTACTTTCGCGAGAGTCATGGCCGTGCCTCTCGGAAACGGAAAAAATAACGCGTTTTTTGTTTTTTTTTCTTTCACGAGAGTCATGGTTTTGCTTCCGCGAGAGGCACGGTTGTGCTTTAGCGAGAGTCACGGCCGTGGCTCTCGGAAACGAAAAAAAAACGCGTTTTCTGTTTTTTTTCCTTCCGTGAGAGTCACGGTTTTGCTTCCGCGAGAGGCACGGTTGTGATTTTGTGAGAGGCACGGGCGTGCCTCTTTAAAAAAGGGGAAAAAACCCGTGCTCCCGGTTCGGTTTTTTTGTCCCTTTTTTCGTGAAAAAAAAAGTTCGTCGAAACCTATCAACATGGGATCTATTTTTGAAGATCTCGACGCGAGGAATCCAACGGTGAACTGTTCGAGATTTGGACGCACGGTTCGAGAGATAAAACGTTTTGAATAAACGGATCCACGAAAAAAGGGAAAACTCCCGGTTGCGACAAGTGGCGTGCTGCATGTGCGCCACTTGTCGCAACCTTGGGAATTGAAGTGGTCTTTGCAACGAGTACTCCTCAACTAGTGATTTCGAATCATGTCGTGGCCAAAATTAGGTTGACGTGTAGAAAAATTTGGAACAGCCCACGAGCGAACTAAGCCCACATATAACTCTCTATGTACTCGCAAAAGAAAGATGTGCAAAAAGCAGAAACATTCCCCAGAACGCCGACCCTTGTATTCTTGTCTTAGTTATGTGGAAATAACTAACTAGAGGTTATCCTTTACAGAGGGTATCTTCAACAGTTGTGGTTGGTGACATGTGATGCAACCCATTGTCGTTAACCGAGTTTTGGTGGATTTTTGCCACGGATCATGATGAGAGGTTGATGAACATGTTTCTTTTTGCAAGATATAAATTTCAAACTAGAATATCTTGTGATCTGATCGTTCAAATGATGAACCGTTACGTTCCCTGGGTTGATATCTTCAAAACAAGGTACCATGGTAATAGATTTCGATGATTTTCCTTTTCCCGAATCAACTTGTATCTCGGACGGTAGTAAACATGTTCTTCCTGTCTTCCTGTGCAGCCGTGCAACCTGACTCCTCAGTGTAATGTATATTTACTACAAATGTGGAGTGTAATCCCGTGTGTAACATATTTGTACTCTCCGCTGTAGTAACTATGTATAAACTTGAGATTGTCAAAAAAAAAAAGATTTCAATGACTTTCTTTTTCCCGAGTCAACTTGTATTGCGGACGGTAGTAAACATGTTCTTCCTGTCTTCCTGTGCGGCCGTGCAACCTGACTCCTCAGTGTAATTCATTTGTACTCCCACTGTGGAGTGTAATCCCGTGTGTAACGTATTTGCACTCTCCGTTGTAGTAACTATGTATAAACTTGCCCCGCAAAAAAAAAACTATATGTATAAACTTGACATTGCCAAAAAAAAATATCCCAAGAGAAAAGGAGAAACTGAAAGAAAAAAAACTAGTGAAAGCCCGAAGGAGAAAAACAGGAAATGAAAAACGAAAAAAAGATAAACAAAAGATAACACCCTAAAGGTTGCCACGTGTCGAGCCAGTAGCATCCCAGGCCCACGCTTGTGCGTGCCCCCTGCGGGATTACAATTGGACTTTATCTAAATTGGGACGAATTTCAACTGAAAATTCAAATTTATTTGGTTAATTCGTCTGAATTAAAAAAAGTTCAGCCGCTTTTAAGGCCTTTGATTTATCTTTCTTTTTTTGAACTAAACCCAAAATCTCGCACGAGATTGATGCTCACCGGAATCTCCAAGTCGAATAGTCGATACAAGGTGAGAAAAATATATAAGTTGGTGAAAGAAATATCTTTTTGGTTGATGTTGAGATAGTCTTTTTTTTTTGCGGTTGAAAGTTGAGAAAGTCATCACACAGAATTCTCTTTTATGCTCACATTCTATTAGCACCAAGCTCTGAATTCGTGAAACAAAATTTCGAAGCACACATGCATGTATATAGAGTTATTAATTAATTACATCCAGAAGACTTGGGCGTCAAAATTTTCATTGTAACTGGACACGTAGTAAGAGCGAGCGCGCCGGCGAGCCTTGGCCACGGGCTCGCCGCCCTCGTCACGCTCGACACAAAAGAAGGTCAGCCGGAGAAGACAGCCGTCGCCGTTGCCCGAGTACTTCTTTTCGTCTTCCCCCTTGGGTGCTCTCAGGCGCTCCATGAGACAGTACTCACTCCAGCCTTCCTTGGACGCCATGGGCACGAGCTTGGCGTCGAGGTGGCTCCATCCAGCTGCAGTGTCCTCGTCGAGACAGAACAGCTTCTCCCTGCCGACCTTCCACTCCGAGGGGGCGGAAGCGACATTGCCGAGGCAGAGATATCCGTCGACGTCCGTGCGTCTCCAATGGCCGTAACGGCGGTCGTTGACGGCGTGGAGCCCAAGCCACGTGTCTAGGTCACCGTCGTAGTGGGCATGGCCGACGACATGATTTTCAATTTCAGTTTCAGAAAAATTTCAGCACCAACCGAAATCACTGAAATTCAGTGTATTTCAGTGATTTCAGTTTCCATTTCAGCCAAATGACCGAAATATTCATTTGAATTCAATTAAAATTTTGAAAAATTTAAAAAATATTTTGAAAAATATTGGAATTGTTGTGCTGTACTGAAATTGCTGAAATATTTTGGCCGAAACGTAATATTTCAGTGTCTGCTGAAATTACTGAAATTCAGTGAATTTCACCGAAATCTCACTGAAAGTGAAAACCATGGCCGACGACGGGCAGCTGCCAGTCGCCGCGCTCTGTCCACTCGTGCCTCGTCGTGCTGAAAGAGAAGGTCATGTTCGCGTTGCGCTCGGAAACCAAGATCTCGTAGTCATGCGGCGCCGCTCCTGGCTGCGCGTTCACTGCATGCGCCGTGATGTTCTCGGCGTGGAAGGGGAGCATCAGAAGATTCTCGTTCCAGCTCCAACACCACCGCGATGACGAAGGGGACAATGGCCGCCAACCCCAGAACTCGTCGCCGGCGCCGCCGCTGCCGTCCCCGCCATCATTGGTCAAGCAGTGCAAGCCCGAGGCGCAGCCGCCTACATACTTGTAATACCTCTCCGATCCATTGGACTCGAACATGTACAGCCTGCTCCCGACGGCAATGGCTGCCTCGTAGCCACCGGCGAGGAGGAGGGTTTTGGGGAGCTGAGGCGAGACCACCTGCACGGCCGTCTTGGTGTCGTAGATGAGGACGCCGCCGACTTCGTCATCTAATTTCCCCCACGGGTCTATGGTGGGGCTGGTACATATGGCAACGAGGCTGCTGCCGATGGCGGCGAACTGGGCGCGGTCACCGATGGTGGGAAGCCCCACGCGGAGGACCGGGGGCTCCTAAAGCCACGCCAACATTGCGGCGACTGCCAGAGCCTAGGGTTTCGGAAGACCCACCTACGATCGGTGAAGGGTAATTATTTGCATGCCCCTGATAATACAGCTCGACCATTGATCTGGATCTGCGGCCGCCGCGCAGCTCAGCAGGATCATAGGATGGAAAACCTTGCGTGCATGGGTACTCGTTCGTGTTGGATTTCTCATCTCTCACCCCAATATTCATGTACCGCCACTTGACAAGTACTCCCTCTGTAAATTAGTATAAACTTTTTCGATTTAGCTACAATGTCATTCAGCTGATATTTTGATTTTGGGTCAGTCGAATTTCTGGCTGCTGGATTTGTGCTTTGAGATGTGTGCTTTAGTTTTTCCCTGTTCTGTATTTTGTGTTGTGTTTGGGCCTAGTTGAAATCGACTGACCGCTGGTCGGTCGATTGTGTATATGGGCTCGCTGAGCCTGGTGTCCGCCCGTTAACAGGCCTCTCGCCTAGCGCAGCGCCCACCTGCCCCGCGTGGAATCGCTAGCAGGCGTGAAACAAACGGAAATGTTAACGCCCACACGTGTGGGCGTTTTCCAACTCGCCCACACATCTGGATCGTCGTCCAGTGCCTTTTGCACGAATCTTGGCACGAAAAGGTTGATTTTTTGTGCCACGTAGGATGGGGCTGGTGTGTGGGCGTTGAAAAGTTTGCCCACACGCCCGCATCATGCTGTTTGCCAGCTGCGTTGTGTGGGCAAACTAGTTTCTGCCCACACTGCCACCACCTAGGTCATGCGCGTGTGGGCGAACTGCTTTTCGCCCACACGGCACTCCTATATTGTGGACGGCAACTGCAGTTACACGAACGTGGCAACTCGGTACACACACGGCAACTGTGATTCTCTGCTACATGGCAACTGCAGTTACGCGAACGTGGCAACTCGGTACACACACATGGCAACTGTGATTCTTTGCTACACGGCAACTGCAGTTGCGCGTACGTGGCAACCAGATAAACACACATGGCAACTGTGATTAACAATACATGTCAACTATGGTTGGACCACACGTGGCAACTAGGTAAACACACATGGCAACTACTGTTTTGACCATATGTGGCAAGTAGTTAATCACACACGGCAACTACGGTTTGATTACACGCGGCAACTACCATAAATTAGACATGGCAACTATAGTTAACCAAAACAGATAGAGTTGCCATGCTTTTACAACTACACTTGCCATCCCGGATAACTACATCTGCCAACCAGGATGGCAACTAAATAGTCATCCCGTGAGGTACCTAAAGTAGCTGCGTCAGGACGTGTGGGCATTTTTGCTTCGTGCCACACGCACGGGGTGAAGATGAGTAGTACTTGTTGGGCGTGTGGCACGAATTAGCCGCGCCCACACATGTGGGCAATTCCAATGTCCGCCCACACACAGCCCGTGTGGACTGCCTCCTACTCACACCAAACATGGTGTGTGGGCGCATGTCGTATATGCCACACGTGTGGCAGTTAGCGGCGTCCGAAACAAAACAGGTATATTTGGATGCCTGTTTTGCTCGCTTGTTTTGTTCAGCAATGAAATCATGCCTGTTTTGCTTGTTTTGCTCGCTTGTTTTAGCAATGAAAATAAAACAGGTGTATTATTTTCAGTCCCTTTCTTCTTAACGGGAAACAAATGACACTAATTCATTGTTTCTTAGAGAACTTAACTATTTTAATTTTGTTTAAGTTTTTATTTCATTTTTATTCTTTAAGGGTAATACCAATAATTCATTCCTACTTAGGATTTTTTTTGTTTAATTTCACCATTTGTGCTTATTCTTGCATACTATAAAAAAGCGCAATTTCTATTCAAATCGCTTGCAAATTTTGTCATTATTGTTTTTTCTCTTTCTTTCTTCTTAAACGGTAATACCCATTGAGGGAGTCATGGACTAGGGGGTGTCCGGATGGCCGAACTATGACATTTGGCCGGACTCCCGGACTATGAAGATACAAGATTGAAGACTTCGTCCAGTGTCCGGATAGGGACTTTCCTTGGCGTGGAAGGCAAGCTTGGCGATACGATATGAAGATCTCCTCCCATTGTAACCGACTCTGTGTAACCCTAGCCCTCTCCGGTGTCTATATAAACCAGAGAGTTTTAGTCCGTAGGACGAAAAACAATCATACCATAGGCTAGATTCTAGGGTTTAGCCTCTCTGATCTTGTGGTAGATCAACTCTTGTACTACCCATATCTCTCCCTAATAATAAAGCACGGATTGGGTCTCCGGGTTCACCGTCACGGCGCTTTTTCAAAGAAGTACTTCTGTTTTCTGGTAATTAAATCTGCAGTCCCGTGCCCGCTTCCGGTACATAAAAATTGTTTCGTTGAGAGTCTCTCCTATGCTTAAGAAAGGACTCGCTACTAGGCCAGGACTCTTATGGGTCGAACAGCCCAACAGCAGCTAAGGAAAAAAGTCTGAGCCAGACTCTTCTTCAACCCGTCCTCCGGACTCGAGGAATCCTCCTCCGCCCTCCTCCTTGCGTGAACCAGCTGATCTGCCAAGATCATGGTAGCACCTATGGCGAGTGCGGCGCGAAGCTCGCTCAAGCTCGATGCGCCCCGTGGTGGTGGCATCGAGGCGGGTCGGCCCGAGCTGGGTCGATCTGACCGCCGCCGCCAGCCATGTTTCTTGATCCCGTGGACGACCTCAACCACAACAAGCAGGATAGCTGCGATGAATTGTGGACGGGCGCAGCAGCGTCCTATGGGCGGGCACCGGCGACGTTCTTCGCCTCGTGGATGTGCTCCATGTGGATACCGACAAGGACGTCTACATCTCCCTCCCAGGGCTTCTATAGACGCTGCTAGGTCGCCGACATCACCGCTGGATGCGCCACATCTAGCCTTCCCCTACTTGCTAGCCAATGGACTGCTGCTCTCCTAGGCGAGCTACGGTGGCCGCCCACAGGGTGTTTGACGAAATTCCCGTCAAGGATGGCATCACTTGGGCGACCATAGACTCCAATGGAGGTTTCCACAGCGAAGCAGTAAGGCTTTTGACTTGCATGTGTCACGAATGACAGGGACTCGCTGGTGGTCTGCTCGGCCATGCCATTGTCCCTGTTCTTGGCTGAGCAAACCAAGGAACTTTAGTGAGCTGTTGCAGGCAGAGGAAGTTGCTGCTGCTGGCAGAGAAAGATTAGGATTAGTATAGCATGATTATCATAGTTTCCTTGATTTGTTTTGGTCTAGATTATAGTACATCAATGCACTGATATTTCTTCTGTGGTGCAGGCGCTTCAAGATAACAAGGACAGCAGGCGTCGCGGCAACTCATTCGTCTACGGTGTCCTCACCAAATCTGAAATTATTTGGCTCCTAAATCCTAATCCATGTGAGCAAGCCGCCCCTTCCTCTTCCCCCACCAATGTCCGCTTCCAAATCAGGCTGAAAGTCCAGGTCACTCCCCTAATATTAGGTAGAGATATGTTCTGCTAGATGTGTCCAAATCCCTCTATTATTCCAATACATTAATCATTCTTCTTTGAGTGTTTAAGTGAACGATATCTAATATTTGACACTCAGTTAAGTTTGGTCTTTTTTGGGTAATTTATGTAGTATAGCGCCTGTAAGAGTTGGCTGCAGATCCACTATTTCACTCTCTGTTTTTACTGCAATATAATGCATATACCTAGAGCTAGCATCTCAGGGACCACAAATTCAGCATCTGCTCCTATAACTTCCATGTCAGTGCAAATGCTATTATGATTATGTTTCAGCAGTAATAACCTCATGTACTATTTGAAAGTTCATTGCAGGTTGTTATTGTTCCTTTATTTGCATTGAAGCGAGGTTGTGAAACATGCTAAATCTTGTAGAGAAGATAAAGTTATTGCCTGGTACCAAGGACGGGTGTGCACTCCTTTACTTCTGTTTTTTTCCATTTGAGTGGCAACACTAGGTAAGAGGAAAGTTTGGTAAATCTAACCCGAACTGTTTGCCAAGTACCAAGTCTACCTCCCTCTCACCCGGCTCTTCCAGAGGAAGAAATTAAGTTGCACGAGGTTGAATTCCGCAGGCTTATGGCTGATCATCATGCTCTAGCCGAGGAACGAATGGTGTTACCAAGAAATAAAGGAGGAAGTTCATCACCTGAAAACATGATCATTGCAAAGATTAATGACAAGAATGGAGCTTATATCACTATATCAGCGAGCTCGTTGACAAGAGAAGGAAGCTTGAAGCTGAACTTAGATCAAATGACCCTTTGAGAGATGAGGTTGTGCATCTTTGTGCTGAAATTGAGAATCTCCTTGCTGTCAGGAAAGAACCCTCTACAAATGCTGCATCACTCATCAATGAGATTAGTAGGGAGAGATCAAATAGATAACAAGAACTTACACATGCAAGGTACACACCACGACACACGGTCTCTTTTGCTGGACCAGACTCTCAAGTATCCCAGCAAATCGGTTGCGGAATGGAAACTTTGATTATCATTGGTTTGTATTTCGCAAGAATGCATGTGAATTATAGCATGCAGAAGTGGAATTTCGAGTTGGTGGAACAAAGCAAAGTAATGTAAAAGAGTAGGATTTTGACGGAGCAATAAATTCAACAACTGCGGGCCAAATTAGCTAATTTTGATGGCAGGCTAGGGGGGCACAAGTATGCTACTGGGATCAACTATAGCGTTTGTAAATTCAGTTATCATTTCTACATGTATTTTCCTTTCTTTACTGTAATATCTTGTCTGGATTTGACGTTGTACATGCACAATATGGTGCGATTTCGATTTAGGAATCTGGTATGTGTCAATACTTTACATGGGTCTCTATGAAACAAGACAAATTATTTGGTTTGTTACCACTAATGGACATGCCCACTGCTCTTAGCCTAATACAATATTGATGCATCTAATATTGGTAGGTAAAGTTGGCAGATGACAACACACATGTCAATGGATAAGCAATAGGCATTCATCATCTATCCAGGTTTGCAAACTCATCTTATACTAATTTCTTTCTCGGTATTTAATAGTTGGAAAACCTTTCATTTGTACTATCTGTTTTAGTTTAGTACTATTCTTTTTTATATATACTAGCAAGAATGCCCGTGCATTGGAACGGGAGAACAAGTATCCTAGATCCTTCGGGGAAAAAAACACATCCAAGTTGATAAATATCAATCTGAAAAATTATTACAATGCCAAGCCAAATTCTGTCATGCTTCTATGCTAGCAAAAGTTTGGGCCATGTAAAGCAACTCTTTGCAGCATAACCCAAACAAACAGAAAATATGATGGTAGCTAAATCTACCAATGAATTTAGCTGCATATCTTTGAGTCCTTGATTAATATTGTGGCATTGTTCTTAGATAGATTACCATGTCCCTTCTTGAACTGAAACACCATCAAGCAAAAGAAGGGACATGGTAATCTATCTAAGAACAATGCCACAATATTAATCAAGGACTCAAAGATATGCAACTGAATTCATTGATAGATTTAGCTACCATCATATTTTCTGTTTGTTTGGGTTATGCTGCAAAGAGTTGCTTTACATGGCCCAAACTTTTGCTAGGATAGAAGCATGACAGAATTTGGCTTGGCATTGTAATAGTTTTTCAGATTGATATTTATCAACTTGGATGTGTTTTTTTCCCGAAGGATCTAGGATACCTGTTCTCCCGTTGCAACGCACGGGCATTCTTGCTATACCTACTAATAAAAGAAATAGGTATTCTTAGTCCGTCATGTTATTTTATAGAAACCCCTCTGATGTTTCTGAGATTAAACCCGTAGTACATATCAAGTGTTTTTTAAAATACTCATATCTTCTAAACCTTAACTACAAATTTAACATATTATATATGAAATTTGATTAGAAAAATAAATAGAATCTGAATATGATGTTATTTTACATGTTAACCATTTTAAAAACTATCTAGGGTGTAATCTTAATCAATAGTGCATTACCCGTCTTTCTTTCATATCGGTACTGATCTGGATTGTGGATAAACATCTCAGTAAAATCAGGATTGGAGATGAAACTAAAGATCACTTGCCCATTTATTTGTATGTATTAAAACTACATGCAAGCCGTGTTTAAATAGAGGACACGTGAAATCTTGAACTTGCGTTTTTGTAGGTAAAGACCATCTTTGTTTGGGCCATAGCTACAAATACTCACATTATATACAATTTTTTTGTAAATTAAAAGTGTGTGGTATTCTTTTCTCCCGTTGCAACGCACGGGCCCTTTTGCTAGTCATCAATATTAATCAAGCAGGAGTAGGGTTTTACCTCCACCGAGAGGGCCCGAACCTGGGTAAAAACATCGTGTCCCTTGTCTCCTGTTACCATCCGCCTAGACGCACAGTTCGGGACCCCCTACCCGAGATCCGCCGGTTTTGACACCGACATTGGTGCTTTCATTGAGAGTTCCTCTGTGTCGTCACCTTTAGGCCCGATGGCTTCTTTGATCGTCAACCACGACGCGGTCCAGGGTGAGACTCTTCTCCCCGGACAGATCTTCGTATTCGGCGGCTTCGCACTGCGGTCCAACTCGCTTGGCCATCTGGAGCAGATTGGAAGCTACGCCCCTGGCCATCAGGTCAGGTTTGGAAGCCTAAACTACACGGCCGACATCCGCGGGGACTTGATCTTTGATGGATTCGAGCCACGGCCGAGCCAGCCGCCCTGTCTCGATGGGCATGATCTAGCTCTGCCGCCGAACAGCGCCCAGAGTGCCGCTCAGGTGTCCGCTCCGACCATTAGCTCGGAGCCGACTGCGCTAGTCAGGGACGGACGGTTGGGCGCTGCCCCAAAAGCCGCAATCTCTACGGCGATAGAGCCGAATACCAGCCTAGTCCTTTGCAAGGCCCGTGACTCCAAGGTGCCGGACTCCGTTCCGGACTCCGAATATTCTGCACCTCTCCCAATCGAACCCGATTGGGCTCCGATCATGGAGTTCACCGCCGCGGACGTCTTTCAGCACTCGCCCTTTGGCGATATCCTGGATTCACTAAAGTCTCTCTCTTTGTTAGGAGAGCCCTCGCCGGACTATGGTCAGCAGGGTTGGGATGCGGACGACGAGGAAATTCGAAGCCCACCCACCACCCACTTTGTAGCCACTGTCGACGATCTAACCGACATGCTCGACTTCGACTCCGAAGACATCGACGGTATGGACGCCGATGCGGGAGACGACCAAGAACCAGCACCTATAGGGAACTGGAAGGCCACCTCGTCATATGACATATACATGGTGGACACCCCCAAATCAGGGGATGGCGATGAAAAAGCAGAGGATGGCCCCTCCAAGAAGCAACCCAAGCGCCGACGTCAGCGGCGCTGCTCTAAATCCCGCCAAAGCAAGAACGGCAAATCCGGCACCGGAGACGTCAACACCACGGATAGTGCCGAAGACAACCCCCTCCAGCAGGATTCAACGCAGGAGGACGAAGGAGCCAGCCCTCATGAGAGAGCGGCAGGCACAGAGGTCGAGGACGACAATTATATGCCTCCCTCCGAAGACGAGGCAAGCCTCGACGACGACGAATTCGTCGTGCCAGAGGATCCCGTCGAACAAGAGTGTTTTAAATGCAGGCTTATGGCCACGGCAAGCAGCCTCAAGAAAAAACAGCAGCAGCTTAGAGCTGACCAAGACCTGCTAGCCGACAGATGGACCGAAGTCCTGGCGGCTGAAGAGTATAAACTCGAACACCCCTCCAAGAGTTACCCAAAGCGCAGGCTACTACCCCAACTAAAGGAGGAAGCAACTAAACCTACATCACCACCGTACGATGCGCCCGATCGGCCACCCCGTGGCCGTGACAGAGAGGCCTCTCGGCCCTCAATCCAAGCCGCACCCCGACGCCGCTCTAAAAATACCAGAGCACGGGGAAATGCAACTGACCTGCGAGATATATTGGAGGATAAGGCAAGGCAAACAAGATCGATCTACGGATCGCGTGGGCGCCCCACATCACGGGACGATAACCGTCACGCCGGATATGATAAATACGGCCAGGCCGAATACAACAGACAAAGCTCATCCGAGCTATGTCGCGATATAGCCCAGTACAGGGACGCCGCACACCCACTATGCTTCACAGACGAAGTAATGGATCATCAAATCCCAGAGGGTTTTAAAACCGTAAACATCGAATCATACGATGGCACAACAGATCCCGCGGTATGGATCGAGGATTATCTCCTTCATATCCACATGGCCCGTGGTGATGATCTACATGCCATCAAATACCTCCCGCTCAAGCTTAAAGGACCAGCTCAGCATTGGCTTAACAGCCTGCCAGCAGAGTCAATAAGTTGCTGGGAGGACCTGGAATCAGCATTCCTCGATAACTTCCAGGGCACTTATGTGCGACCACCAGACGCCGATGACCTAAGCCACATAATCCAGCAGCCAGAGGAATTAGCCAGACAATTCTGGACACGGTTCCTAACCAAGAAAAATCAAATAGTCGACTGTCCGGACGCCGAGGCCCTTGCAGCCTTCAGGCACAACATCCGAGACGAATGGCTTGCCCGGCACCTAGGACAGGAAAAGCCGAAATCTATGGCAGCCCTGACGACACTCATGACTCGCTTTTGCACGGGCGAAGACAGCTGGCTAGCTCGTAGCAATAACATAACCAAGAGCCCTGGCAATTCGGATACCAAGGACAACAATGGCAGGTCACGTCGCAACAAGCACAAGCACCGCATTAATGGCGACAATACTGAGGATATGGCAGTCAATGCCGGATTCAGAGGCTCTAAACCCGGTCAGCGGAAGAAGCCATTCAAAAGAAACCCTCCGGGCCCATCCAACTTAGACCGGATACTCGATCGCTTGTGCCAAATACACGGCACCCCCGAACAACCAGCCAACCACACCAACAGGGGTTGTTGGGTGTTCAAGCAGGCAGGCAAGTTAAGTGCCAAAACCAGAGACAAGGGGCTGCGTAGCGATGACGAGGAGGAGCCCTGGCCGCCGAACAACAGAGGACAAAAGGGCTTTCCCCCGCAAGTGCGGATGGTGAACATGATATACGCAACCCACATCCCCAAAAGGGAGCAGAAGCGTGCCCTCAAGGACGTCTATGTGTTGGAGCCAGTCGCCCCAAAGTTCAACCCATGGTCCTCCTGTCCGATCACTTTTGATCGAAGGGACCACCCCACTAGCATCCGTCACGGCGGATTCGCCGCATTGGTCCTAGACCCAATCATTGACGGATTTCACCTCACCAGAGTCCTCATGGACGGCGGCAGCAGCCTGAACGTGCTTTATCAGGATACAGTGCGAAAAATGGGTATAGAGCCGTCAAGGATTAAACCCACAAAGACAACCTTTAAAGGCGTCATACCAGGTGTAGAAGCCAGCTGTACAGGCTCGGTTACACTTGAGGTGGTCTTCGGATCCCCGGATAATTTCCGAAGCGAAGAGTTAATCTTCGACATAGTCCCATTCCGCAGTGGCTATCACACCCTGCTCGGACAAACCGCATTTGCAAAATTCAATGCGGTGCCGCACTACGCATATCTCAAGCTCAAGATGCCAGGTCCTCACGGAGTCATTACGGTAAATGGAAACACCTAACGCTCTCTCCGAACGGAGAAGCACACAGCGGCCCTGGAGGCGGAAGTACAGAGCAGCCTCTCAAGGCATCTCCCCAATCCGGGTATTAAACGCCCAGACAACGTCAAGCGCGCCCGAAGCAACCTCCAACAAAGCCAGCTGGCACATTCCGAGCAAGCATAGCAGTGCGGCCCCAACCCCAGCCCTCGCCATACGGTGATATCGGACCCAACTATCTGGAAGGCCTGTCCGGCAATAAACTCGCCAAACACACGATGCAACAGCCAGGGCGCTAACAAGCTGCGTCGTATGTCCAGGTGGTCTCTATAACGAGCTAAATAACCGTTTTGCTTAAATTTACGCAGCTTGCCCCTGGAGGGGGACATGTCAAATAATCCCATCCCTTGCTTATCGCACTATTTGTATCGTTCTGCTTTCATAGCAGCCTTTTTTAATAAACAATACATAGCTCTTATCTATTATTGTATTCATCTGTTTTTATACAAATATGTTCAGTCATGACATTATGCAACCTACACTTTGGTATGGCCAACACACCAGGGGCTTAAGCACCCCATAACATGGTGTGAGAAGACCGAACACTCTCACGAGTGCGGCACCCCGAACTTATAGCACTATATGCATCGGCTCCGAATCATGTCTTGGGTCAATAGTTGGGTTTGCCCGGCTCCCATGTTTTGGTACCTTACGTTCCGCAATGTTGGCTAAGGTAGCGCTGGGAGAACTACTGTGATTGTGCCCCAGTTGAGCTGGGTTAACATCTCAGTAGAGAAAGCTAAAACTGACCGTCATGATAGTGCGAGAGACCGGTCGCTGTTCGCGAGGTTTTTCGAGTCCTTAAAGACTTATGCCGCTTAGAGCGAGGAGCCGGATTTATCTGGCCAAGGCGTGGATAGCGCCCTGAACTCGGTCTTCCGAATACTAGGGGCTTCGCCGAAATTTAAAATTATAGAATTCCATGGCTAAGTGAGAGTGATAAAGCATTATAAGTCCGATGGCCTGGTTCGTTGTGCTGAGCGCCTCCCTAGATGGACCCAAGAATGGGAACAAGAGCGCTCAGGTTTATCCCGAACACCCCAGCACTCGTGGCATTGGGGTAGAAGCAGACAACTTGCATCTCTCAGATTTAATAAACAACCGCACAGAAGGTAATATTTTAAATTAACAAGCGTTGCTTAGCGCATATGAACAAAGTTTTCAGCGCACAGGATAACAACATGCGAGTCTACTCAAAAATTACATCTTTGGAGCACTCACCCGCTATAATGCGGGTACCCTTCAGGACGCCCTTATAATACATCTCGGGCGTACGATACTCCTTGCCCGGCGGTGGCGGGTCCGTCACAAGCTTCTTAGCGTCCATCTTGCCCCACTGCACTTTAGCACGGGTAAGGGCCCGACGGGCACCCTCAATACAGGCGGAGTGCTTCATGACTTTAATCCATGGACAGGCGTCCACCAGCCGCCGCACCAAACCGAAATAGCTCCCAGGTATGGCTCCCTTAGGCCACAGCCGAATTATGAGACCCTTCATGGCCTGTTCGACCACCCTGTGAAGCTTGACCAGCTACTTCAGCTGGTCGCTAAGGGGCACCGGATGTCCGGCCTCAGCATACTGAGACCAGAATACCTTCTCCGTCGAGCTTCCTTCCTTGGCCCGGTAGAATGCGGCAACATCAGACACACTGCGGGGCAGATCTGCGAATGCTCCTGGAGAGCTCCGGATTCGGGTAAGTAACAAGTAATTCACTCTCACGTGCTTGCTTTGCATGAAGAAAGCCTTACCCGCCGCTATCTTCTTTATCGCCTCAATTTCTTGGAAGGCTCTTTGGGCTTCGGCCTTGGCGGTTTTGGCACTCTCAAGAGCCGAGGCGAGCTCGGATTCTCGAGTCTTCGAGTCACGCTCCAAACTCTCATGCTTTTCCACGAGAGCCTGGAGCTCTTGCCGCACCTCCACCACCCGCGCCTCCTGCCTCTCTCGCTCGGTGCACTCCAAGGCCGCACTGCTTTCGGCCTAGCACATCGCCTCCTTCAGGGCCGCCACCTCATTCATGGCCCCTGTAATACCCACGTTATTCCTGTCATTTTTTGCAACCAAATCCTTTTCTATAAGGTACTACTTTAATAAGGTATTACTTACCTTCCTTGTCCTCGAGCTGCTTCTTGGCAAGGCCGAGCTCATTCTCGGACCGCTCGAGGCTTTGCTTCAATGCACTAACCTCCGCAGTCGGTGTGGCAGAGGTCAGCAGCGAAGCCTGCATTCCCATATTGACATATTTCTGTTAGACTCCTGCGTATATCTTTTTAGATCCTCAGCTTGGCTTTTCTTTCCGAACACCAAACTGAGCATCATGGGCTACTGTCTATGCGGTACCATTTTTACATATCTTAAATTACTTATCTCAAAGCCTGTTAGAAGGCTGGTACAGACTTCAGTCAGCCCGCTCTTGGCGGACTAAACGTTTTGGATCACCGCACTCATAACAGTGCGGTGCTCCTCGTCGATGGAGGCGCCGTTAAGCGCCTCCAGCAAATTATCCGGCGCCTCCAGTTGGACGGAGGCCACCGGTGTCGCAGTATCGCCCTTCTCACGAAGGGCCGCCCGCCGGACTTCAGAACCATTGCAGGTTCCGGTACGGAGTCCGACACAGGGCCGGACCTGGAACCCTCGGGAGTTCCGCCCTCTTTTCGCCCAAAGTCCGGAAGGTCACCTTGCGGCGCCTCGAGGACCACCTCTTCCTGGCCGGGCCCCTTCTGGGACCCCGCCTCGGCATCGTCTACGTCACGAGGGGAGGAGGCAGTTGGAAGGGAAGTGCTATTCACATCCGACGAGCCCAGGGACCCGCTCGATGCAGCGGGGAGATCGTCCCTGGGCGGGCTACAGGGTTGTATTCGGCGTTAGAAGACACTACGCGACAAGAAGAAAAATCATGAGTTATTATGGAATCCGGACACTTACGATCTCGCCAGGGGCTTGGCCCTCGAGGGCCACTCCTCTTCGTCGTCGTTGGCATTGGTGGAGTAGTCCGGAGGAAGGGTCCTCCCCTTTTTCGACCCTCCGGCCTCCTCAGTTGGCGAGGCCTTCCTTTTCTTCTCTTCCCTCGTTGGGGGAGAAGCCTCTTTCTTCTCCTCCTCGTCTTCACGGGAGGAGTCTGCCTCGGAGTCATCAGACGATGAGTCTGATAACACCTGACGATGGGAACTCTTTCGGGTTCCCGTGGCCATTTTCTTGGCCTTCTTCTCCGGCACCACGTGAGGCGCCGGAGCCATCAGCCCCATCAATTGGGCGCCCGCTGGGTCTTCTGGTAAGGGATCCGGACAGTTAACCTGCCCGGACTTCTTCAGCCAGTCCTGTCAAAGGTGAGGGAGTTTAGATCCCGCATAGTGTCAAACTATGAAAAAGCGTCCTGTAAAAGGGAAAAATAGCTTACCTCGTCAGCTTTACGCCGCGAACTGAATCCACGATCTTCGGTAGCGGACGCGGGAGCCTCGGCGCCCTTGAAAAGCACCCTCCAGGCAGCTTCGTATGTAGTGTTGAAGAGCCTGCTCAAGGTCTGGTGTTGTGCCGGATCAAGCTCCCACAAGTTGAACGCCCGCTGTTGGCACGGGAGGATCCGGCATATGAGCATGACCTGGACTACATTGACGAGCTTGTGATTCTTGTTCACTAGCTTTTGGACGCAGGCTTGGAGTCCGGTCAGCTCCTCCGAATCGCCCCATGTCAGGCCCGTCTCTTTCCAGGAGGTGAGCCTTGTGGGAAAGCCGGATCCAAATTCGGGGGCCGCCGCCCATTTGGGGTCGCGCGGCTTAGTGATGTAGAACCACCCCGATTGCCACCCTTTAATTGTCTCCACAAGGGGCCCTCGAGCCATAGGACGTTGGCCATCCGGCCCACCATGGCACCTCCGCACTCCGCTTGGCGGCCGCCCACTACTTTCGGCTTGACATTAAAAGTCTTCAGCCATAAGCCGAAGTGGGGCTGGATGTAGAGGAAGGCCTCGCACACGAAGATAAACACCGAGATGTTGAGGACGAAGTCCGGGGCCAGATCGTGGAAATCCTGGCCGTAGTAAAACATGAGCCCCCGAACGAACGGGTGAAATGGAAAGCCCAACCTGCGGAGGAAATGGGGGAGAAAAACAACCCTCTCATGGGGCCTGGGGGTGGGGATGAGTTGCCCTGCATCTGGAAGCCGGTGCGCGATGTCGTCAGACAGGTATCCGGCCTCCCACAGTTTTTTGATTTGCCCCTCCGTGACGGAGGAGGCCATCCACTTGCCTCCCGCTCCGGACATGGTTGGAGAAGGTCGAGGTGAGATGTGCGGGCTTGGGCGCTGGAGCTCGAGTACGCAGGGAGGGATAAGCAAAGGAGGAAGAAGCCGTAAATGGAAAGGGTAGATCCTTATCCCCTTATATGGGCGGCCGAAACTACGAGCCCCCACCGGCCTGATAAAACTCGCTTATCCCCCAAACACCACGGTTAATGGCGCGGTTGGGTTACCCACGCCCGTATTGATGACAATCCCGGAATAAGGGGACACGATCTCTACTTCGACAAGGCGTGCCAAGGAAACCTCCTCGCTAAACGCGCCGAGGAGGAACAGTGAAACAATTCGAATGAAGGCTTGACTGCGGCGTGATGTCACGTTGCGGAATACGTCAGCAGATTAGATTTGTGCAGATATTATTCTCTCTACGGTGGTACGTGGAACTTATTTTTACAGAGCCAGACACTATCCTTGTGTTCAACATCTTCTGTGAAGTATTCGGAGGAGGAACCCGCCTTGCAACGCCGAAGACAATTTGCGCGCCGGACTCGTCATTGAAGCCAGGTTCAGGGGCTACTGAGGGAGTCATGGACTAGGGGGTGTCCAGATGGCCGGACTATGACCTTTGGCCGGACTTCCGGACTATGAAGATACAAGATTGAAGACTTCGTCCCATGTCCGGATAGGGACTTTCCTTGGCGTGGAAGGCAAGCTTGGCGATACGATATGAAGATCTCCTCCCATTGTAACCGACTCTGTGTAACCCTATCCCTCTCCGGTGTCTATATAAGCCGGAGAGTTTTAGTCCGTAGGACGAAAAACAATCATACCATAGGCTAGATTCTAGGGTTTAGCCTCTTTGATCTCGTGGTAGATCAACTCTTATACTACCCATATCATCAATATTAATCAAGCAGGAGTAGGGTTTTACCTCCACCGAGAGGGCCCGAACCTGGGTAAAAACATCGGGTCCCTTGTCTCCTGTTACCATCCGCCTAGACGCACAGTTCGGGACCCCCTACCCGAGATCCGCCGGTTTTGACAGCGACACCCATACCACTAATTCATTGTTTTGGTCTAGAGAAGTAGAGACACCGTTGATCAATAACAATTGCACTAATTGATTCTTTCTTTAGAAAAATTTCTTTTTGCAAAACATTGACTATTATGTGTCTATTCTTGCTTATTATAACAAAGCGCAATTTATGTGCAGATTGTGTGCAAATTTTGTGATTATTTATTTTTAGCTTTTTATACCATTTTCTTTCCTATTTTAGGGTATTTTTACTTCATTTTTAACTTCTGTTTTCTTTTTCTGTGGGTTTTCTTTTTCCCTTTTTCTTTCCTTTATTGGTTATTTTTGCTTTTTGTAGGTTTTTGGCTTAATGTAATTATGTACAAACAAATACTATATAATATGTGCCAAAATTTCATGATTATATGTACACTAAAAATGCGCAACTTCTGTGCAAATTGTTTGCAAATATTTCATTATTTGTTTTATTTTTTTCAGTTCCTTTCTTCTTAACGCGAAACCAATGCCACTAATTCATTGTTTCTTAGAAAACTTCACTATTCTAATTTTGTTTAAGTTTTTATTTTATTCTCTTTATTCTTTAAGGGTAATACCAATACCTCTAATTCATTCCTACTTAGGAATTTTTTAGTGAAATTTCACTATTTGTGCTTATTCTTGCGTATTATAAAAAAGCGCAATTTATAATTCAAACCGTGTGCAAATTTTGTCATCATTGTTATTTTACTTTTATTTCTTCTTAAATTGTAATACAGATACCACTAATTCATTATTTTGATCCCGAGAAGCAGCGACGCCATGGATCAAATACCAATGCCACTAATTTTTTATTTTTTATTTTGTTTTGGTTTTCATTTTCTTTTATTTCGTAAAGGTAATACCGATGTCACTAATCCATTACTTTTTAGAAAGCACTATTTGTCGCGGAAATCTCACTAGTGTATGCTTATTTTGCATCGTAATAATACATTTTTGATATAAACATATGCATATATGTATTGTATGCATCTATAAAAATAAATATACATGTGCGAGATTGCAAATATAAAAATAAATAATTCATTCCTTCTTACAAATTTTTTTTTTGCATAAATTCCACTCCTATATGCTTATTTTTGCATATCGTACAAATGTGCAATTTTTGTGTAAGTTGTCTGCATTTTTGTTTGTTTTCTCTATTTTTGTTTTTGCTTATCAACGAGCCATTGTTTTGCATTGGGCACGTGAAGTCTTGTGAGCTGCTGTTGGTTTTGTATGCAAAAAGACTTAAGGTGTGCTACAACACTGAAATTGGCTGACCAGTTCAGTCGATTGGTTAGGAATCGACTGACCCATTTCATAAAATCAGGCGACTGACCAGTAGCCGGTCCCAAACTTTTTAGATGAGGGAGTACTTGCTCGTTAAAAATTATAAAATGTTCTCCCTTCAACTGGTTTAGTATAATTTTGTAGGGAGTAACTTTTTTCTGAATCGCAACGTGCTATAGTGCTTGTTCACTCATTTCAATGTGTATGTAGTTCACACGGTGCAACCTGTCAAAAAAAACTACTCATTGCAGTTCAAAAAGGCACATATTACACGATTTCTCACAAGGGATGGATTTCATACAGATCAGACAAGGCAGTAAATTCAGTACAGACAAGTTTGTTTGCCAGGAGAAACCTAGCTAGATTCTTTCTCTAATCTTGGTTAAGCAATCTGTACAACTGTGGGTGGTACAATACAACATGATGATATGGAACATTATCCACTACATCTACCAAAAATCACACGACGATCACCTGGTCGCATCGTATATAGGGAACCAACAAGAAAAAAAATCTTCTGACATGCTCAACTTCTGAGGAAGGAATCATGCTAAGCTTTTATAAGTAGCCTTAGTTTCCTATCATGCTTTATCATTGAACTTACGGTCTCTACGACCAACACAGTCTGCAAAAAAGAAAGAAGACAGACATTAAATTATACTCCCTCCGTTTGAGCATCAACTAATTCCGGACAGAAGTAGTAGTACAATAAATATGTCAAAAGGTAAGAGAAACTGTACATGCTACAATCAGTCAGCAATCTAAGCAAGTTAATAAACATAGCTATTTTAGCTGAGATGTTAGTTACCCCAAGGAACAAGCAGCCAGCATTCTAAGGAACATTCAACATTGATTGTGCTCACAAAGGGATGGACAGTTACCTGAAGGCAGGTGTAAGCCAAACCAGTCGCGAAGTAGAAATTTGCGTTACCAGTATCCTGTCAACATTTTCATGTTAGTAACACTACACAACATGTGTGTGTGTGTGCGTGTGCGTGTCTATGTGTATGAGAGAGAGAGAGAGAGAGAGACCGACCCTCCAGATCCATAGGTTATGCATACACTAGTAGAAAAGGCGGCATCAGTCCCGGTTCGTAAGGGCCTTTAGTCCCGGTTCAAACTGGAACCGGGACTAAAGGTCGCAGCCACGTGGAGCTCCACCTTTAGTCCCGGTTGGTAACACCAATCGGGACTAAAGGAAATTTTATGATTTTTCTTATTTGATTTATTTGATTTTTTTTATTTTCAAATTTCTGAATTATTTTAACCTCTAATCTCTAATCACCACCCCTCATCACTGCTCAATTTATCCTCTAATCTCTAATCACCCCTCATCTTTCCTAATCATCTAACTTCCCGAAAGGTCACCCATCCTCCCGCTCCCCTAGCCTAAGCACGCTTAACTTTCGGGTTCTATTCTCCCTCGTTTCCAAGTCCCACTTGTTGTTTTCCTGACAATAGTAAGATGTCAATCCTATTAACCCTCAGGAATTTTGCGTGAGCATGAAGTGACACATTTCACTGTTTGAGTTTGAAACTATTGTTTTAAAAAATAATAATTATTTAGTAACACTAATATTTCTTGAATATTTAGTTTGACCATTGTTTGACCACAGTTTGACCAGATTTGACCAAAATTCAAAATAACTGAAATAATTATGTAGTAACACTAATATTCTAGAATAATTAGTTATACCATTGTTTGACCACAGTTTGACCACACAGTTTGAAATTTTTTCGATTTTTTCCACTCTAAATCTTAAAAGCCCCGTAACTTTTTTTCTGTTAGGTTTTTGAGGATTTTAAAAATGTTTAACGGGGTTTCCCCAGTTAAATTTGGATGTAACTTTTCGAGTAGATGGTTTTTCATATAAAAAACTTTTTATCCGAGTTAGTATGCAAAAGTTATGCCCATTTTACTAAATTCTAGAGAGATTTTGCAAATAAAGTCGAAATTCACATTTGCAAATTTTCCCAACAACTAGACCACGTATCACATGGGGAACTTATTTTATTTTATTTTTTGACATTTTCATCATTTTCTTTTATTTTTTTGAAAATTGAAAAGGCGATCCACCGGGGCGGGGGGGAGGGGGGGGGGGGTAGAGTTTGAAAATGGGACCTTTAGTACCGGTTCGTGCCATGAACCGGTACTAATGCCTCAAACCCCATTAGTACCGGTTTTTAGTGCCGGTTGGTGCCACGAACCGGTACTAATGGGCATCGCACCCTTTAGTCCCGGTTCATGGCACCAACCGGGACTAAAAGGTCCAGACGAACCGGGACAAATGGCCCACGTGGCCCGGCCGGCCCCCTGGGCTCACGAACCGGGACTAATGGGCTAACCCGGCCTGGACCAAAGCCCTCTTTTCTACTAGTGATAACAGGGCTAAGGAGAGAGACTCCAATATATCCAGAAAATAAGAAGAAGATGAATTGCATCTCTACAGGATGCAAAGTTAAAGAGTATTAACTTATGATATTAGACACTAATTCAATAATATTCGATACTGGCATTTTAGGTACCCGCTAATTCATTGGCGAATAGGCCTAGAAGTCCCAGATATAGAGCTGAATCTCCAGCCTTCAAGATAAGCATCATGAATTTAGGAATGAAACACAAGAGAGCAAAACATGAAACAAAACTAAACATCAACCTTATGCAGCCAAGGGATACTTATGCATCAGAAATACCATGTAAAATATACTCTTAGCATGGCGACAATTGCCATGTAAACAAAGGCAAGGAACCATGGTCGATGCTTCAAACGGATAGCCAATTGCAACACCATAAAAACGATGTTCATATTAAAGACTATAAGAAAGAAGCTTCTGAAGAAGTTGAAGACTTCGGCAAAGAAATACCTGCATTAATTCTCAAACGGATTAGACGAGTCAAACTATACTTGGGCTCCTTCCAATTACACTTTCTCAAGACTTACCATAACACACCAATATTAGGTGATAAACCCTTCACTGTAAGGATAAAACCATATGTCCTGCAAAACCAATGCACACCACACTAGTGCAGAACCAGGCTTTACACTACAGGAATCGGCTAATTTGCCGTCTGTGGTTGTCTTTGCCGTCAGTTTTTGGTCGGGCCTGACGGCAAAGACCAATTTTGCCATCAACTGCAGACAGCAAAGAAATACAGATGGCAAACAACTCACTTTGCCGTCTGCTAAAAATTTACTGACGGTAAAATAGACTTTGCCGTCTGTAAAAAAAAATATAGACGGCAAAGAGCTCACTTTGTTGTCTGCCAAAAATTTACTAATGGCAAAATAGACTTTGCCGTCTGTAGAAAAAATATAGATGGCAAAGACCTCACTTTGCCATCTGCCAAAAATTATACAGACGGCAATGTTTTGGCAGACGGCAAAGTGAGACATTTGCCGTCTGTACTTTATTTGACAGACGGCAAAGAGAAAACACACCACGCGGATCGATCAGGCGGATCGCTGACGTGGCAAGATCTTAGACGTACATCCCCACCTACCAGGCCGTCTGGACGCACACCCCACCCACCCTCGATGCACGCGCCCCGAGGGAAGCACCCACGTGCCCCACACCCTGCCTCCCTTATCCCATACCCACCGCACGTCTCTCTTTCTCTGTCTCTCGTTTCTCTCCTCGATCCAAATCGAGTACGCCGGACGGCGCCCACCACCACCTAGAACCCCGGCCCCGGTCCTGGCCTCCCGCCCCCCCCCCCCCCCCCCCCCCCGGTACTGGCCTCGCCGGCCACCACTTTGCCAACGGCCGCGGCCACTTCCCCCTTTGCCCCAGCGCCGCCGGCCTGGGCCACTACTCCCGTCGCCACGGTAGGCCCATCGGTGCCCGCTACGACCTCGCTGGACGCCATCTCGTCGGCCGGCCCCGGCCTCGCTATCCGTCTTCTCGCCCGTCGGCCCCGGCCTCGCTGGCCGTCTTCTCGCCCGCCGGCCCCGGCCTCGTCGCTCGTCGCCCCCAGCGTCTCCGCGCCCCGTCGCCCCCGCCGGCCTCCGGCTACCCCGGCCCCGTCACCCTCACAGGCCTCCACCGGCCTCGACTTCGGCACTGGCCCCGGTCTTGAGGAGCGGCGGCAGCTCCTCAGGCGTCCATGGTGGCGTCGATGTACTCTGTTTGTGGAGAAAGAAAGAAGGGAGAGGGGCGTGGCTGTTGGTTGCTGCTGCTTCGGCGACCACGGGCACAGGGGAGGCGTTGGCGTCGACCGAACTCAAAATGGATGCGTGCTGTATCTGGGGCTGCTATTGTGAAATACTCTGTGTAGATAGAGTAATGATGTACTCTGTTTTGCCTTGGATCAGCAAGTGATGATGTATTTTATGTATATATAGAAATTTTGTATTGTGAAATTTGTTCATACATCGTTGATTCTTCGAATACTGTGGTGTTCATCATTGTCCCTTAGTTCCTTCTAGCCTATGCAATTTGACTGTTGGTTCAGATTATTTTAATAGGCAAAATTCTTTGCCGTATGTTGATTTTCTGAGGCTGACGACAAAGGAGCACTTTGCCGTCCGTGATTTTGTGAAGTTGACGGCAAAGGAGCTCTCCTTTGCCATCTGTTACCAAATCGGCTGACGGCAAACGAGCATTTCTTTGCCGTCTGTTATTAAATCGCCTGACGGCAAAACATTAGTTTGGCTGACGGCAAAGACTTTGCCGTCAGCCCGATGAAAAGCTGACGGCAAAGTACTCTTTGCCGACTTCGGCTTTGCCGTCACTCTTTGCCGTCAGCTGGCTGACAGAAAAATATTTGCCGTTTGTATTTCAGCCTTTGTCATCTGTACTTGCCTGACGGCAAATTGTCTGATTCCTGTAGTGTTAGTGCCGGTTCGTGACGGCCTTTAGTGCCCGTTGGCGAACCGGCACTAAAGAGTGGGGACTAAAGCCCCCCCCTTTAGTACCGGTTCGTCACGAACCGGCGCTAAAGTGCCATCATGTGGCACGAGCCAGGCCCGTTTGCATGGAGGGCATTAGTACCGGTTGGTAACACCAACCGGTACTAAATGTTTGGGTGTTTTTTTAATTTTCTTTAATTTTATGTTTTCAATTTAATTTAGTGATTGTTTTACATTATAATGAGTTGTTAAATCATTAGGTGAAAGTGCCGCGGATTAGTTTCGACTGGATGCATTATTGGATATCTCTACTAGCTAGCTAGCTAGAGTATATGCCATATCCATATTATACTTGATCAACTATAATATATACGGATATGGCATATACTTGATCACTTAGGTAGGATCCATCAAGCTGAAACTAATCAGCGGTTATAATATATACAGATATGGCATATAATAATTAACTAGCTATCTAATCACCACCAGCACTACTAGCTTAAAGAAGAAACATTCACTTGTACCAGAAGCAAAAATATTATCGATCGAGTTCAACATGATTGTCATGATATTATAGCGTTCATATATAACACCACAAAAGCAAATCACTTAAGTTCAGAACGAAGAACACGGACATGAAAGGACAAGTACTAATTAAGAGCAGCATGAAGAACTAGCTAAATCACTCCTGCTAGCTACTCTCTCTCTGGTAAAATAGCATAGAACATGTATAGCTCTCCTGATTGATCATACTAGAGCATGCCGATGAACCTGTCTCCTAATCATGGGCTGCGCTTCTCATTGCTGCCCCCTAGTACTTCTCTGCGATCATTAACAATTTTCCTCCAATCTTTCACTATTAAGCATTCATCGCTTCTAGAAATCCTGAATGCATTCATGTGCAATGCAGGATATCTTGGCCATAAGCTAACAATTGACATCTAACCTTTAGTCTCGATCCCCTGAGGCACAACTGTCATCGGGAGTCCCTGTTGAAGAACATTGTATAATACTTAATTAATATACTTAGCAATGAAAGTTTAGCAAAAAAATTATGTATGCAAAATATGCACTGAGGACAAATAGTAAATATCTTACCATCATTCCTAAATAGATGTGATCGTAGTTCAATACCATCACTATTGGTCGCACGTTTTGAGTACTATAACATTTCTAAGTGCAGGAAGAAAATTTGTCTTCATAGTATGAAGATCCTCAAGCCATGAAACATAATGACTTATCTCCTCGCAGTTTAGTTCAGCTCGGGAACAGTAGTAGGTCCCGTCTACCAAGCGCCGGACATGTTTGGTTGAATGGAGATAAGCTGTCAATAGAAATTAGTTGTCGGTTATTTTTGAATAAGCAATATCAAAGACAAAAATATAGTTGAGAAGAACTCACATAATGGTAGAACTGGAGGCGTCTGCACTTTGACCCATATGTCTCTATTACCTTCAATATCATCTTCCGGACGAATATCAAAGGTGATAACCATACCAGGCTCAAATGCATAAGCCTTGCATAATGGTTGCCAAGTTTTGCATTCAAAATAGGTGTACATGTGTGCATTGTATACTTTGACGTTGAAAGTATAACCATCATGCTCAGTTTTCAGGTAAGCTCTCTTTACCTCCATAGTTTCCATATCTTTGAAACCTATCTTATCCAAGACAAAAAAATTTGCATGGCAGGGGATGCGCTAGTAGAATAGTGAAAATTTAAAAATTATAAGTTAGGCAAATGAAGCATATATAAGTCATGCTTAATTACGAAAATGAAATTCTTAATGAAGCATAGTGACTTACTGTATCGAATTCGAAAGTCTCATCCAGCTTGATGCTGAATCGCCTACCATCAACAAAGAAATTTCTGTCGCACTGGCCGCGCTGGTCTTCACAGTATTCGCACATAATGAAATTTTTTCCGTCGTCAGACGACATTTTCCTATGTTCATATTAGGCGAAACATTAAACACTTACTATTCAATCAATTCAACTACTTCTATTAATTCAACTAAGCATTTACTAAAAATAAACTAGTTCTATATATTAATTCAACTAGTTCAACTAAGCATTATATTTACTAAAAATAAACAAGTTCCATATATTAATTCAACTAGTTCAACTAAGCATTATATTTACTAAAAATAAACTAGTTCTATATATTAATTCAACAAGTTCAACTAAGCATTTACTAAAAATAAACTAGTTCTATATATTAATTCAACTAGTTCAAACTAAGCATTATATTTACTAAAAATAAACTAGTTCTATATATTAATTCAACAAGTTCAACTAAGCATTTACTAAAAATAAACAAGTTCTATATATTAATTCAACTAGTTCAACTAAGCATTATATTTACTAAAAATAACTAGATAGTTCTAATTCATCTTAAACATTAGAAAACAGAAAAATAAACTAGATAGTTCTATATGTGTAGTGTACGTGT
>OY997270.1:621163294-621188294 GCA_963921465.1 Triticum timopheevii
TACCTCCTCGAGCGGGATGTGCTTGCTCCGGTCACCGTTCAACAAACCTACCCATGGTTCCAGGTCCAACCCTCACCTCCACAACTTCATCCTGGTAGCAATTTTACCAAGTTCCTTTAGCCTGGAGAGCCTTTCTAATACATTCTGGTAAGCATTTAGCAGGCATTCTTCTGAGATCTTTTAATCCTCCGACCCCTTCATCTCTTGCCCATAATTCAGAAAAAATTAGAAAAACAACAACAACATGGATGGTTCTAAAACCGGTCTGTACTTTGTCTATAGAACCTTCCCAAAACTGCTCTACTGGGCCGGCCTACTAAGGCGAGCACATCGGCGAGTTGGTGCTAAGAAAGATATAGCACTGGTGGTGGGGTGGTGTTTCGTGTCTCTAATTTTGTGCACCACCCTTTTTGGTTTGTCTTTGCATGCGTGGATTTTTTATTGGGCTTGTGTCGTTCAGTTACGAGGCCAAGCAGGTCGATCGACCGATGAGCATGAGCGAGTGCGGGATGGTGGTGAGCAACCACTTAGTGTCGCATCCTAGGAGGAATCATGCTTGGGAAAGGATCACCTCCTTCTTGGCGGAAGGAAGTAGGTTCAAGCAGCTCACAATCACATATCATTGAAGCGTGGCGGGTAGTCAAAGGATGGAAGTGGAGGTAGGGAGAGCAAGACGTTGTGAGATCGCGCGACGAAAAAAGCACATGCGGTGGGGAGAGCCGAGAGGAAGGCCTTGGCTGAGGTGTCAAGGTGTCAGCTGTGACTAATTTGTCCATGTCAAGGACCTCCTTAGCGTGGCTAGGTGACATGGTAAGGTGGATCACAATGGAGGTGATGACGGCGAAGGTGGCAGTGAGCTTGTAGGTGCAGTAGGGGCCTGTGAGTGATGGGGGATAAAGGACGCGATATGGGTTTTGGAGTTGTCATTGTTGGCGAAGGCAGCCTACAGGATGAACTCTAAGTCGCTGGCCTTGCTATCTAGGTCACAAGAGGTACAAATGAGCAAGTCGAAGCTCAAGTCTGAGCCCGACAACCCTCCACCAACCCCCATCTCGCGCGCACTACAGGACCAACATGTCGGCCCATCGTGCGCTTGTGTCTGTCGATGCTGGAGAACATGAGGCACCCCCTTTGTCCTCGCGACAGACTTGTTTTACCTTGTTTGGAAATTGCTACCCTAGAAATACACGTCAAGATTCTCCAGATACTTGTTGATGAAAGTCAACATGGATTTGGGGGGGGGGGGGGGGGGGGGGGGGGGGGGGGGGGTTAAATTCATCATTATGGATTGCCCTGCATTGTCACAATAATTCGCTCCATCCAAGGGCTCCCCAGGAGTTACCCTATAAAAGAATAATACTCTTCGCTCTTTTTTTTGCGGGTAAAGAAATGTATTACTAAGTAATCAAGTTCTTACAGTCCTCATGAACAATCACCAAGACCTCCTCCGGGCCCGAACCGACCCAGGTGATAGTCCGACCCTCGACACGAGCGAAACTAGCTAGTCTATCACTAGAGAGAGAATACTCTTCGCTCTTAATATAGCAACATTCAGTTTCACCCGTTAAAGTAAACACTCGTATGTTCGGAGTGCCCAATAAGAATGCATGCTGTTTTGTACTGACTGCTAGCTAAACATCAATTGTTTTTTTCAAACTTGTTCACCTGACGGTCCACCTATTACCAAAATATGCCACTCATCTCTCCATACCTCCATGATCGAAGGATCTACGGTGAGAGCCCCAAGATTGATCCCGAAAGAGATAATCCAGAATAAGATAAGATTTGGTCAACATCGACCATGAATGGACAGTTCAATAATGATGCTCATTCATTGACAAAGTTTTCATTTTCCCTTGTGGCTCATGGGGCGCGTATTTAAGGCTCTCTTCGCAAATAACGGGTTAACACACAGAGAATTTTGTGGTGGACGGATCCAATATGGCGTTGAGCGCTTCACTTTTGATTGCATGTGATGTTTATCATATTTATGCATCTTATTTGCTTAGACGACGATAGTAAATAAGATGATCCCTCATTAAAATTTCAAGAAAATGTTCCCCCTAACTGTGCACCATTGCGAAAGTTCGTCGTTTCGAAGCACCACGTGATGATCGGGTGTGATAGATTCCTACGTTCACATACAACGGGTGTAAGCCAGATTTACACGCGCGAAACACTTAGGTTGACTTGACGAGCCTAGCATGTACAGACATGGCCTCGGAACACAAGAGACCGAAAGGTCGAGCATGAGTCGTATAGTAGATACGATCAACATGAAGATGTTCACCGATGATGACTAGTCCGTCTCACGTGATGATCGGACACGGCCTAGTTGACTCGGATCATGTAATCACTTAGATGACTAGAGGGATGTCTATCTGAGTGGGAGTTCATAAGATGAACTTAATTATCCTGAACATAGTCAAAAGATCTTTGCAAATTATGTCGTAAGCTCGCGCTTTAGTTCCACTGTTTAGATATGTTCCTAGAGAAAATATAGTTGAAAGTTGATAGTAGCGATTATGCGGACAATAGAAAGCTTATGTCCTTAATGCACCACTCAGTGTGCTGAACCCTAAACGTCGTCTGTGGATGTTGCGAACATCGGACATACACGTTTTGATAACTACGTGATAGTTCAGTTAAACGGTTTAGAGTTGAGGAACCAAAGACGTTTTCGAAATGTCGTGGAATATATGAGATGTTTTGAGGGCTGAAATTGGGATTTCAGGCTCGTGCCCACGTCAAGAGGTATGAGACCTCCGACGATTTTCTTAGCCTGCAAACTAAGGGAGAAAAGGTCAATCGTTGAGCTTGTGCTTAGATTGTCTGAGTAGAACAATCACTTGAATCGAGTGGGAGTTGATCTTCCAGATGAGATAGTGATGTTTCTCCAAAGTCATTGCCACCAAGCTGCTAGAGCTTCGTGATGAACTATAACATATCAGGGATAGATATGATGATCCTTGAGATATTCGCGATGTTTGACACCGCGAAAGTAGAAATCAAGAAGGAGCATCAATTGTTGATGGTTGGTGAAACCACTAGTTTCAAGAAGGGCAAGGGCAAGAAGGGATACTTCATGAAACGGCAAATCAGCTGTTGCTCTAGTGAAGAAACCCAAGGTTGAACCCAAACCCGAGACTAAGTGCTTCTTTGATAAGGGGAACAGTCACTAGAGCGGAATTACCCTAGATACTTGGTAGATGATAAGGCTGGCAAGGTCGATAGAAGTATATTGGATATACATTATGTTAATGTGTATTTTACTAGTACTCCTAGTAGCACCAGGGTATTAAGTTACCGGTTCGGTTGCTAAGTGTTAGTAACTCGAAATAAAAGCTACGGAATAAACGGAGACTAGCTAAAGGTGAGCTGACGATATGTGTTGGAAGTGTTTCCAAGTTTGATGTGACCAAACATCGCACGCTCCCTCTACCATCAAGATTAGTATTAAACCTGAATAATTGTCATTTAGTGTTTGCGTTGAGCATAGACATGATTGGATTATGTCTATCGCAATACGGTTATTCATTTAAGGAGAATAATGGTTACTCTGTTTATTTGAATAATACCTTCAATGGTCTTGCACCTAAAATGAATGGTTTATTGAATCTCAATCGTAGTGATACACATGTTCATGCCAAAAGATATAAGATAGTAGTGATAGTACCACTTACTTGTGGCACTGCCATGTAAGTCATATTGGTATAAAACGCATGAAGAAGCTCCATGTTGATGGATCTTTGGACTCACTCGTTTTGAAAAGGTTGAGACATGCGAACCATGTCTATTGGTGTATACACATGAAGAAACTCCATGCAGATGGATCGTTTGGACTCACTTGATTTTGAATCACTTGAGACATGCAAATCATACCACATGGGCAAGATGACTGAAAAGCCTCATTTTCAGTAAGATGGAACAAGAAAGCAATTTGTTGGAAGTAACACATTTTGATGTGTGCAGTCCAATGAGTGCTGAGGCATGCAGTGGATATCGTTATACTTCACGGATGATTTGAGTAGATACTGAGTGTATTTACTTGATGAAACACAAGTTTGAATTATTGAATGGTTCAAGTAATTTCAGAGTGAAGTTGAAGATCATCGTGACAAGAGGATAAAATGTCTATGATATGATCATAGATATGAGTATCTGAGTTACGAGCTTTGCCACGCAATTAAGACATTGTGGAAATTGTTTCACAACTAATACCGCCTGGAACACCATAGTGTGATGGTGTGTCCGAACATCATAGATGCACCCTATTGGATATGTGGCATACCATGATGTCTCTTATCAAATTACCACTATCGTTCATGGGTTAGGCATTAGAGACAACCGCACTCACTTTAAATAGGGCACCACGTTACTCCGTTGAGACGACACCATATGAACTATGGTTTAGAGAAACCTAAGCTGTCGTTTCTTAAAAGTTTGGGGCTACGATGCTTATGTGAAAAAGTTTCAGGTTGATAAGCTCGAACCCAAAGCGGATAACATGCATCTTCATAGGACACCCAAAACAGTTGGGTATACCTCCTAATTCAGATCCGAAAGCAATAGGGATTGTTTCTTGAATCGGGTCCTTTCTCGAGGAAAGGTTTGTCTCGAGAATTGAGCGGGAGGATGGTGGAGACTTGATGAGGTTATTGAACCGTCACTTCAACAAGTGTGCAGCAGGGAACAGGAAGTTGTTCCTGTGGCACCTACACCAATTGAAGTAGAAGCTTATGATAGTGATCATGAAGTTTGTGGATCAAGTCACTACCGAACCTCGTAGGATGACAAGGACGCGTACTGCTTCGGAGTGGTATGGTGATCCTGTATTGAAGGACATGTTGCTAGACAACAATGAACCTACGAGCTATGGAGAAGCGATGGTGGGCCCATATTCCAACAAATGGTTAGAAACCATGAAATCCGAGATAGGATCCATGTATCAGAACAAAGCATGGACTTTGGTGGACTTGCCCAATGATCGGCAAGCCATTGAGATAAATGGACCTTTAAGAAGAAGACGGACATGGATGGTAATGCCACCATTTATGAAGCTCGACTTATGGCGAAGAGTTTTTCACAAGTTCAAGGAGTTGACTACGATGAGATTTTCTCATCCGTAGCGATGCTTAAGTCCGTCGGATTCATGTTAGCATTAGCTGCATTTATGAAATCTGGCAGATGGATGTCAAAACGAGTTTCCTTACCAGTTTTCGTAAGGAAAGGTTGTATGTGATACAATCAGAAAGGTTTTGTCGATCCTAAGGATGCTAAAAGGTATGCTAGCACCAGCGATCCTTCTAAGGACTGGAGTAAGCATCTCGGAGTTGGAATATGCACTTTGATAAGATGATCAAAGATTTTGGGTTTATACAAAGTTTATGAGAAACTTGTATTTCCAAAGAAGTGAGTGGGAGCACTATAGAATTTCTGATGAGTATATGTTGTTGACATATTGTTGATCAGAAATGATGTAGATTTTCTGTAAAGCATATAGGGTTATTTGAAAAGATGTTTTTCAATAGAAAAACCTGGATTAAGCTACTTGAACATTGAGCATCAAGATGTATGAGGATAGATCAAAGATCGCTTAATGGTACTTTCAAATGAGCATATACCTTGACATGATCTTGAAGGTGTTCAAGATGGATCAGTCAAAGAAGGAGTTCTTGCCTGAGTTGTAAGGTACGAAGTTAAGACTTGAAGCTCGACCACGGCAGAAAAGAGAGAAAGGACGAACGTCGTCCCCTATACTTCAGACGTAGGCTCTATAGTATGCTATGCTATGTACCGCACCGGAAGTGTGCCTTGCCATGAGTCAGTCAAGGGGTACAAGAATGATCCAGGAATGGATCATTGGACAGCGGTCAAAATTATCCTTGGAGTAAATAAGGACATGTTTCTCGATTATGGAGGTGATAAAGAGTTCGACGTAAAGGGTTACATCGATGCAAGCTTTAACACCTATCCGAATGACTCTGAGTAAGCAAACCGGATACGTATAGTGGAGCAACCATTTGGAATAGCTCCAAGTGGAGCGTGGAAGTAGCATTTACAATATGACATAGAGAATTGCGAAGTACATACGGATCTGAATGTTGCAGACCCGTTGACTAAAACCTCTCTCACAAGCAAAACATGATCAAACCCCAGAACTCATTGAGTCTAAATCACATGATGATGTGAACTAGTTTAATGACACTAGTAAACTCTTTGGATGTTGGTCACATGGAAATGTGACCTGTCAGTGTTAATCACATGGCGATGTGAACTAGATTATTGACTCTAGTGCAAGTGGGAGACTGTTGGAAATATGCCCTAGAGGCAATAATAAATTAGTTATTATTATATTTCCTTGTTCATGATAATCGTTTGTTATCCATGCTATAATTGTATTGATAGGAAACTCAGATACATGTGTGGGTACATAGGCAACACCATGTCCCTAGTAAGCCTCTAGTTGACTAGCTCGTTGATCAATAGATGGTTACGGTTTCCTGACCATGGACATTGGATGTCATTGATAACGGGATCACATCATTAGGAGAATGATGTGATGGACAAGACCGAATCCTAAGCCTAACACAAAGATCGTGTAGTTCGTATGCTAAAGCTTTTCTAATGTCAAGTATTTTTTCCTTAGACCATGAGATTGTGCAACTCCCGGATACCGTAGGAATGCTTTGGGTGTACCAAACGTCACAACGTAACTGGGTGGCTATAAAGGTGCATTATAGGTATCTCCGAAAGTGTCTGTTAGGTTGGCACGAATCGAGACTGGGATTTGTCACTCCGTGTAAACGGAGAGGTATCTCTGGGCCCACTCGGTAGGACATCATCATAATGTGCACAATGTGACCAAGGGGTTGATCACGGGATGATGTGTTACGGAACGAGTAAAGAGACTTGCCGGTAACGAGATTGAACAAGGTATCGGTATACCGACGATCGAATCTCGGGCAAGTAAAATACCGCTAGACAAAGGGAATTGTATACGGGATCGATTGAGTCCTTGACATCGTGGTTCATCCGATGAGATCATCGTGGAACATGTGGGAGCCAACATGGGTATCCAGATCCCGCTGCTGGTTATTGACCTGAGAACGTCTCGGTCATGTCTGCATGGTTCCCGAACCCGTAGGGTCTACACACTTAAGGTTCGATGACGCTAGGGTTATAAAGGAAGTTTGTATGTGGTTACAGAATGTTGTTCGGAGTCCCGGATGAGATCCCGGACGTCACGAGGAGTTCCGGAATGGTCCGGAGGTAAAGATTTATATATGGGAAGTCTTATTTTGGTCGCCGGAAAAGTTTCGCACTTTATCGGTATTGTACCGGGAGTGCCGAAAGGGGTCCGGGGGTCCACGGGGGGGGGGGGGGGGGTCCACCTGCCCCGGGGGGCCACATGAGCTGTAGGGGGTGCGCCTTGGCCTATATGGGCCAAGGGCACCAGCCCCAAGAGGCCCATGCGCCAAGGAAACTTGGGGAGGGAAGAGTCCTCGAGGGGGAAGGCACCTCCGAGGTGCCTTGGGGAGGATGGACTCCTCCCCCCCCCTCTTGGCCGCACCCCTTCCTTGGAGGAAGGGGCAAGGCTGCGCCTCCCCCCTCTCCCTTGCCCCTATATATAGTGGAGGGGAGGGAGGGCAGCCGTACCTGAAGCCCTGGCGCCTCCCTCCCTCCCGTGACACCACCTCCTCTCCCGCAGGTGCTTGGCGAAGCCCTGCAGGATCGCCACGCTCCTCCACCACCACCATGCCGTCGTGCTGCTGCTGGATGGAGTCTTCCTCAACCTCTCCCTCTCACCTTGCTGGATCAAGGCATGGGAGACGTCACCGGGCTGTACGTGTGTTGAACGCGGAGGTGCCGTCCGTTCGGCACTAGGATCTCCGGTGATTTGGATCATGACGAGTACGACTCCTTCAACCCCGTTCTCTTGAACGCTTCCACTTAGCGATCTACAAGGGTATGTAGATGCACTCTCCTTCCCCTTGTTGCTGGTTTCTCCATAGATAGATCTTGGTGACACGTAGGAAAATTTTGAATTTCCGCTACGTTCCCCAACAGTGGTATCAGAGCTAGGTCTATTGCGTAGATTCTTTGCACGAGTAGAACACAAAGTAGTTGTGGGTGTTGATTTTGTTCAATACGCTTAGAACATGAGGCACCCCCTTTGTCCTCGCGACAGACTTGTTTTACCTTGTTTGGAAATTGCTACCCTAGAAATACACGTCAAGATTCTCCAGATACTTGTTGATGAAACTCAACATGGATTTGGAGGGGGGGGGGGGGGGGGTTAAATTCATCATTATGGATTGTCCTGCATTGTCACAATAATTCGCTCCATCCAAGGGCTCCCCAGGAGTTACCCTATAAAAGAATAATACTCTTCGCTCTTTTTTTTTGCGGGTAAAGAATTGTATTACTAAATAATCAAGTTCTTACAGTCCTCATGAACAATCACCAAGACCTTCTCCGGGCCCGAACCGACCCAGGTGATAGTCCGACCCTCGACACGAGCGAAACTAGCTAGTCTATCACTAGAGAGAGAATACTCTTCGCTTTTAATATAGCAACATTCAGTTTCACCCGTTAAAGTAAACACTCGTATGTTCGGAGTGCCCAATAAGAATGCATGCTGTTTTGTACTGACTGCTAGCTAAACATCAATTGTTTTTTTCAAACTTGTTCACCTGACGGTCCACCTATTACCAAAATATGCCACTCATCTCTCCATACCTCCATGATCGAAGGATCTACGGTGAGAGCCCCAAGATTGATCCCGAAAGAGATAATCCAGAATAAGATAAGATTTCGGTGGTCAACATCGACCATGAATGGACAGTTCAATAATGATGCTCATTCATTGACAAAGTTTTCATTTTCCCTTGTGGCTCATGGGGCGCGTATTTGACGCTCTCTTCGCAAATAACGGGTCAACACACAGAGAATTTTGTGGTGGACGGACCCAATATGGCGTTGAGCGCTTCTCTAGCGAATTTCCTTCTATTTATTTTTTTTGCTTTGGTTTTTTCAGCCATTTTTCTAAACAAACGGTTGCTGTATTTTTTAGAGATTTCAAAAATTATTTTTTATGAAAACAAATCTTCATGAATTTAAAACATACTCCTGAATACAAAAATGTCTCAATTTTTTAATAAATCCCTAAATTTGAAAGATTTTCTCAAATATTGAAAATGTTCTCTAATACAAAAATATTCTCAAATGTTAAAAATGTTCTAGAAACAGAACAAGAATTCTTGAATTTTTAAAATAAGATGGATTTTTTTTCTGAAATTCAAAAAAAATCATGCATTTGATAAGGTTCTTGAGTTAATAAATGAACATTTGCCAAAGTTCGTGTACATTAAAAAACAAAGATAAGAAAATAAAAACTAGAAAATGGAAAAGGAAAGGAAAAAAAGGGAAAAGACAATAGAGAAAAAGGAAATAGAAAAATACTAGAAAAGAAAATAAAACAGCCTGAAACATTCTAGAAGGTTCCTAAAACCAGAAAATTTACAGTTGCAGTCTTCTTACTAACTAGCTAAATGCGCCTGCCCAGTTGGTCGCTCGCCTGGCTAAATTTGTGTGATTGCCCAACTATTTAACGCGGTAAGCGACAAATAGGATTTGCCCCCCCTTAAACTTGTCATGGCCATAAAAGTTTGGATGTACAGAAATTTTTGGACCAGGCTGGGAGCGAACTATGCCCACCTACGACTCCCTGTATAAAAACCCCCGAAACATTGCCCTTGAATTCTTGTGTAAGTTATCTTTACCTTGTATTGCCCTGAAAAAAGCTCAATCAAACTTTATCCCAAGCCAGTAGAATTTCATCTAAAACTCTAAATTTTATTTGGTTATTTCATCCAAATTTTCCAAATTCATCGATTTCAGAGGCCTCTGATTTTTATTCCTTTTGGGTTTAAACCCCGAAACTTGCTAGAGACAGAGATGATTGATGCCCACCCAGGATCTCCAAATTGATACAATATCGAGAAAAAAATATAGGAACGGTAAAGTGAGTATTGCCAAAGTTGAAATTCGTCACAGTACATTTTATTAGCAACAAGCTCTGAATTCATGAAAGTAAATTTGGAACCAGACTAATTTTGAATTAACTACATCCAAAATGCTTGAGCTTCAAAAAATTTATTGTACCTAGACACGCTGTAAGAGCGAGCGCGGCGGCGAGCCGTGACCACGGGCTCACCTTCCTCGCCACGCTCCACACAAAAAGAGGTCAGCCGGAGAAGACAGGTTTCGGCGTCAACAAACTGAACCAAGCACTTGTCTTGGTCGTTCACCTTGGGTCTCAGACGCTCCATGAGACAGTACTCGCTACCGCCGCCTTCGGGAGATGACATGGGCACGAGCTTGGTGTCGACGTGGCTCCAGCCAGCCACGGCGTCCTCCTCGAGACAGAACAGCTTCTCCCTGCCGTCCTTCCACTCTGAGGGAGCACTCAAGACATTGCCGGTGCAGAGGTAGCCATCATCGACGGCGTCGAGACCGACCCACGCGTCGAGACCATGGTCGTAGTGGGCGTGGCCGACTACGGGCAGCCGCCAGTCGCCGAGGCATGTCCACTCATGACTCGTGGTGCTGAAAGAGAAGGTCTTGTAGGTCTTGCTCACGTCCCAAGCAGAGACCAAGATCTGGTGGTCGTGCGGGGCCACTCCTAGCGGGGCATGCACCGCATGCGCCAAGATGTTGTCGGCGTCGAAGGGGAGCATCAGAAGATTCTCACCGCTACTCCAACGCCACTGCGACGAGGCGGACACCGGCTGCCAATTCCAGAGCTTGTCGTCGTCTCCTCCGGCTGCACGGGCGGTGAGGCAGTGCAAGCCCGATGCAAAAATGGTTTTGCCGTGGCCGACGTACTTATAATATCTCTCAAACCCACATGACTCGAACAAATACAGCCTGTCGCCGACTGTAATGGCTGCCGTGCAGCCGCAGCCGTCAAGGAGGCTTTTCGGGAGGTAAGGCGAGACGACCTGCGCCGCCGTCTTGGTGTCATAGATGAGGACGCCGCCGACGCTGACCTCTTGCCATTCCATGTCTCTGGTGATGCTGGTAGATATGGCGACAATGCTGCTGCCAACCGCGGCGAACTGCACATCGTCGCGGACAGTGGGAAGCGCCACGCGGAGGACCGGAGGCTCCGGTAGGCGCCCCGTGCCGCCGTCAAGATCGTCGTCGTTGGCGAGGTCCAGCTTGTGGATGCCGTGTCCGTCGCTGTGGTCGTCGAGAACCACGTATAGATGCCGCTTCGCCGCCGCCGCCCGATACTGCCGGTTGGCCTCGGCGAGCAGATCGCCATTAGAGTTGGAGTTGGAGGTGTATCCTCGTGAGCCGATCAGGTCATCTCTGCCGAGAGCGGCTGTCAGCCGGCTCGCACCGTGGCGGAAAGGACGGTGATGGGAGAGAAGGAGGTGTCGAGGCTGACCGAGGAACGATCGCCATGCCCACATCGTGTATCGGCGGCGGCCTGAGGTTAGGGTTGAGAAGGAAAATACCTACCTGATCGGGGATCACTATTCACTAGTAGAAAATGGATTGACGGCTCGATCGATTTTTTGATAAAAAAATTACTATGGAAGACCTACTATTTTTTTATGGTAATACGTGTCTCATTTATATTATAAGTATTATGTACAAGTCACCTGACCGACCTGGCAAAATTGAAAAGACAGCAGAAATCTAGCCTTTGCACAAAGGAACAACAACCAAAAGGTAAAATTACAATCAAGATTGAAGAAACCTCTGAACTTGACACCAACGCCTGTCACCTGCCTCTGGAACCACCACAGCAGCCACCAAAGGAAAAAAATGACGGACCACCTTCACACCCGAGCTCGTAGCGGCTCCATCGCTGATATGCAGCTTTCCGGACTTCAAAGGTGGCTCACCAAAGGCAAAACCATTACCGTTGAACGAATCAGACCAGGGCAACACCCCGGACACGCCATCGAACTCCAGATCTGGCACCCCCACACGACTAGAACGCCGGAGGAGAAAGCCACATCCACCATCCACGAACCGCGAACCCAACACACGATCCACCATCTTTCAGAAGCCGCCGATGCAGACCACAATCTGCATCCGCTCCTGGACTATCTCCCAAGCTCCACGTCGGCTCTGGAGCAAACGCCATCGCAACGGCGGAGCCCAAGGACACAGATTCACCACAAGGATGTCGCTGCCGCCACGCCATCTTTGCTTGAACAGACTGATATCCAAATCCATCCCCAACCATAGGACTGATCGCCTCGTTGGAGTAGGATCCGAAGAAACTTTATTCAACGTTGCCATCGCCGCCGCCGAAGCCAAGACGATGAACGGCCTAAAATCCTAATCTACGAGAGAAAACACGATCAACACGTGTGGATTCAGCAACCCCCCTCACCATCGACAACCGAGGCCGCCGGTGGAGGGGAGCCGCCGGATGGCGGCGGGGAAGACTCCCGGCGGAGAGATCGCCTTTTCTTTCCTCTGACGGAAAAAAGAAAAGTGGACGCCTACTACTCCTATGTAAATAAGCACTTAGGATTTTGTCAATTTTTGTATATACTCCTCCGTCCTAAAATACGTCCTATAATAAGTGTCTTAATTTTTCCTTTTACGAGACAATTTTTATTCTATTCATCAACTGTCATTCTGTCAAGGTAGTACAAAGGGCATAAGAATTACATCTAGGTTTATAGACCACCTAGCAACAACTACAAACACTGAAACACTAGTAGAAAAGGGGGCAAAGGTCCAGGCCGGGTCAGCCCATTAGTCCTGGTTCAGTCCAGAACCAGGACCCATGGGGGCATTGGACCGGCCGGGCCACATGGGCCATTGGTCCCGGTTCGTCTGGACCTTTTGGTCCCGGTTGGCGGGACGAACCGGGACCAATGGGCCTCGCTCCTGGCCTACCACCATTGGTCCCGGTTGGTGGCATGAACCGGGACCAAAGGCTGCCCTTTAGTCCCGGTTCATGCCACCAACCGGGACCAATGAGGTGACTATACATACCCCCTCGCGTAAGAGCCGAGCACACTGCTCTGTTTTTTCTAGCCGCCAAGGGGGAGAAGGCTTGGTGGTGCTCTAGCTCACCTCCTATGCACACAAGGTGTTCGATGGAATGCCCGAGCCACACTACTTAAGCTTTCTGTTCTCCAAGCTCGACCTTCAAGCTCCATTTTCCTCAATATTTGTCTAGGTTTAGCGGTCTGTCACGCCTCGTCCCCGTCTTCACCGTCGTCGATCACCCGCGCCGATCTCATCGCCGGCACCACATTAGTGAGCCTCTTGTTCTTATCTTCTTTCTGAAAAGAAAAATATTCTTACTTGTATGTTTAGATAGATACTTGTATTATTTTCTTACTTTTATTATTGCATCTTATATAGTGCGATGGTTTTGGTATTCGCCCCCGTCGGCCCTCGTCCTGTCTATGATTCGGATGTGGTATATATTATCTTTTCATAACTATTGGTTCATTTATTGTTTATGAAAATTATGCCGACCAACGTGACATATATTTTATTTATCTAGGAGGTTGTTGAACCGGAAATTCCAACCGACCCTATTGTCGAGAGGTTAAATTTAGTTGAAGAAGAAAACAATTTCTTGAAGGAAAAAATAAGAAAAATTGAGGAGGAGAAGATGATATTGGAGTTGCATGTTGCGGATGTCGTCGATGATCACAAGATCAAGATGGATACAATGTGCTTGAAGATTAGAAAGATTAGAAAATATGCCATTCATACCGAGGCTTGGTATCATTATGCCATTGGATCAGTTGTTACCTTGGTTGCGATTATGATCACATTTGTTTTCGCATTGAAATGTTTTACATAGTTTCAATGTATGGTTTAATTAATTTAGATGCTCTGCAGAGCTTTATGTTGTTAGATGAGAACTATGTATGTACTTTGGTTTTAATGTGATGATGAACTTCTATTAATTTGGTCACTTAATTATCTATTCTGCCTCCTTCTCCGGCGCGTGGTGGCACTCCGCCTCCTTCTCCGCCTGTGCCTGCGCGCCCGAGCAGCCAGCAGCCTCCTCCTTCTCTGCCTCGCCAGCAAAGGCGGAAGAGACCCGCCGCTGCCCCGGCTGCTTCGGCGCGTCGTAGTCCTTCTCCTCCGCCTCGTAAGCAAGCACGAAAGAAGACAGACGCCGCAGCTGCTCCGTCTGCTCCAGCGTCTAGCAGTACAGCCAGCAGAGGCGGGAGGCAATACAAATACGGTCCTTCTCTCAAGCCTCTAGAGAAGTTACCGTACGAGAGGACCAAGGAGGAAAACGCGAAGATCGTGCGGACCGAAGTGGAGGACTTCTTTGAGGGGTTGAAAGCAAAGAGACATCCACCTGGAGAAGGTAGATCCGGTGAATGCAAAGCGCACTATCGATGCCCTGAGGAAACCACCAAAGTCGCCGCCGAGAACCAACTATGAGCACATTACTGAATAGACATATCTCGAAGCGGAGCGGTCGGGAAGTACTGTCAGACATCAAAGGTCAAAAGAACGAGTAGCTGCGAAAAAAATTGCCCAGCTCGGCGAACAAGCAAATCAATCGTGCCCCCCGCTCAGTGTGTCTAGCGGCGACATCATCGCTAATGCTCCGGGGACAGTGGCCGGTTATGGCAATCTTGCAGATTACCTGTCTGACGATCAACTTCCTGATTTCATGGAGGTGGACGAACACAGATACGAGTACGGGAAGCCTCTCGTCAAAGATGAAATATCTCTAACAACGATGATGCGAAGATTCCATAATTGATACATGAAAACCTGCAGAGAGTCTGGGGGGATGAATAGTTTGTATCTGAACATTAAAGAGGAGCACGACCTCGTTGGAACTGATCTGTTGCCTGTTCCATTTGAGGAGTTCTTCGAGTTATTCAATCAAAAGGCCCTCGATAAATTAACGGTCTTTTGCTACTGTCTGCAAGTACTGTTTCTGTCATTAAGTCTCTATATATAGCTCGGCTCTTTCATTGCATGTATTTATAATTAATTATCCTCAATATATTATGCAGATTGAAGATTGTCGAGTGCAGAAAACAAGAAATGTATGATATTGGGTTCATTGACACAAATATCATAGATGAAATTCAGGTTAAAAAGCATGTCGAAGAGGCCGAGGCCAACTTGCTACAATCGTTGATCAAAAATCAAAACAAAGATACCATACTCTTTCCTTACAACTTCGAGTGAGTGTTACTGTCGTGTGCATATTCGGTTTCCCTTATTACTCAAGCAAGGTTATAGTAATGTAACTGATGAGTTATGCATGCGTGCGCAGCTTCCACTATGTTCTTCTGGAGATTAAGCTTGAGCGGGGACTAGTAACCGTCTTAGACTCGAGACGAAAAATCCCGAAACCTATGCGGACATGACTAAATTGCTCAACAAGTAAGTTCAATCGATCATTATCGCACCATATCGGCAACTTTTTGTTCATTTCCTGATATCTCAAGTAATAATAATTATTTTCTTTGTCTTGCAAGGTTTGGAAACAGTTCACCGCAGAAGCTCCGGGACTGCCGAAGGAGCTGCGATATACATACCCGAAAGTAAGTACTACTGGCTAGCTAGTTGCGTGCATCTCCCGTTGATTATATAGCTATACTTTCATCAATGCCATTTATAATGCTTCATTATCAGTTTGATTGACCTCTATTTCTCGTAAAGTGCTTGTGGCAGGAACAAGGGAATGATTTCTGTGGATACTACGTGTGCGAGTTCATGTACAACGCGACTTTGAAAAATAAGCGGGGCTACTCTAAAAGACAATATGAAGTGCGTAAGCAATAATATTCACAATTTCATTTTATTACACCATCATTTCTGTTGAGTTTCATTCATATATATGTATTAACCCCCTTCTTCAAATTAGACGTGGCAGATGCGGAATGAACTCCTACCACAAGATCGCATGAAAGCAATTCAAGAGGAATTGACGAGATTCTTTTTTATCACGTCATTAATAAAGCCGGAGAATACCATGTGGAAGTTGATTTTAATTGCTAGGGGATTGTAAGAGATCTTACATATTGTATATGTATGTAGCCAGTAGCGTCGGATAGATAATATGAAAACTTGTTGTTCGACCAATCTCTCGGAGAAGGAGAGGTCGATCGATCACTTCTCTCGGTATGCATGATGAACTTCTGTACTTAATGGTTTCCTTCATTTTCTTACTAGCTAGCGTGTCGAGGGCCTCTCTATGTATAGTACGTAGCGTCGACCAAGCATGGAGATAAGAGAGGACACTTCTCCCTATTAATTAGCTAGCTAACACAATATATGAAACACCTAAATTAACCCCCCAAAACCCCCAACCCCTCCCCCATTAAAAAAAACAAAACCCCCAGCCCCTGAAATGCTGACGCGTGGATGTCTTTTGGTCCCGGTTGGTGCCACCAACCGGGACCAAAGGCCCTCCTGCCTGGGCTCGGCGCACCGGCCACGTGGAGGCAAATCTGTCCCGGTTCGTGTAAGAACCGGAACTAAAGGGCCAGGGCATTAGTAACGACCCTTTAGTCCCGGTTCAACAACCGGGACAAAAGGCCCTTATGAACCGGGACAAATGGCCTCTTTTCTACTAGTGAAACGAGCCGAAGGTACACCGCCGTCATCGCCCCTCCCATATCGGAGTCAGGCAAACATTATTGTAGTATATAGTCGGGACATCGTCGTGCTAAGACCTCATAGGACCAGGACACTAGAACACCAATCGCCGCCGACTATAGTATACAGTAAGGAGCAACTTGGTGAATGTCGCATCAGCACCTGCTCACGCAATCACACCTGCTCATAGCAGCCCGTCCTCTGTCTCTCGCATGCCCGGCGGGGCTTCGTCTTTGGCTGAGGTCGACGCCCTCCCGGTAACTACCTGTCACATCGGCCCTCTTCAACACACACAAACACACACACACACACATACACACACACACATACAGGACGACGAAACCCGTTGCACCATACCGTACACCATCAACGGCCAGAAAGGTGGACGCGGGAAAGATAACGATAGTGAAGCCAAGGGAACGCTCATTCCACAGCCGGCCGATGCCCCATGGCGTCTTCAAGGTTTTCGTGGCCAGTGTCAAAGTGGGCCACGAGAATTTGGTTCCTCCGGTACCACTATGGGAGTATGACAATGGGACTCCGCCGCGGCTTGGTGATTGTAAGAGTTGGGTCCTATTGTGGCCGAAGGGTCTCCTTCGTCTGGAGGCGGCCGGGAGCACACCAACAAGAACACCTCAATAAGGTATTAACACCACCCCACCTACCCAATTAGCGGCACCTATCGTCCCGAGTGATAGCGGACGATGTGAGGAAGAGGCTCCACTAGTTGTTGATGACGTCGCCGGCATCAAAGAAGCAATGAATGATGTCATGGACGAGGATGATGACCCTCTACGGTTTCTCAATACTGGCGGCTATGACGAAGGAGAATTGATGGCTCAACACAACGACTCGGGATTTGAGCATGATGAGTTGATGCCTGAATTGTTGGATCAGGAACGTTTTAAGGCTGATTGCGAGAAGTCTCTCTTCATGCAATCCTCGCAGGACACGCCTCCAGATGCCGCCTCAACCCAGGATCAACAACGTGAGGGTCGTGCAATGTTGTGCCCGACAACACTGGGGGCGGTGGTCAGGCACGGTATGTTAGTCTCGGTTCTGGTACCCTAGAAGCATAGGAAGAGATCGAGGAAAGGCCCTACTGGCGCGAAAGCTGCTTCTATCAACCAGCCGCCTCTGTAGTCTCGGGTTGCAGACCGTATACCTATCAAAGGTGCAGTGAAATTCCATGTCCCCGGTGATCCGATCCTACCTAAGGCAGCGCTGGAGGGCATAGATGACGATCTAAGGAGACTTCATGACGATGTGCTGTCGAGTGAGAAAAGCCTTCTCGTCTCGAAAAATCCAGGATAACGCTCTACATGGTTAACGTGCCGCAACAAATGTTGTACGTCCAGACATTTCCCGCTGATAAGTTCTTCATTCAATTTGGTTACCTCTTCAATATGTTTCACATGACAAAGCTAGATTTTACGTCCGTCCGCCTTTATGCCTTGCACATGAACTACATCATCAAGAGTGAGCTAATATTTTATATCGCAGTCGCGGACCCGTACTTTATGCACGAGGCCTTCTTGGCAGTCTGCGCAGAGCACCATAAATTTGCGAGGAACTACATCGCTGAATTCATGATCGCCAATAAGGACAAGGAGTCTGTTCTCCTGCCTTATCATCCCATGTAAGTCATCCGCGGATATCCTCTGTGACACATACATACTTTCTTAGATTTTAGTCATTCCTTTGCATGCATGAAGGCTAATTTGAGGTATACTGTGTGCCGTCCTCATCATTCTTTATCCCGGATTCTCCCACGCTCTCTTCTTGGACTCATAGAAGAACATAAAGAAAAAGGATTACACAACCATCAAAGGTGTTCTTGATAGTGCTATGTTAAGCTATGGCCAACCAGAGATCATCGACGGCGAAGAAATGCTACACCGTGTATGTAGGGAAGGTTCCAGGAGTGTGCGACGAGTGGCCAGAGTGTCAGACCCAAGTGTCAAAGTTTTCGGGCGGCAACCAGAGAGGTTTCGATAGCAGACGCGAAGCAGAAGCTAGTTACTTGTGGTTCAGGCTTGCACGAGAGAGGGATCGGTACCGGCGCCTCAAGTATTACATTATGGCACTCTTGCTCATAGTGATCGCTCTTCTCTTCTGTATCATAGTTTAGATATAGATGATGAAACATGTGTATGTGATGACCATGGAGTTGCTTGTATCCGAGACATGTTGCATAACTTGTATCTCTATATTGAGATGATGATGAGAGACATCATTTGTGTTGGACGATGTGATGATATGATGAGACTATTATGTGTATAATATAATGAGAATATTGTTTGTTTACGATATGATTAGATTACTGTATAAAATCTGTACAAATACATCGCAAATATGTAGCAGAAAAAAAAATTATGCGTAACGCTGGTTAACAAGAAGTAGTAGCGCCGGTAGGTTAGGAGCGCAGGGTGGAGTCCCGCGCTACAGCTATATAGCAGTAGCACTAGGCAGACCAACGCTACTACTACAAGTTAGCTGTAGTGACGTAGTAGTAGCGCGGCCACCCGTGCTACTGGTAGGCAAAAGCCCAGCGCTACTGCTAGGGTTTTCCCTAGTAGTGGCGGCGGCATGGTGGAGCCGGCGTCGACGATTACAACAGAGGGGTGGAGGCGGGTGGCGACGATGGGTTGAGGCGAAGAGGCCAGTGGGGTGCACCACGTCGATTTTATGGTGGGGGAGATGAAGTGGCCAGTGTAGCACAAAAAATATACGAAACTAAGCCAAACGCGTTATATCAGACACTCAGCTTACATGCTTGGTATTTTCTTCAAAAAGGTTTTTCCTTTAAAAACGGAAGGCTTATGTAAGCTGAATATGTCGTTAGAGGGCACTTGACCTATAGAGACCGTTGCTGTTCTGTTAATTGCAGTGGGATTCACCACATGACAGAATATACCGAGTTTTTTTTGTAAGTGGTGTGTGTTTTATGATAGAGTCATTTTACGGTGCATCCGGACGATATGGACCGTCCGTCGGAGCGAATTTGACGGTCCAGATCCGATGTAATACGCTGATGTCACGTGCATTATATCAGACCCCGAGGGGCATTTTCGGGAGAAAAAATATTTCGAACTGATCTGATTTTCCCTCCCAAATATTTCGAGGGTATTCTCGGTACGAATTTCAGGGCTTTTTTCGGTTCGCTTTTTTATCCCGTTCTTATTCCTCGCCGCCGCTAGGGTTTTATCCCGTTCTTATTCCTCGTCGCGGCCCCTCCCTGCCTCGTCGCCGGCAGGATCTAGCCGCGCGTCGCGGTCCCTCCCTCCCTCGTCGCCGGCAGGATCTAACTCCCTCGCGATCTCGCACCACCTTTTGAACGAACACTAGAGAAGGCCCACTGCCCTCCACGTGGCAGACGCCGGCGAAGAGTCGGCGCCATTCCACCTCCCAGTCCTCCATGCGGGTCCTCCATGCGGGTCCTCCAATTGGTTGTTAATTTGCGTCCTCTACATATCATTTCTCAGCCATGGCTACATCTTTGATCTGGCCATGCATTATGGATCATGTTCTGCGGGACTAGATGAAGCCGGCCGCCGGCCTCGACGGCCAGCCCAACGTTCAATCGTTGCATTTAACATGTATTCTTTCAATTTGGCTGATAGGTGAGATTTGGAGATCAATAGAGATGATAAGCTATTAATTTTAGATTGTACTATAAACAATTCATAGCTTATGTTGCTCAATATTTATGATGCTCGCTTCTTCTTGTGCAATTGCTGGACTGGGATCAACAGACTTGGCACGTGCTTTATATGAAAAATTAGATTCACATGGGATATCCACCTTTTCAAGATTGCTGTTAATTCTTATTATGATGTTTTAGCCTTGTTAAAGGGAGAGTAATGGTCCTCGCAAAAAGCAAAGAGAAAGGAATGAGCATTTCATTCTTCCATATGTTGCATTTCATTCTTCCGTGTTTAGTTATGTCCAACATTTGTTACATGCACACACTTGACAAGGTTAGTACAAGTAGTAATTTTTCCTTTGTTTTGCGGGCCTATGCCAGAACATGCTATGTGATTCCGTGAGGCAGGATGGATGTACCATGGCCACACCACTGTGCTTCTCAAGGTGACCGCTTCAATTCAGCGTTGCAGCACCTGTAGAGCCCCCCTATGGTACGTGCTTTACTCTTGTTATCCTATGCTCTATATTTTTTGGCTTTGTGGCCTGCCTACGAGACATAGCTGGGATTGCTTTTTCTCTTGTATGAAAATAGACATATCATAATCCACTATTCTTCTAGGGTTGCCCCAGGCATCATTACTGTCACATGGTACTAAAAAGCAAATATATATTTCTACGAGATCCCGTAGAGACCAAATTTATTTCAAGCAAAATATAGTAACCAATATTATTGAAGTTTTACAACTTGACTCATGTGCAATGGACTAAGAACACGGCTAGGAAACCTTCTTCGGGACTAAAACCCAACCACACCCTATTCTATCGCTTTATGGCCAAGTGAACACTCCACACTGCTGGACTAACTTCTTGCATCTTCGTCGTCTTCAACCACAGCTGCATCCGATAGCCTAGCGTGGTACTGCTTGAACCTATTCATGTACTTCATCTTGTTATAGGGTGAATCGACAAGCACAACAGGTAGCTCTTTTCTGAATTTCTCGATGTACGCCTGCATGCAAGGATATGTTAGTATCATTTCTTTACCTTCAGAAAATGAAAAAAATTTAGGTGTTACTCTACGTACTTCGTCATACTGCTTGCTCAGTTTTAGTCCCGTAAATAATTCGATGTTCTTCAGCATGTACAGTGCACAACATGAACTGCAACATTTTATGTTGTTAGATCAGCATTTCAGATATTAGCAATCTAAAACAAAAACAATAGCTAATGTTTTTGACTGACGTTTCATCGGATTTTGGCACTTTAATGTTCCGTACTGGCCATTGCGTCACGTTAATGTCTTCCCATGCATTGCTTTCTATCCCATTGACTCGCCTTGCTGCTCTCAGATGTGCTTTCATCCCACGTACCTGCAAGCCCAATGGGATGAGAAGTTGCCTACGACTAATACTTACATATGATGTCAAATCCTTTGTTATAATTAAATATGTTGAAATTCTCACCACGTTATGTACTTCTTTGGGTATCATACAGTGGAAAAGTGAATCAAGAACCTGAATCTCCTTCCTTCTGGGGTTTACGACCACAAGTAACCAGTGGACGCCTTGGCTGTTCGTAGGTAGGAAAACCTGGATTGCACAGATAATTAGATCAACGTGTATAGTAATAAAAAAAATCTGTTCAAAGTCAAGTTAAAATACCATATCATGTTTCAGGTAGCTGGTGCCTTGTGTTGTTCCAGGAATGCCTGCCAAAAGCGTCCTCGTAGCACTCCTCTATCCTACCATCTCTTTCGAGCTTAGCGACGCCGGCCACCCTCTCAATGTAAACGAGTTGGCCGTCCCTTGTGTCAATTGGGTCATCATGACGCATGAGCTGGATCGCAGCATCAACCACCTACAACAATAATCAAGTTAATTGTATTGTACAAAAATGAAACTTCATAAACTAATTTGTGAAATATCTTACTTCGTCACCCAACCATACAGCTTCTTCAGGTCCATCTTTTTGGGTGAGGCATTACAAATGCTTCGATAGCACGACAATGTCATCAACTAAGACCATTTGTTTTTCTTGATTTGTACTGTTGATCAGTGACGCCATGAAATCCTGTTGAACCACATCTAGCTGTTCCCTCAGGGTTTCGTTAACTTCTGACCTCTTTTCTAAGTTGCTAGAGCCGTTTTTCCTCTTTTTATTGTTCGTGTCCTCAGAACCATTTGTAGACTCTAATGGAGTCTTGTTTTTCCTTTTTTTCTTCTCAGTATCATACGAAGCATACTCGTCATTCTTAAATAATTGCAATACCACATTTTTCTTTTCGCCCCCATGATTTGGTGGCATCGATTCAACCACACTTACTTCTTGCTGCTTTCGTAAGGGTTCATCATGGATGTCATCATCTGCGAAGGCACGGGGCTCTTCGGGCTGTCGCGATCCCGTAGCCTTCACAGAGTGCTGCTTACTCCATATGTTGAACGGAATCTGTCATACGAAATAAACCGCATGTTAGCCTTTAGCAGATTCTTGCACAATTATAGGTAAAATGTGCATCACCTGGAATTCTTCAAGGCTTGTGGTGGCTTTGGAATGCATTTGCTTATCCAAACTAGGAGCACCCTGGATATCATCCACCTCTTTCAAAAGCTTATGAATACCACTGAGATTCTGTTTGATTTTTCTTTCAGCTCTTTCTAATGCTTCATCCTGTACGTGCAAGATCACATGTTATTTCTGAAACAACAATGATTGTTTCATAATTAAGTTAACATGCGTACGCCAAACTCTTCATCAAGGTTCTTCATTGGGGGATCCATGTCATCATTATTTATTCCCTACTTCAGCGACCTTCGTGATATAATTTTGTTTCCTCTGGTCAGAAGCCTGCTCAGCATTCTCAAGAGAGGCCTCCATTGGGTGTGAAGGTGCCCCGAGGTCAGAAAGATGTATGTCCTCCAGTCCTGGAAATATTCCATCGCATTTTGTCTTTAAAAAATACATGTTATTATGGGGTGTTTTCATAGTAAACTAATTTAGAAAAAATTGTGTACACGTAAATTTCCAATTATATATATACTAATCTCATAATTCTAGACTTACGTTCAATTCTTAGATGAGGTGCTCTCTGAGCTTGCCATTTGTATGGGTACGCCTAAGGCACTCATCCATTTTCTTTTCAAGGGTGCACATCCTATAAACTTGTTCTGCACCAGCCTCCCGCACGAGGGAGGCAACTTCTTGCAAATCAGTCAAAACACGTCCGACGAGTACCTTCATCTAAGACTTTGAAACATTTAGAATCATATACCTTCATACTAGTTGCAATGTTACAATATATATTGGGTGCCTGATGTAACTCGTTTACCTAAGCTCCAGTCCTCGGTTTGGCCAGCGTACCATCTCATGCTGGAATGAAAGGCCTCATCAGGTCCTCAACATACTGCAGTTTAGTGTCGTTAGTATGATTTAGAAAATATACATGTTACATAATCCAAGCAATGTGCTGACATTTTACCTCTCCAACTCCCAGATAATTATTCTGGATTATATTGTCAACCTTTTTTGCCTTCTCCTCGCTCCAGTTCTGGATCAGCGGCCTTAACCTTGATTCATATGAGATGCTAGAGTCGAATTGGTGCACTCTGAAGTTCTCGTAGTACCATGTCTGCATGACAACAAAAGCAGTTTACAAATATTCTCGTACATTATGTAATGTATGTTAGGACATGTGATAACTGTACTACTACGAGTTACCTGCAGCAGTGCTAGATTCCCCTCCAGAATTGCCTCGCCATTTACAAAATTCTTCACGCTATCCATAAGATAGTCAAGCGTTAGCTGTCCAAGATTTGTGCCCTTTATCGTCTCAACGTTTCTAACAATCCCAATATATGTGTTATCCACATACTCCTCTTTTGTTTGGCATACATATTTGCCTATGGTGTACAAGACAAATGGCCTGACAAAATTTGGTGTGCTGTTGCCTTTCATCTTGGCTAGCAATCCTTTGAAAGTTATTTTGGTGTCATTACGGTCTTTCAGTTTCTTCCACAACTCCATATTATCATCAAGATTTGAAGGGACGTGCTTCTTCCCATGGCAGGGCATGCCTATTATATGCGCTACATCTTCTAGTGTGATCCTACATGGTCTCTCGTTGATGAAAAAGGCATCCTACTCTGCATCATATGAATTAGCAATGGCCATGCACAATACACGCTTAATTTGATGCTAGGTGTCTTGAGAAGTCCACCCAGTCCTATCAACTGGATGTACATCCTTTGCTGCGTGTTTAATCCCTTTATGAACTCCTCATATGGCGGCAAACACTAGTAGAAAAAGGACCTAATATGAGGAACATTAGTACCGGTTCGCATATGAGCCGGCACTAATGCGCCCATTAGTGCCGGTTCAAATGACTTGGCGGGAGGTGACCTTTAGTACCGGTTCTTTGGGAATCTTTAGTACCGGTTCATGCCACGAACCGGTAGTAAAGATGCTGGTGCCCGGCCAGCACCTTTAGTACCGGTTCGTGGCACGAACCGGTACAAAAGAGGTTGTGGCAGGCGCTATTTTTAGTCCCACCTCGCTCCCTAACAAGAATTTGACCACCTTAAGTATGTTACTTCTCAAACAATCCCAAACATTTGGTCTTCATTGAACTCTATGTGTAGGATCTGTGGCTGCAATTGGAGTCTTCGCCGGTTGTTAAATCGGTGGTAGATTCCTATTGACGATTTAGATTCTATACAAAAAG
>OY997270.1:621193294-621223294 GCA_963921465.1 Triticum timopheevii
TCGATCGCCCGATCCGATCTCGTCGCCGGCACCACCGTGGTGAGCCTCTTACTTGTATGTTTATATAGATACTTGTATAATTTTCTTACTTTTATTATTGCATCTTATATAGTGCGATGGTTTTGGTATCCGGCCCCGTCGGCCCTCGTCCTGTCTATGATTCGGATGTGGTATAGATTATCTTTTCATAACTATTGGTTCATTTATTGTTTATGACAATTATGCCGACCAACATGACATAGATTTTATTTATCTAGGAGGTTGTTGAACCGGAAATTCCAACCGACCCTATTGTTGAGAGGTTAAATTTAGTTGAAGAAGAAAACAATTTGTTGAAGGAGAAAATTAGAAAAATTGAGGAGGAGAAGATGATATTTGAGTTGCATGTTGCGGATGTCGTCGATGATCACAAGATCAAGATGGATGCAATGCACTTGAAGATTAGAAAGATTAGAAAATATGCCATTCATACCGAGGCTTGGTATCATTATGCCGTTGGATGAGTTGTTACATTGGTTGCGATTATGATCGCATTTGTTTTCGCATTGAAATGTTTTACATAGTTTCAGTGTTTGGTTTAATTAATTTAGATGCTCTGCAGAGCTTTATGTTGTTAGATGAGAACTATGTATGTACTTTGGTTTTAGTATGATGATGAACTTCTATTAATTTGGTTTTAGTGTTCTGTAATGATTTTTGACACACTTAATTATATATATTGCACGCAGATGAACCGGCAATGGATGTACGGTTCAAGACACACCTCCGAGTACATTAAGGGCGTGCATGATTTTCTCGAAGTGGCTGAGGCAAACAAGCATAATGGTTTTATGTGTTGTCCATGCCCTATATGTGGGAATACGAAGTCTTACTCTGACCGGAAAATCCTCCACACCCACCTGCTTTACAAGGGTTTCATGCCACACTATAATTTTTGGACGAGGCACGGAGAAATAGGGGTTTTGATGGAAGACGGCGAAGAAGAAAAGTACGATGACAACTATGTGCCTCCTGAATGCGGTGATGGTACTGAACATCAAAAGGAACCAGATGATGTGCACGATGATGCTGCAACGGGCGAAGCTGCTGAAGATCAACAGGAACCAGACGATGTGCCCGATGATGATGATCTCCGCCGGGTCATTGTCGATGCAAGGACGCAATGCGAAACTCAAAAGGAGAAGCTGAAGTTCGATCGCATGTTAGAGGACCACAAAAAAGGGTTGTACCCCAATTGCAAAGATGGCAACACAAAGCTCGGTACCGTACTGGAATTGCTGCAGTGGAAGGCAGAGAATGCTGTGCCTGACAAAGGATTTGAGAAGCTACTGAAAATATTGAAGAAGAAGCTTCCAAAGGATAACGAATTGCCCGACAGTACATACGCAGCAAAGAAGGTCGTATGCCCTCTAGGATTGGAGGTGCAGAAGATACATGCATGCCCTAATGACTGCATCCTCTACCGCGGTGCGTACAAGGATCTGAACGCATGCCCGGTATGCGGTGCATTACGGTATAAGATCAGACGAGATGACCCTGGTGATGTTGACGACGAGCCCCCTAGGAAGAGGGTTCCTGCGAAGGTGATGTGGTATGCTCCTATGATACCACGGTTGAAACGTCTGTTCAGAAACGGAGAGCATGCGAAGTTGATGCGATGGCACAGTGAGGACTGTAAGAAAGACGGGAAGTTGAGAGCACCCGCTGACGGGTCGCAGTGGAGAAAAATCGAGAGAAAGTACTGGGATGAGTTTGCAAGTGAGCCAAGGAACGTATAGTTTGCTTTAAGCGCGGATGGCATTAATCCTTTCGGGGAGCAGAGCAGCAATCACAACACCTGGCCCATGACTCTATGTCTGTATAACCTTCCTCCTTGGATGTGCATGAAGCGGAATTTCATTATGATGCCAGTTCTCATCCAAGGCCCTAAGCAACCCGACAACGACATTGATGTGTACCTAAGGCCATTAGTTGAAGAACTTTTACAGCTGTGGAATGGAAACGGTGTACGTACATGGGATGAGCACAAACAGGAGGAATTTAACCTAAAGGCGTTGCTGTTCGTGACCATCAATGATTGGCCCGCTCTCAGTAACCATTCAGGACAGACAAACAAGGGATACCACGCATGCACGCACTGTTTACTTGACACCGATAGTATATACCTGGCAAGTTGCAGGAAGAATGTGTACCTGGGCCATCGTCGATTCCTTCCGACCAACCATCAATGTCGAAAGAAAGGCAATCATTTCAAAGGCGAGGCAGATCACCGGAAGAAGCCCGCCATGCGTACTGGTGATCACGTACTTGCTATGGTCAATGATTTACACGTAATCTTTGGAAAGGGTCCTGGCGGACTAGCTGTTCCGAGTGACGCTGGGGGACACGCACCCATGTGGGAGAAGAAATCTATATTTTGGGACCTACCCTACTGGAAAGACCTAGAGGTCCGCTCTTTGATCGACGTGATGCACGTGACGAAGAACCTTTGCGTGAACCTGCTAGGCTTCTTGGGCGTGTATGGGAAGACAAAAGATACAGCTGAGGCACGGGAGGACCTGCAACGTTTGCACGAAAAAGACGGCATGCCTCCAAAGCAGTATGAAGGTCCTGCCAGCTATGCTCTTACCAAAGAAGAGAAGGAAATCTTCTTTGAATGCCTGCTTAGTATGAAGGTCCCGACTGGCTTCTCATCGAATATAAAAGGAATAATAAATATGGCAGAGAAAAAGTTTCAGAACCTAAAGTCTCATGACTGCCACGTGATTATGACGCAACTGCTTCCGGTTGCATTGAGGGGGCTTCTACCGGAAAATGTCTGATTAGCCATTGTGAAGCTATGTGCATTCCTCAATGCAATCTCTCAGAAGGTGATCGATCCATAAATCATACCAAGGCTAAGGAGTGATGTGGTGCAATGTCTTGTCAGTTTCGAGCTGGTGTTCCCACCATCCTTCTTCAATATCATGACGCACGTCCTAGTTCATCTAGTTGACGAGATTGTCATTCTGGGCCCCGTATTTCTACACAATATGTACCCCTTTGAGAGGTTCATGGGAGTCCTAAAGAAATATGTCCGTAACCGCGCTAGGCCAGAAGGAAGCATCTCCATGGGCCATCAGACAGAGGATGTCATCGGGTTTTGTGTTGACTTCATTCCTGGCCTTAAGAAGATAGGTCTCCCTCAATCGCGGTATGAGGGGAGACTGACTGGAAAAGGCACGCTTGGAAGGGACTCAATAATATGCAGGGACGGATATTCTTGGTCTCAAGCACGCTACAGAGTTCTACAGAACTCTACCTTGGTGACCCCGTATGTCGATGAACACAAGAACAGTCTGCACTCCAAACACCCGGAGCAGTGTGACGACTGGATTACATGTGAACACATCAAGACTTTCAGCAGTTGGTTGGAAGCACATCTCAGAGGTGACAACACTGTTTGTGATGAGCTGTACTTGTTGTCTAGGGGAACATCTTCGACTGTTACGATTTGGAAAGGATACGAGATAAATGGGAATACATTTTACACGATTGACCAAGATCAAAAGAGCACCAACCAAAACAGCGGTGTCCGCTTTGATGCAACAACGGAGAGGGGAAATGACACATATTATGGTTACATAGTGGACATATGGGAACTTGACTACGGACATGATTTTAAGGTCCCTTTGTTTAAGTGCAAATGGGTCAATCTGTCAGGAGGCGGGGTACAGGTAGACCCACAGTACGGAATGACAACAGTGGATCTAAAAAATCTTGGATACACTGACGAACCATTCGTCCTAGCCAATGATGTGGCACATGTTATCTATGTGAAGGACATGTCTACCAGACCGAGAAAGAGAAAAGATAAGGAAGCGAATACATCATACGATGAGCCAAAGCGCCACAGAGTTCTTTCAGGAAAAAGGGACATCATGGGAGTGGAGGACAAGACAGACATGTCTGAAGATTATGAAAAGTTTCATGAAATTCCTCCCTTCAAAGTCAAGGCTGACCCCAGCATCCTGATAAACGATGAAGATTATCCATGGTTACGGCGCAATAAGCAAATGACACAAGCGAAGAAAAAGTGAAGACTTTCTGATACCATGCCAACTTTGTAACTGACGAGTATGATACCATTGTCCGTTTTGTATATGCACATGCTATGTGTGGGTCAATTTATGATACCATGCCAACTTTCAACTTTTTCAGAGTTCATTTGAAATGCTTTAATGTCTTATGGTTCGGCCCTCGTAATAATTAAAAGTAGCAACAATAAGTATTTTGTTGTAAGTAGAAACAAAATAAAATAAATAAAGCAAGAAAGAAAACAAAAAAACAAAAAAAAGTGTTTTCACATTCACAAAGTAATGACACTAGCAGAAAGTTTATAATTTTCCTAAATCTAAAAGCAAAAAGAATTAAAAAATAAAGCAAAAAACAAAAGAAAATAAATAATGCAGAAAACAAAAAAAAACAACAATAAGTATTTTGTTGTAAGTAGAAACAAAATAAAATAAATAAAGCAAGAAAGAAAACAAAAAAACAAAAAAAATGTTTTCAAATTTGAAAAGTAATGGCACTAACAGAAAGTTTATAATTTTCCTAAAACTAAAAGCAAAAAGAATTAAAAAATAAAGCAAAAAACAAAAGAAAATAAATAATGCAGAAAACAAAAAAAACAACAATAAGTATTTTGTTGTAAGTAGAAACAAAATAAAATAAATAAAGCAAGAAAGAAAACAAAAAAACAAAAAAAGTGTTTTCAAATTTGAAAAGTAATGGCACTAACAGAAAGTTTATAATTTTCCTAAAACTAAAAGCAAAAAGAATTAAAAAATAAAGCAAAAAACAAAAGAAAATAAATAATGCAGAAAACAAAACAAAAAAACTGGAAAAAAATAAAAATAGCAACAATAAGTAAGGAGAACAAAAAAACAAAAAAAATTGCCTCGTATTGGGCCCCCACGGCCTGAATACGACTTGAAACCTACTATGGGCCAGGATTCAGGCCCGCAGTAGGCCCAGTAGGCCCATCAGGCAAAGCAGTAGCAAGTAGGCCCATAAGCCTGCAGTGGAGAGGAGTTCGAGAGGGGTGCGGCAGTGGGGCTTATAAACCACTGCGCGCCCCTCTCAACTAGCAAGGTGGGACTAAACTTTGGCCGCGACGCGGGCAGCACACGGACCTTTGGTCCCAGTTGGTGGCACCAACCGGGACTAAAGGGGGAGGCATTAGTTCCGGTTGGTGCCACCAACCGGTACCAAAGGCCGCCGGTTCCCGCCCTTTGGGCTGCCGAAAAAGAGGCCTTTGGTCCCGGTTGGTGGCACCAACCGGGACTAAAGGGTGCATTAGTCCCGGTTGGTGGCACCAACCAGGACTAAAGGGTTTGCTATATAAGTAACACTTAGCAGTTTCCGGCCAAATCGCCCACTTCTCCCCCGACGCCCCCTGCTCCTCCTCGTCGCCGTCGCCGCCCGCCGCCCCTACTCCACCTTGCCATCGCCGCCGCCACCGACGCTGTCAGGCTGCTCGCCTGAGCCGTCGCCGTCGCCTCCTGTGAGCACAGCCTGCTCCTGCGCCCCTCCCGTCCCGCGCCCCTGCGCGGCCACCGCGCGCCGCCCCTGTCCCTGCGCGGCTGCCGCGCCGCCGCCACAGCCCTGCGCGGCCGGCGCGCGCCGCGCCGCCGTCGCTGCCCTGCGCGGCCGGCGCGCGCCGCGCCGCCGCCCCTGCCCTGCGTGGCCGCCGCACGCCGCCCCGCCGCCCCTGCAATTTCCATAGCAATTTTTTGCATTTTTTGTGTATATGTGTTTGTATGTGTGTATATATATATATATATGTACATGTTCATAGTATTTTTTTCATAAGTGTAATTTTTTTGTTCATTGCATTTTTTTCCATATATATAATGTATATATGTATGTGGTAGCTATATATATGATGAATGGATGTGGCTATATATGTATGTATGAATATAATGTTCATAGCATTTTTTTGTTTATATATGTTTTTTCATATATGTATTAATTTTTTGTTTAGGTTGTTAGTAGATATCGATTTTAGGTTAGTGCATTTTAGGTTAGTGTAGAGGAGAAAGTAAAATAAGGAAAATGAAGAAAACGGGAAGAAGGAAGGAAGAAGGAAGAAGGAAGAAGAAGAAGAAAAGGAATGAGAGGAAAAAGGAAAATAAGAAGAGGAAGAAAGGAGAAAAAGAAGAGAGGAAGAAGAGGAGAAATAAATAGGAAGAAGAAAAAAGAAGAAAAAGAAGAGGAGAAGAATAAAGGAATAGAGGAGAAGAAGAAAAAATAGAAGAAAAAATTCTATTTTTTCTTCTTCTCCTCTATTCCTTTCTTCTTCTCCTCTTTTTTTTCTTCTTCTTCCTTCTTCATTCTTCCTCTTTTCTTCCTTTTCTTTAATTATTTTCCTTTCTCGAGGGAGAAGAAGAAAAAGAAGAGTAGAAGAAGAAAGAAAGGAATAGAGGAGAAAGAAGAAACTTCAACACGAGGGGGTGGTACCGATACCCCCTCCCCGATAACATTATTTTCCCATGTATATGTATGTCGCGTCGTTGTCGATATAACCCCCTCTAGATAACTTCGACATGAGGGGCGGTCGATATATATACCCCCTCTCGACCGTGATAACTTATACAACGGCAGCACCCCCGGCCCTCGGCCCTCTCGCTCGACCAAAACTCTCGAGGACACCCAAACCCTAGAGAGAAAATGATGTTGGTCTCCTACCCCCTCCCGCCGCGCCCCTACCCGACAAATTAACTCTCTCGAGGCCACCCAAATTGACCAAGTTAAAAGAACATTGTCGTCGAGGCCACCCCAAACCCTTGAAGCGTTGTGTCAAGGCGACCCCAAACCCTAGAGAAGCAGCATCGAGGCCACTAACATGATTCCTTATTGTGATTAGCTAGCTAGTTCTATGTTTGCCATCTGTACCATGTTTGAATAATAATTGGCATGTTGTAAATATTTGCAGAAACTATGGATCACTCCCAAGACGAAGAAACAGAAGCGATGTTGGGGGAGATAATCGCAAATGGAAGTGATGATGTTGCATCATTTCTCCTCGACACCGATGGTCAGCTGGATGAAGAAGAGGGCTATGTTCATGATGGCTTCGGCCAATTAATGCCGGTACAAGAAGAGGACTATGTTCATGATGGCCCCGGTGACACAATGGAGGTACAAGAAGGAGACCATGCTGACTGCTCCGGTGACCGAACCGAGTCCGGCCAGGTATATATATATTAGTTAAGCCCGTGCTGAGTAGTTAATTGATGCTTCCATTGTTTTGGTATATGTACACATATTAATTACTCTCGTCTTTCTTCCTTATAATTTCTAGCCCTCCGGATCGAGCACAACTTTGGTAAGGAGACGAGGCCCGAAGAAAAAGTTGAGCTCGGATGAAAAGTTTGAGATCATAGAAATCGCGCCCGACGGCGAACCGATTGAACCCATCCGGACAAGGAAGGCATTTTCTGCTCAGTGCGGGGTTCTTGTTAGGGACAAGATCCCGATCAGCATCCAGCAATGGTATAAGCCTAAGGAGGAAGACCCTAAGGTGTCTTATGTCAATGATATGCAGAAAGAAGATCTTTGGACTAAGCTGAAGGCAAATTTCACCCTACCGCCAGAGGAGGATCCGGAGAATCCAGTTAAAGAGCAATTAATCAAGTCTTGTGCTCTTAAGAAGATGGCAACCCTAATGAGGAGGTGGAGGAAAGAGCTGAACTAGTTTTTCAAAAAAAAAGACACCAGAATTCATCGGCAAATATGAGAAGATCAAAGATCACTGGCCCGCATTTGTGGCCCACAAGACATCGGAAAAGAGTAAGAAGATGTCGGCGAGAAACAAGGAAAATGCTGCGAAGAAGAAGCTTTACCATCGCACGGGGTCAGGTGGCTACCTCAAAGCCCGACCTAAGTGGACCAAGGCTGAGCATGATCTGCTTGAAAAAAGGATCGAACCAGAGACAATGTACTGGCCAGACCGTTGCCGGACTTGGTTCTTCGGGGCTGGTGGAACCTTGGACCCTGTAACAGGGAAGTGCCAGTGGACGGACAAGCAACTGGAAATACCAGTCAAGAACCTTCAACATTATATCGCTGCAGCGCAGCGAGGGACGTTCCTTCCAAACAGGGAGAAGGACGAGCTCACAATGGCCCTTGGGAATCCTGAGCACCCTGGACGGACACGAGGCACGCCAGGCTCCATTCTGTGGAAGGTTGGTTTTTCGGACGCAGGGGGTTACAAAACCCACGAGAGGAGGAAGAAACTGGAGCAGGACCAACTGCAGGCGCTGCTTGGAAGGGTAATGGGGCTAGAGGATCGAGAAGAGGAACGAGAAGCAGCAGATCACAACAAACGACCTGCCGAAGCTTCCCCCGAAGTTACCCCGCCATCTCAGCGGAGAAGCAGCGTGGCTTCCACCGAGTTGCTTCAGCCGGAGCATGTCTTGACGGCTCCTGCCAGTAGAAATGTTAGTACTCAAAACGTGCGACCAATAGTGGTGGTATTGAACTACGGTCACATCTATTTAGGAATGATGGTAAGATATTTACTATTTGTCCTCAGTGCATATTTTGCATACATAATTTTGTTGCTAAACTTTCATTGCTAAGTATATTAATTAAGTACTATACGATGTTCTTCAACAGGGACTCCCGATGAAAGTTATGCCTCAGGGGATCGAGACTAAAGGTCGCATGTCAATTGTTAGCTTACGGCCAAGATATCCTGCATTGCACATGAATGCATTCAGGATTTCTAGAACCGATGAATGCTTAATAGTGAAAGATTGGAGGAAAATTGTTAACGATCGCAGAGAAGTACTAGGGGGTAGCAATGAGAAGCGCAACCCATGATTAGGAGACAGGTTGATCTGCATGCTCCAGTATGATCAATCAGGAGAGCTATACATGTTCTATGCTATTTTACCAGAGAGAGAGGGAGTAGCTAGCAGGAGTGATTTAGCTAGTTCATGCTGCTCTTAGTACTTGTCCTTTCATGTCCGTGCTCTTCGTTCTGAACTTAAGTGATCGGTTTGCTTTTGTGGTGTTATATATGAACGCTTATAATATCATGACAATCATGTTGAACTCAATGATATTTTTGCTTCTGGTACAAGTGAATGTTTCTTCTTTAAGCTAGTAGTGCTGGTGGTGATTAGATAGCTAGCGGTAATGCATGACTATGGTGATTAATATGATGATGATGATGAGTTATTATATCATTTAATGAAAGAAACAGCAGATTAGTTTTAGATAGATGGATCCTACCTAAGTGATCAAGTATATGCCATATCTGTATATATTATAGTTAACTTGATCAGGTATAATTAATATGGATATGGCATATACTTGATCACTTAGCTAGCTAGCTAGTAGCTAGATATCCAATGCATCTAGTTGAAACTAATCCGCGGCACTTTCACCTAATGACTTAACAACTCATTATAATGTAAAACAATCACTAAATTAAATTGAAAACACAAAATTAAAGAAAATTAAAAAAAACATCTAAACATTTAGTACCGGTTGGTGTTACCAACTGGTACTAATTCCCTACACGCAAACGGGCCTGGCTCGTGCCACGTGGTGTCACTTTAGCGCCGGTTCGTGATGAACCGGTACTAAAGGGGGGGGGGGACCTTTAGTCCCCACTCTTTAGTGCCGGTTGGCAAACAGACACTAAAGGCCGTCACGAACCGGCACTAAAGGCCGGTTCTGTACTAGTGAAAGAAGCATCCTGGGTTCAATGGATGTGCAAGTGTGATTATATTCAGCATGGTATACAATTTAAACACTCATAAAGACGAACACAAGTTATATATACCAACATAAAAATTGTGCTATACGCTACTTCATGAGGTAATTTGTTTACAAGCAAGCTGAGTTCCATGAATGTGCAAATACTAGCATTAGATTCAGCTTGGTTACGTTTGAACGGTCATATAAGGTAATCTCCATTGCAAGGCACTGATCTGAAATAAAATCAAGATTCAAAAATAAAAAACTATCCAACCGGGGTCTCCTCAACTCTAGGCGCTAATCATGGTCAGTAGTATGGAATTAAAACATGGGCTATCGATGCCTTCCATAACTCGTGCGGAAGGAAAAAAGAAGGCAAGCGCCCGCTGCCCTAATTGGCATCGACAAGACCAGAACCTAAGATTTAGCCTGGAATTAATCAATGAACTGCCAATCTGGTAGGAAACAAATCCTAGCGCCCTCCCATAACGCCCCCCAACTTAATTTGTTTAAAAACATGCTGAGTTACAGGAATATGCAAACAACGAGTGGGGTTGCAGCAAGAGATCATGGGATTAAGATCGTGGCACGAAAAATAGCAGCGACTGCAGCAGGAGATCGTGGGGAGTTACCTGAGGATTCATGTTTGGCTCCGTCGTTCGGTCTTGCTGGATTCCTGGGTTGCTCGATCCTTCGGTCTTGCTTCTTTGGGTGGCGCAGAAGGACGAACTATGATCTATGAGGTTTCAAAGGATCCCTATTTATAGGGATCATAACAACCCAGGCATATATCCACGTATAGATTTCTTCGGTTGGAGGAAATCAAGGGAGGGGACCCACCACGTAACAACACTTAGGTCTCCTGAGAATCAGATCGTCAAAAAGATATAGTTCCTGTTTCTTTGAAAAACAGCCAAAAGAACTGGACCGCTATTATTATTATTTTTTTGAGGGCAAGCATCCGCGGCGTGATCAACGCGTCCAGCCCGCGCAGCCACCACCTCTCCTGTGTGATCCCGTGCAACCATGCCCCATCCCCCTTGCATGCCATCTTCAATGAATGCCCCGTCCACATGGAATTTAATCATATCCTCTGGAGGATGGGACCAGCAAGGCGCGCTTGCTGGCGGGGAGGTTGTTTTGTAGAAACACCCTTGGTACTCTTCGGCCGTGCATGCAACCCTAGCAGTGAATTGCGTGTGATCCATCGGCTCGGCTTGTCTCCCTCTCGGACTTTGTTGCGCTGAGCCCACCATTGCCACCACATGATGATAACCAACATCCGGTCCTAAAGTCAACTAGGATTAACTGTTCACACGTGAAGTATTTTCTTATTTCTTGTGAAACTATTTTATTGCCCATCCGTGCTCATACCTTTTCTCCTTGTATATGTGAGACCAAATTTTGTTGATAATATTGAATCATGTCTGGTGCTGCTCAAGATGGCACGACACCATGGTTTCCGCTTCGGTGAGATTCAGCACTCACTGCAATATTTGCCTTTCGGCCAAAATATTTCAACAGTCGCTGAAATTTTTCAGGAACTTCTAACTAGCGATGTTAAAAAAATTATGAAACCTCTAACTAGCGACGCAATTGTTCTGAATCTTGTCCAGACTCCGACGAAACTTAAATATAAATTTAAGAATTTAGTTAACCTTCCTAAGCTTCAAATTCTTGTCAAAAGCAAATATATGTTTCAGCGTCTCCCATGGAGACCAAATTTATTTCAAGAATAGTATTTGGAACCAGTACTGTGAAGTATTACAACTTGATTAATCCGCACTGGACTAAGAACATGGCTAGGAAACCTTCTTCGGGACTAAAACCAAACCACACCCTACTCTACCGCTTCATAACCAAATGTACACTCCATATCTAAGAATGGACCATTGCTGGACTAAATGCTTGCATCTTCATGATCTACAATCACAGCTGCATCCGATAGGCTAGCATTGTATGTCTTCAGCCTTTTCATGGACTTCAATTTGTTGTAGGGCGAATTAAGAAGGACAACAGGCAGCTCTCTTCTATAACTGTTGATGTATGCCTGCATGGGAGGGTATGTTAGTATCATTCCATATGGTTACAAAATTGAGAGAATTTTAGGTGTTACTCTGTGTACTTGGTCATAATGCAGTCTAAGATCTTCTCCCGTAAAGAATTCGATGTTCTTCAGCATGTAGAGTGCACAAGAAGAACTACAACAATTAGTTTTGTTAGCAGCATTTCACGTATTAACAATGAAAAACATAATTAGAAGCTAATACTGTTGACTGGCTTGTCATCTTGTCTTGGCACAGGCACATGCTTTATTGTCCATTGGGTCACGTTAATGTCTTGCCATGCATGGCTTTGTGGTCCATTGATTCGCAGCGATGCTCTCAGATGTGCTTCCACCCCACGTATCTGCCAAAGTCCATGGTATGAGAAGTTGCTCACGGTTCATGGCTAGGTATGATGCTAAATCCTGTGTTATATTGAAAGACGTTTAAAATCTCACCACGTGAACCACTTGTGTGCATTCTAGGTAGCCTAAAAGTGAATCAAGAATCTGAATCTCCCTCCTTCTGGGGTTTACGACCACAAGGAACCAGTGGGTGTTCGCCATGTTCGTAGGCAGAAAAACTTGGAAGCAAAGATGATTACATCAACATGCATAATAATTAGAAGGAAAAAATGTGTTTATGTCATGGTGAGATGGTACCAGGTCATGTATGAGGTAGTTGTCTCCTTTTGTTGTTCCATGACTGCCCGCCAAAGCGGCGTCGTGGCAGTTCTCTACCTTACCATCTCTTTCGAGCATAGCGACACCGGCCACCCTCTCAATGTAAACCAGCAGCCCATCCGTTATGTCATTAGGATGATCATGACGCATGATCTGAATCACAGCATCAACCAACTAAAACAAAATTCAAGTTAATTATAGCATTCAAAAAAATTCAAGTTAATTGTACTGTGCAAAAGAAAATTGATAAACTAATTTGGGCAAATATCTTACTTCGTCACCCAACCATTTTTCATCTTCGCCTACATCTGTCATGGTGAGGCATTGCAAATGCTTCTATTGCAGAACAATGTCATCAATTACCACCAATTGTTTATCAAGATCTGAGGTGTTGATAATTTCGGCCACATAACTCTGTCGAAACTTGTCAAGGTTGGTCTCCAGCGTCGAAGCACCTGTGTCTGTATCTTTTAAATTGCTTGCACGGTTTTTCCTATTTGTATTCTTTGTGTCCTTGGAATCGTTGGTAGACTCCGATGGAGTCCTATTTTTCTTTCTCTTCTTATCACTATCGTACAAAACAAAATCTTCATTGCACAATAATGAAGATCCCACTCTTTTCTGGCTGCTCGCACGAGTTGGTAGCATGGAATCAACCCCACTATCTTGTCGCTGCTTTGCTAAAGAATCATCATAGTTGTCCTCATCAACTGGGAAGACATGGGGCTCTTCCGGCTCCCTTATTCCCTTAGCCTTGGCAGACCGGTGGTTGCTTTTGGTACCTGCCTCTGCACCCACCTCAATACTGTCATCTTCATCATCTTGATTTCTTATTTCTTCAGTCTTTCGCACATTACCATTGTGCCTCAAATTCAGAGGATCCTGTGATTCGAAATGAAGCACTTGTTAGCTTGCAATCTACGCGAAATAAAAAAAAACAAAACCAGTTAACTGTAGAATGTGCATCACCAGGAAAGCTTCAAGGCTTGTGGTGGCTTTGGAATGCTTTCACGAATCCAAACTCGGAGCACCCTGCGATGCATCCACCTCTTTATAAAGCTGTGAAACATTCTTGAGACTCTCCTTGCAAGCTGCAGCAACAACTCTGTCTTCTTCATCCTGAACGTGGAAGATCATATGTTAGCTACGAATCTTTGTTAACTTAAAACAAAATCAGTTAGATGTAAAATGTGTATCACCATGAAAGCTTCAAGGCTAATCTTGGCTTTTGAATGCTTTCGTGATTGCAAACTAGGAGCAGGTTGTAAATCTTCAGATACGTTCTTCTTTGGGGCATCCATGTAATCTTTTTGTATTCCCTTAGCAGAAATGCCTTTGGTAATGACCTCCGTGTCATCTTTTTGTTTTTGCTGGCGAGTAGTATTCTCTCCTGGGACCTTCATTGGGTCCGCAGGTACTCCCAGGTCAGATAGCTGTATGTCCTCGACTCCTGGGCGATCAGCATCAAATATTCCATAGCGGTGGTTCTTTAAAAAATGTGTTAGTGTGGAGAGTATTGACAGTAAAATTATTTATAGAAACTCACAATGGTATACTTACATTGAATTAGGTGATGAGGTCGTCCGTGCGTCTGCCGTTCACAAGGGTACGCCTAAGGCACTCGTCCATTTTTTTCAAGGGTGCACATCCTATCAATTTGTTGTGCACTGGCCTCCCGCACAATGGAGACAACTTCTTTCAAATTAGCCAATACACGGCCCATGAGTGCCTTATCCCGCAAATTACAAGCAGTTAGGAGCATATGACTTCGATTGTACTTGCAAAGTTACAATATATATTTGTGCGTGATGTTCATCATTTACCTGGCCGTCATTCTTTGGTTTGACCGACGTCCCAACTGGTGGCGGATTGAAAGGCCGCAGCAGGTCATCGACATACTACATGTTAGTGTCGTTAGTATCATCCAAAACATATGGTACATAATCCAGGCACACAGTACTAACACTTTACCTCTCCAACCCCTATATAATTTTTTTTGATTATGTTGTCAACCTTTTGTGCCTTCTCGTCACTCCAGTTTTGGATCAGCGGCCTTAACCTTGATGCATACGAGATGGTAGAGTCCAATTGGTGCACCCTCCACTTCTCGTAGTACCACGTCTACATTACAACAAAAACAACTTAGACAATTTTCCATAAAATTAAATGTATGGTATGTTAATAATGATTGCATTACCTGCAGCAGTGCTAGGTTGCCCTCCAGAGTTGCTCCACCATTTACAAATTTCCTGACGCTAGCCATAAGATGGTCAAGCATAAGCTGTCCAAAATTGGTGCTCTTTATTGTCTCAAGGTTTCTAACAATCCCAAGGTATCTGTTGTCCACATACTGCTGTGTTGTCGGGCATACATATTTGCCTATGGTGTACAAGACAAATGGCCTGACAAAATTAGGTGTGTTGTCGCCTTTCATCTTGGCTAGCGATCCTTTCAAAGTTACTTTTGTGTCGCTGGGGTCTTTCAGTTCCTTCCACAACTCCAAAGTATCGTTGTGATTTGAAGAGACATGATTGTTCCCCATGCAGGGCAGGCCTGTTATATGCTCCACATCTTTTAGTGTGATCCTACATGGTCTCCCATTAATTATAAAGGCATCCTGCTCTATATCATATGAATAAGCGATGGCCTGGCACAGTAGACGTCTCATTCTCATGCCAGGAGTCTTGAGAAGTTCACCCAGTCCAATCAACTTGATGTACGTCAGTTGTTGTGTGTTTAAATCTTTTATGAACTTCTCGTATTGCAGCAAAGAAGCAACCTGAGTTCCCTGAATGTACAAATACTGTGATTAGATTCTGTATGGTATTCATTTAAACACGCATAGAACCGACTAATCTATGCCAATATCAAAATTGTGATCTACAGTACTGCATGAAATCATAGAGCTTCTGGGCCATATAATCAACACCAGACATAGAAAAAAAAGCTATCTCTGTTGGCAAATTGACTGATAATAGTATTGATTTTTAGTAGAAAGAGCAGACTTTGGTCCGTATACTACTAAAGTTTCAGGCGTCACGCTGACGAAAATAATTGCATACATGATCAGAAGATCAATAGTTTATAGATAATCTCGAAAAAGGAATGTAGCAGTTCCATTGCAAGCATTCAAGAGCACATACTCCTTAGTTCCGATCAGACTAAAAAAGATCAATTAGTAAAGACCATGCAAAATTAAGGGGAATCACCAACAGTTTCAATCACTGGAGATTAAGAACTCATTTAGAGAGCCTATGCCAAAAAATAGCAATTTCCAAATTTTAAAGCATATAAACAGAGACGATAACCCTGATTTTATTGCACATCTAAGTCCTATGTCATTGATTTTATGCTAAGATTCGTGCAAGCCTTTTTTTGTCATTTTTTCTTTTCTTTCTAGACACACCCATCTCCCTTTGGTAAAATAGGGAAAATTATGGGATTGCATGCAGACTTGGGAAGGAGGGAGTATGCAGAATACAAGGATCTCGATTGTTACCGGAGGATTCTCTCGATGGCGACCGGCTCCATTGCCATTCGCTTTCATCTATTGCTTCGCCAGCTTCTCCGACGTGCCCTTCTCTTTCGTCGGCTTCTCTGACATGCCCTTCTCATTCATCTCAGGATTCGCCGACGCAGGCTTTGAAGATGACGGCTCCGTCGGTTTCACCAACCTGGGAGCTACTTTGGGCGGCATGGGGTGGTAATTCGGTGTAGTCATGGAAGGCTAGGTATGGGAGGCGTGGGGTGGGAGGCGTGGGGTGGAGTATTTATAGGGGATTTGGGATCTCACGAAGCGGTAGTTTTAGATCACATAATGTTTTTTTGGGCGATGCTATTGCATGCGAGATCGATTTCCGACTAGACAGGCTTTATTAGGTAACCACGTCCAAACAGGAATCCCTTTAAATTAGGAAGGAGAGAGATAACTGAAGAGATTTTACAAAGAATATCTTACCTGCCCACGTTGAAATCAGGGGGGCATAGAGATTAGAGGGGAGATCTCTTTAGGCCCACCTGAAAATCAGGGTGCAGAAAGATTAGAATCGTAGGGGGAGAGAGATTGGGATCAAGTGTTGCCAGGCTCGCTCGTCAAAGAGCGTTTCCGGTTGTTGTTTTTTAGCAAGTTTTTTTCCGAGAATTTTTTTATCAACTTAATCTCAACCGTGAAGCGTTTGGGCTTCTTGTGCTTTCTTATATGGGCCTTTTACAGTGGGATGAGCCCATTTTAAATGAGAACATAAGAAAGAAAGCGAGAACCCAACAGGCGGGAGGACTCCAACAGGCGGGACGAGCCCCCTCCCAATTATTTAGGACGGGCATGCGCGAGGGCGCTTCGTCCTCACTGCCACGACTCTCCAAAAATGGTTCCTCTGCCTCTGCGTCCTCTCGATTCCCTCTTCCTCTGCGTCGCCCACTCTCCCAACAATCTGGCTTCTGGAATGGTGAGTTCTCCTTCCTGTCAATTTTGGTAGTAGTTCTCCAGTAGCAGCACATACGATGGCCTTCTTCTTGTCAATTTCTTGTTCTCCTGCTTCTTTATTTTGTGCGCACAGATTCAACTGCCTTCAACATGCGTTGCCTTATGAGAATTTTGCACACAGATTCATCTGCATGCAACATCTAGTCCGTTGTCTTGTTAATTTATTGTTTTTCTCCTGCTTCTTTAGTTTGTACACACAGATTTATCTGCATGGGCAATGAACAATTCATAGATACATGTTTATTCTTGATTGTTGATGCAGTTGTTTAGATAATATTTCAAGAGCGTAAATTTTGATTGTTAATTCGCATATACTCCTTCTGCAAGGAAATATAACAACTTTTGGCTCACTACTTTAGTGATTTCTTTATAGAGGGAGTACATGTTTAGTTTAAAATGTTCATGCACTTGTTTACATAAACTTTAAATAGTGCCAGAATTACTATACTATCTTTCATCTCGGCTTATTGTTATCATGTTATTGTCATGATTCATGTCTTATACTGGTTTCATCAATTACAGTCCTTCGGCATGGCGTTCGTGAAACATTATGCTGTCAGGGCAGATGGAAATACCGTAATTTTTGTGAAGTACACAAACAAGGCTAGCAGTGTTGAGTACTGCATTCGCAGATTCAAATACTGGCTGCAGAACGACGACCAGAAGATAGTTGCACTGGATGTGGAGTTCACCTGGCCTCGTGGTCCAACACAGACGGCTGCTGTGGTCCAGTTATGCGTTGGCATCTATGTCCTCGTGTACCACATAAGCGTTGCTGATGAGCACTGCGGCCTGCTTGCCGCCTTCCTGCTCGACGAGGAGTACACCTTTGTTGGGGTGGACATCAACAATGACGAGAAAAAACTCAAGCGTGTTGGTCTGGTGGTACGAAACTTTGTGGATATCCAGAATTTGTGGAGAGTGCCTGATTCAGTGACGATTAAGCCGAAGTATGGCTTGGCTGACTATGCTGGTTCCATCATCTACCACAGCTACAACAAGATGAAGGATGCTATCACAGAAGATGACCACCCTTGAAGAACATTTATTTTGCTTCCAGGGACGCGTATGCCACCTACGATGTATACAGGCGACTGGTGAACTTCCAAAAGGGGTTCGAGAGTCTGCGCCAGCATCTCGCCAAACCATCTAGGCGGTCGAGGAAGTGCAGAAGGAAGAATGAATCAAACTAAAATGTTTCTTCTATTTATCTATCTGAAAGTCTGTAACTTTATTATACTGCTAGTAAGTCATAAGTTCAAATTTCCTGCAAGTTGAATCATCCTTTATTCTAGCTGTCTTGCCTAATTTGATCCGCGTTCAAGAGATATTATACTTAAGACGTTTATTTTGTTTCGGTTTTGCTAGCTATGATACAGAATGCGATAGCCATTTTTACCAAAAAAATATTTCAGATTTATAATGAATACTGTTCTCAACTAGGTTTGAATAGAGAGAAATTATTTTGTAATTGTATAGAGAAAGTTCATATTTTTTAATCAAAAGAAGGGTCGCCCCCCTGATTTTCCATTAACAGAAACCAAATGGTCTTTGAAGCCCCTGATACAAACTACAGCTAGAAACTAAAGTAATCAACTAGCAGCACAAATCATACATGGTAGCAAACCTAGCCAGACTTAACATCAAGGTCCAAAAAATAAGATTATGGCAAAGGATAGAAAATATAGCTGAGAGATGCGCAGGCGACACCGCAGTACCCTGTGACTCCACACTTGCGATGAACTATACAATCCACCTGCTACATGCTCTAGCCTGCGCATATAGACCATTAGCACCTCTTTGTTTATCACCTTCATCTGCAATATAGAACATCCCATGATCAACAAGCAAATTAGCTAAACAAGAATCATAAGATCACTATACCATTTATTTTGTAATCTCACATTATTCCTGCATTACCAAAGAGTGAAGAACACAAATGATGCCCTTCCCGCATGTCCAACGCAAACACTCATAGGTAGTTCTACCATCTTAACTCTATGATTTAAATTATCAATAAAACCCCCTTAAAGATTCCATTTGCATTACCATCGTTCATGGTTATAGGCAGGGAAACAGCAGCCAATAAAGCAACAACATGTGTAAGCCCTATTTTGAGTCCTGAGTAGGACCCAATCCTAGCATTTAATCTAACTGCAACATGTCCTCCTCTCATAGTCGTCAGCACCCAAGACAGAATGGAGACGTAACCCCATAGATGCATAACTGCTATAAACATAGTTTTTGCACCATACCTAGTGTAAAGGACACTCTTGCGTTGTCGTGCTACTTTTGTGGCTCCTCGGTCAGCATGTTCATAATCACCTCGATCTGAAGATCTTCACGGGTGGTCGTCTTGAAACCGAAAAGAACGGCTTTATGAACCTTGAGCTCTTCACTGTCAACAAAATCACTCCATCCCTTGCCGAAGATGATGCGTCCATCATCACAGTTGTGGTACATGACCGGCATGAAACTGTCCTTGCACAGCCGAATGCCAGCAAGCCCATCTCCCAGTATCTCCCCATCTTCTGGGGTCTTCAGAGCGTCGACAACTTTCGCCGGTAATCTTTGTATGCACCATGATAGGAAGAAAAATTATCAAATATGTGAAGGAGCAGTAAACAAAAGGATCTTCAGCTACATCTACATATATTACATAAGGATCTTCAGTTATGGGAAACAAAAGTATATGCCAAAATACACATCAGTGTATTCACTGGTTTCAGCTACAATAACATATCATTAATCTTTGTCTCCATGAAAAAACAAATAAAATTGCATACAAAATAAAAAATACTAGTACACCAAAAACATACCATCGTCTTTCCTGCTATGTTCGACTTGGTGAAGCGGTGGACAAAGAATACACCTATATAACCTTTCTTCATCGCCAAAAGGTCATGTAGGTTACGCTCCTCTTGCTTCGTCAGATTAATTCCCTTTGTTATGAGAGCTGATTCTAGAGGATTATGCTCTTTGTTTTGATCGCATGTCCTTGGCAGGTTGGAGCAGTACACCATAGGAATGTCTTCAGTCAAATCGAAGGAGACAAGGTCGCCTTCTCGCAGGTCGAAGTATTCAACAAACATGCACCAGTTTTCACCACCGATGATCGCCCTTGAATTCCCTTTGTACACGCCAAAATCATACGTGCGGCTCCCTCTCGCTTGAAAAAGCAATGAACTATCTGGGATGGCGCTGAACTGGTGCCACATGGCACGATCTGTAGATGTAAAATTAAATTGCTATTTATTTCCTACATTTTGTTAATCTTCAAAGTAGAGGGGAACAAACACAATACAAGTAAAAATTGACATGGTTATTTATACCACAGCTGAAGTGTCCCCATCTAGCCTGATGGTAAATGTCAACCCATCATCATTGGGCCTGTTGTAGTCCTGTCGACAGGTTATGCACACCACCTGTGTAAACAAAATAAAATGAAGAAAAGCAAAGGATGAGAATTAAAGAAATGGGCTTATGAATGTAAACACACTAGGAAAGAATCATACAGTATAATCAACAAAGGTACTGCATCAGTAATCAACAATCATACACTTGAACTGCACGGGTGGCTCGCCCTCCACTCCTCATAACCCCGCAACACAGCGCGTGCCCGCCGCACCATAGCTTGTTTAGACATGTCCTTCTCTTGATCCTCAACCTCTGCAGCACAACTGAGGTAGTGTTTAGTTGACTTGCAATCTAGGACTATAAGTTAATGGCTGCCTTACTAAACCCAACCTAATTTCGGCCTAAAAAAGAATTTAATCCACTAGCCCAGCTTATAAGTTTTGGGCCCACCCTCCGGTTTCTTCCTGGATTCGCCACTGCACAATGCCAAAAAAATTCTAAGTTTTTAAAGAACTGTTTGCTGATATTTGCTACTATTGTGCTACGCATCTGCGCTTGCTCATTGTTATGAAAGCCCTGGAATACCGAAACCCTAGGAAAAAATTACTGAGCAAGCTACCGATGTAGAAAACTTCCTTCAATCTCTGCATCGCCTTCCATCTAACCTCCAATTGAAAATCCTAACTATTTAATCTCCAACTTTGAAAACCATATCCAACTCCCGAAACGGCAACACAACAAGGAACAAAGAAGTCGAAGATTACAAGTTAGGGTTTCTCACTTCACCTAGTCGCGGGTAGTCGCTAGGTGCTTGCTGGCGGCCTCCCAATCCCACTCCGCGCTCTTCTGCTCCAACCGTCGAGAGCGGCGGCGGGGTCGCAGCGGGGTGGTTTGTGGGGAGGGTTTGGATTAGGGGGGCGAGGTGTGTGGGCGATGGGGGTGATGACACGGACCCTATCCGTGTCAAGCACAGAAAATAACGGCCCATGGGTCCAGTTCGTAAAGAAACAACCAAACAGGCCCACAGGCCGCTTACCTGTTAGAAAGTAAAACCCTATGTTACTAATAAAAAAACACAAAGGAAAATCCTTTTGTCTAAAAAACAAAAACAAAGGAAAATCGTAAAAAATAGGGAAATCCTTTTTTGGTGAGTTCAACGTGAACGTGATGGTGAGAGGCTCAAGGAGGAGTTTTGTGCGTTTACAACACCTTTGTTTTAGGGGGAAAAATGCACCTTACAATGTCAAATTATAAAATCGTTATTAATAAGTGCTAAAATTTCCTTATTTATAAAAAATTGTTTCTTTCCAGATAAAACAAACTTCAATAATGTGGGTAGGTAATTGAGTGTCCTTTCTCGCCCCCCCACCCCCCTCCATCCCTCTCATATTCGGGCCATTTACCGCATTTCTATGGTTGTAACCTCGAAAGTTCAAGATCTTACGCGGCCACATGAAATCATAGCAGGGAATGGGATGAGTGCCCCATGTTAAGCTCTTTGGTCCATATATGTGCCATATGTTACCAACGGGAGGCGTGGCCTCGATGCATGCAATCTAGGGCTATGATGCCCGACTACTGTCGTTATAATCAATGCAAATTCGTGAGGGGCTAAAAATTCACGGGACCTGGCGTGGTGTCATCATACAACCGCTAGAGGGTGTGGTAAAACATCAAGAGCGGCATGCATCGGCCTCACATAGGCTGTGTGCAAACGGGGCCATATCGCATGTCAGATCAAGCCATCGAGAGAGAATATGTGTCCGGCCTGTGAAAGGAGTTCGGGGCACGTTCCTTCATTTTCCTCAAATCTCGATGCCACGTGTTGTTAGACCTAGTAACCAAGGCCTGTCTCGTGCATCGCACTCAACTGGACCCACAACATGCATGCACACATGTCCACGTATGAGTCTGAACGGCGGGGATGCATGGTTCGGGGACTGGCGTAAGTGGTGTGAGTCCAGTTTGGATCTAGCTACCAATAGGTAACACATGAGTCTAAGCGTCTACCAAGAGGATGCATGTCCACGCATGAGTCTCTAAACGTCTACGTGATGCTCCACACGTGGGTCTAGATGGCGGGGGTGCATATGGTTTGGGTCTAGCTACCAATGGGTAACGCGTCCAGTTTGTGCCTAGGCAGTGGTTCACGGGGCCTGGTGTGGTCTCATAGTATGACCCATGAAGGGTGCGGTCAAACACCGAGAGCGGCACGCATAAGAGGCCTAACGCGGGCTATGTGGAAATGATGCCATATCGCATGTTGGATATAGCCAATGGAGGGAACGAGTTCGGCATGCGGACGGAGTGTGGGGCCCGTTCCTTCATTTTCCTCAAAATTTGGTGCCGCTTCATGTGGGCCCTATCCAAAAAGGCCCGTCTAGTGGATCACACACATCTGGATTCACACCATGCATGCACACTTGGCCACGTAGACACCCACCGTAAACCTTTAGCCAAGTTGACCCACACCATCCATCCACCCTTGACCCCACCTCGGTTCATTGGATCTCCGAGGAGTCCCTTCCCTTGGTATGCCAAGCATGTTAAAACGACACACGGCTACACGCCTTGCACATCGAGATTGGCGCATCATGCACTAGTGCCAACAAACATGTCCAGCTGAGCATCTTTGCCCATGGTCTGGATCGAGGCGGCTAGCGGTGCATGTTGTCGGCCCGGTTGCCTAGCGGTGCATGCTATGGGTAGACATGAATCGCATCGCATCGGATCAAGACTCCCCTCTCTTGTACCCGACGCCGGAGCAGCACACGCGCATGGTAGAAGAATCTGTGCGGTTGATGTGGGAGCTTGGATGAGATGCCATGGGATATGTGCATGCTGAAATTCAAGATTTAGAAATTGATAACAAAATAAAAACGACAATTCAATTGTTTGTACAGGTGTACAACATGTTTTAAGGATAATGTGGAATATGACACGTTCACATGCATTTTGGCAACAAGTGCACTTTCGGAGGGGAAAAAACAGGTAGCCCCGTGCCTCCCACGATTTTTGTTCCATGTATTTCGCCACAAATATTGGAGGAAAAAAGAAAAATGTATTTTTCCCTCAAAAAACGACTTGGGAAGAAAATCTGGAAAATCTGAAGTAACCATATTTAGCTACTCCGTGGAGGTTGTCCCCCGTGGGGAGATTCGATCTACCTCTCCTTGATTTTAGAGTGAGTTCAACGTGAACGTGATGGTGAGAGGCTGAAGAAGGAGTTTTGTGCGTTTACAACAACCTTTGTTTTACAACTGTATAATAACAAATGAAAGAGAATATGTGAAAAACAAAAAAGAAAAAGGATATGCATACATGATGGGCCAGCCCAACCATCTACAGGGACGCGTGGTCCAGCACGCGGGGAGGTTCGCCTGGGACAGCCCAACAAAATTTGGCCCAACGCTGAGACGCACCGGGCACAACTGACGGGTGGTGGGAGTTTAGTCCCACCTCGCCAAGCGAGACGCGCACGCACCTACTTATATACGCGGCTGAGAGACAACTTGCATGAGCCTCTCTCAATGAAACAACACGTTCCCTATCCACTTCTGTGTATGTCATGTGGGGCCTACTGGCAGGAGAAATCAACATCTTTCGGGCCTGCATCCTGGCCCCCATATGGTTGGGTTTCTAGTCGTATGCAGGCCGTGGGGTTTGATATCTCCTGTTAGAAGGTGGGCTTTTTCTTTTCCAAATCACCCAATTTTTTTTACACGGTCACATCCATGTAATAAACATGATTTTAAAAGAAAATTCAGCAATAATGAAGTTTACACTGTGCCCTTAAGGTAAAGTCAGAGGTATGTACATGAGTTTCACTGAGCCACTATAAATTATATAAAATTCTAAAAAATGGAAATTTTTTAAATTCTGTCTATGTTAATGAAAAGATCATGTGTACAAAATTTTAGGTGATTTGGATGTGGTCGAAAAAACCACCTTGTTAGAAAAACTCGCTTAAGTGAGACCAAACGGTCCGTCTGTAATGAAGTGATTTTTTTGACCATCTCCAAAATAACCCCAAATTTGGTGTACACGGTGCCATAAATGTAACAAACAGGATATCCAAAAAAACTCAAATTTTTTAGGTTTACGCTGTCCCCTTATGAAAAATCTCGTGCTAAGGCAAGTGAGGTAGCTCATGACCATACCCATGGCATACATTGTTCAAATGGCCTCAAACCGTTCCCCTTTAGCCAAGTTGACCCACACCATCCATCCACCCTTGACCCCACCTTGGTTCGTTAGTTCTCCAACGAGTCCCTCCCTCCGTAAGCCAAGCATGTCAAAGCGACACACGGCTACTCGTCCTGCACAACGAGATTGGGCATCATGCACTAGTGCCAGCAAACATGTCCAACTGAGCATCTTTGCCCATCGTGGACACTACCGCATGGTCTAGATCGAGGTGGCTAGCGGTGCATGTTGTCGGCCTGGTTGGCTAAGGGTGCACGATATGGGTTAACATGAATTGTATTGCATCACATCTAGATTCCCCTGTCCGGTACTAGACGCCAGAGGCCCGGAGTAGCACGTGCATGGTACAAGAATCTGCACGGTCGCTGGCGGAGCTTGGATAAAACAAATTTGACCTAACTGACATGAGTTAGGTGCATGCTGAAATTCAATATTTAGGAATTGTTAACAAAATAAAAACGACAATTCAATTGTTTGTACAGGAGCTTCAAAAAAAATTGTTTGTACAGGTGACACGTTCACATGCAATATGGCAACTAGTGCACTTTTGGAGGGGAAAAAAGGTGCACTCATTCCACCGTGCCTCCCATGATTTTTCTTCCATGTATTTCGCCACAATATTGGAGGAAAAAAAGAATGTGATTTTGCTTCAAAAAACGACTTGGGGAGAAATTCTCAACTAACCATATTTAGCTACTAGGTGGAGGTTCCCCCCCCCCCCCCCCCCCCCCCCGTGGGGAGATTCGATCTACCTCTCCTTCATTTTAGGGTGAGTTCAACGTGAACGTGATGGTGAGAGGCTCAATGCGGAGCTTTGTGCTTTTACAACACCTTTGTTTTAGGAAAAAATAAGCACCTTATAATGTGAAATTATAAAATCCTTATTAAAACATGCTTAAAATCCTTATTTTAAAAAACTTGTTTGTAGTGCCAGATAAAACAAACATAAAATTATGGGGATAGTTTATTGCGTGGCCTCCCCCCTCCTCCCTCCCATATTCGGGACATTTACTGCATTTCTAGGGTTGTAACATCGAAAGTTCAAGATCTACGGCGGCCACATGAAATCATAGCAAGGATTGGGATGAAAGCCCCATGTTAAGCTCTTTGGTCCATATATGCACCATATGCTACCAAAGGGAGGGGTGGCCTCGATGCCGTTTTGTAGGCTATGATGCTCATCAGCTGCCGTTATGATTGATGCAAATTATCGAGGGGCCGAAAATTCACGGGACCTAGCGCAAGTGTAATCATACGACCCCTAGAGGGTGTGGTAAAACATCGAGAGCAGCATGCGTAGGTCCTCATGTCGGCTGTGGGTAAATGGGGCCATATCCCATGCTGGATCAAGCCACAGAGTGGGAATGCGTCCATCCTGTGAAGGGAGTGCGGGGCCCGTTCCTTCATTTGCCTCAAATCTTGTTGCCGCGTGATGTTATACCTAGTAACCAAGGTCCATCCCGTGCATCGCACTCAGCTGGAACCACAACATGCATGCGCACATGGCCACATATGAGTCTACACGGCGAGGATCCATGGTTCGAGGGCTGGCACAAGTGTTGCGGGTCATGTGTCTAGGTGCTAGTCCACTTGGGTCTAAACAGCGGGGGTGCATTGCTTGGATCTAGCCACCGAGATGTAACGTGTCCGGTTTGTGCCTAGGCGGTGCATCACGGGGCCCGGCGTGGTCTCATCATATGACCCATGAAGGGTATGGTCAAACACCAAGAGGGGCATGCATAAACCCTCACGCGGGATAAGTGTAAACGAGGCCATATCACATGTTGGATCTAGCCAATGGGAGGGAACAAGTCCGGCATGCGGACGGTGTGTCGGGCTTGTTCCTTCACTTTCCTCAAAATTCGGTGCCGCTTCATGTGGGCCCTAACCACAAAGGCCCGTCCCGTGCATCACACTCACCTGGACCCACACCGTGCAAGCACACTTGGCCACGTAGACACACACCGATAAACCTTGACAATAGCTAGGGTTTTATAATTATCCATTCATTTTACCTAATCGGTACAACATAGTTAGCGATGAACAAAAAAGCTAGATGCCATGTGAAATTAAATGTGCCAACTGTCCCTTCTAGTAGTATTTTTTTAGTAGTTCTCCCTTCTAGTATTTAGTAGTACTGCACAAAACAAAAAAAATGTCCCTCCTATTTTGCTGTTTTTTTAACACACTATTTTGGTGTTCGGTTTATGTTGCCACGTTTGTGGACTGACATTGTGCACTTTTTCTTTTGCTTGGTTGGTTGATTGGTTGGTTCGGGCAAATCTCTGGATGTGCACGATGCCGTATACGTCCATGTTTGTACCTAAATTTCAAAAGTGACGAATTGTGTGCGGCCTTGACCTCTCTCTCCCAAACAAATTGAATTTTCACTCCACAAATCTCGCTCCCACCTCCAGCCTTCGATCGCCTCTGCCTATCCACCCACGTCTTCGTCGCCGCCCACTACTCGCCGCCGCCAAAAAGCCCACATTCTTGCCGGCGAGGATGATCCTACCTGACGGGGGAGGGGGCATGGCTGGTGCGCTCCGTGTGGTGGATGTGGAACCCATGAAGGAACTGGTCAACAAGGACGTCGTCGCTGCCGATTCGCAGCCACAACTCGTCCAACACAGCACCAACGACGACGAATCGGTTAGTGTTTCCAGATATTAACACTAGAATTTGCCTTCTCGAGGTTAACCCCAGAAATTGCTCTCTTGTTATTCCTCGCTATTCGTAGACAATCGTACTATTCGCCTTTTTTTGATTTAGATGAATGGATCATTTGTATTCCATTTTATGCCTGTCTTTCATATAACCAAAGTTTTAGGAAACCAATACAAAGAAAAAACAATCCATTTATGCCTGCCTTTGATATAATGTACAATTCGGTGGCATGAGATTGTTTTTCTTCTAATACCAGATTGCAGATTTGGAAGAATGGGAGAACTATCTACAGCTGAGGGAAGCTTTCAGAAAGAAAATCTTCAATTGGCTCATGGCTGCAAAGATTGTGTATCGGCGTAACGGTCGGTATAAATGCCCGTTCTGCAGGAAAGAGAACCAGCATTCCAAAACCACAGCAATTGCAGCTTACAGAAAGAGGTGGCATCTTAAGGCAAAACCTGCTGAGTTGGCCAACAAATTGGGGAGGGTGAAGACCTAAAAGCATATAGTCATGTTTGTTTTTTGTGTTCTATCGACACCAAATGTAAAAAAAAAATCACTAGTGCAGAACCGGGCATTAGCACCGGTTCGTAAGGCCCTATAGTGCCGGTTACATAACCGGCACTAATTTTTGGTCACTAAAGGCCCCCCCCCCTTTAGTACCGGTTCAGCACGAACCGGTGCTAAAGGGCAACCACGTGGCACGAGCCAGCTCCGGGGGCCTGGAGCCCTTTAGTACCGGTTGGTAAGACCAACCGGTACTATAAGGTTTGGGGGGTTTTTAGTTTTATGATTTCTTTTTCATTTAATTTTGTGTTTCCATTTTAATTCTTTTTCGTTTGCTGGTATTTTACGATACTACACATTGTACACGTTATGCATCATACATCATGCATGCTTTGTTTATCAACGCTGCTGCTATGTTCATTGCACCCGCAGATATAACATGCTCATGCATGCTTTGCATCATTACATCATATATATATATATAATAACAAGTCCTACTAATCATGTATCATCATACAACTTCTACTCGTTATTAATAATAAGTCATACGATCATCATCCTCATATATAGTCATCGAACCCAACCCTACATAATTGTTCTTAGCACATGATCATCAGTATCAGGTAGGACCTAAACACCCTTAAGGTAAAATAGCATAAAACAATATAGACCCTGACTCTCCATTATGAAGAATGGCGATCATCCTGTCTCCAATTCTTGCCTTTCGCTGCTTATTGCTTCCAAGAAGCTCCTTACAACTGTCCATACATTTTTTCCATTCTTTGATTGTTATGTCTCCACTTCTTTTAGAAACCCGGTATGGACAGTTGAGATTCGTAGGACGACCTGGTCGTATGTTCAAAACATGAAGGCTACCACGCGTATACATCAGATGAGGCACACAATCATTCGGGATTATCTGTTGAAAAACATAATAATAACTTTGTAGTTAGCAATGATGTACTAGTTTTAGAAGTGTGCAAAAAGATGCATGGATGTTGTAATAGTAAAAAATAATCTTACCAGGGTATCTCCATGGTAGTTACCGTAGTTCAACACGTGCACTAGTGGCACGAATTGACAATAATGTTGAGGAGTTTGATTGTAGATATTTTAATTCTCAAGATCAGTACAAAATCTGACCAGATGATTTTTCTCCGGATAAATTAATTCGGAGCATTCAGTGTAGTACGTTCTGTCTACCATCTTCCGCACATTCTTTGAAGAATGAAAATAAGCTGTCAATGGAGATAAGTTGTCAACATTATATTTTGAAATAAACATTATAAATTACTTAATAACTATGTTTAGCTCACATGAGGGAAGAACTGGAGGTGTATCCACAAAGACCCAAATCGAAGGTGTCTCTTGCTCGATTGTAGGATCACCAAGATCCATGGTGACAAGCATACCCTCATCAAGACCATACATCTTGCAAAATGCATCCCAATTTTTGCAACCAAAATGGGTTACACTCTGAGCATTGTACAGCTTTACTTGAAAATCCACACCATGTTCGGTACTTAGGATAATTTTTTTGGTTTCGAAATTTTCATGGTCTTCAAAACCCATCCTCTCCAAGTCATAGCGTCTTGCAAAGCATGGGATAAGCTAGTCGAATTGGAAAAGATGAAAAATACACGTTAAAATAGTTGAAGTCGTGCTTAATTACGAAAAAAACTATTGTCGTCGTTGCGTACCGTATGAACATCGCAGGTCTCCTCGAGCTTAATGCTGAAGCGCCGATCTTCGTCCAGCTCAATGAACCTATCGCAGATACCTCGGTCGTCGTGGCACCAGTCGCACTCCCCCGGGCGGTTTTCGTCGTCCGATGAGTACGACATTTCCGGCCCACGTTCATAATTTAGTTTTATTAATTAAGTCAACTATCTAGTTCAACTACTAAGCACTTACTGTAAATAAATAAATAGTACTTACTAAAAACAAAATACTTCTATATATAGTAAAATAAATTATAGTTTATTAAATCAACTAGCTAGTTCAACTATATATAAACTACTTCTTCTTTTTTCCTTTTTCTAAATACTATGAACAAAAAAATCATTAAAATTCTATGAACAAAATTAATTACACAATCTAAATATCACCAAAAAAATCTATTAACAATAATATCACCAAACATGCATATTCAATAATAATATCACCAAAAAAATCTATTAACAGAAAAAAATCTATTAACAGGAAAAAAATCTATTAACAGAAAAATCTATTAATTCAACTAGTTCAACTAAGCATTTACTAAAAATAAACTAGTTATATTAATTCAACTAGTTCAACT